>CM038678.1:446786648-447235838 GCA_021605205.1 Aegilops longissima
ACATGGGAGAAACCGGATCGCTATGCCGGAGCCCCTTGCGGTGAGTGACAAAGTGCCCAGACAGCCGTTGAGCAGCACCAGCGCGATTTGCCGTGCCAAGAAGGATGGAGACCCACTCTCCCAGCGTGGTCCGAACCCGAGGTGGCAATATGTCCGGGAGGAAGGGCCACGAGACCGAAGTCGGCGCGCGCGCGATGTCGAGCTTGAGCATCACGCGAGCAAGCTTGAGGTTATGGAGGCGCCGGGCCGTTTGCTGGACGAGCAAAAAATTGTCGTGTATGCATCGCCCAGCAATGAATGCACTATGGTTTGCCGAAACCATCTCGCAGAGTCGTGGTGCTAGGCGCAGAGATAAGACCTTCGCCACCAACTTGGCAATGAGGTGAATGAGGCTGATGGGACGGTAGTCGGCAATGGACGCCGCATCGGGCCGCTTAGGAAGCAGAGTAACGAAGGCCTCATTGAGCTTTTGGAAGCCACAACCGTTGAGGGAGTAGAGCTTGTGGAAGACTGCACAAATGTCGTGCTTGATGATGTCCCAGCAGGAGCAAAGAAACTCCGAAGAATACCCATCCGGGCCAGGGGCCTTGCCAGACGGCAGAGATTTGATCGCAGCCCATATCTCGTCCTTAGAGAACGGCAAGTCGAGGGCGGAAAGGTCGAACGAGCGCTGGTCAAGGGCGTCAAGGTTTATGGAGAAAGCCCTATGGTCAGGGGTACCTAGCGCCCTAGTGAAGAACTCGTGGATGGAATCAGCCATGGCTGCCTGATCCGAAATTTCAGCGCCTTCCACCAAGGAAGTGATTACGTGCGTTGCTTTCTCTGCGCCGCCAACGCGCAGGAAGGAAGTATTGGTCTCCCGACACGGAGCCAGAATGCAGTGGGCTGTTGGCGGCGATGGAACGATCCAATGACGCGAGGCCCGATATGCAACCTTCAGACGGCGCGGAACCAGCCTCGTCTCGGCAAAGAGGGCGGAAATCTTGGGCGACATCGAGCACGGCAATAAGCTCGCGGCAACGGAAAGCTGCAGGCCACATGCCCGTCTGGCGCGCGCTCCAACTCAGAAGCGCTTGGCGATAAACTTGAGACGGGCAAAGATGCGTCTGAACGGGTCATCGTCCGCAAGGCAAGAGTTCCAAGCGTCGGCCACAGTCTCATGAAAGCCATCAATTTTTGGCCAGAACTTCTCGAAGTGGAACCCGCGAGGTCCCGGAGTACGCGGGGTGCAGTCGATTAGGAGCGGGGCGTGATCCGACACCGTGGAGGAGAGGCATCGCATGAAGTAGTTGGGGTGCGCCGTCGCCCAACCGGAGGTACAGAGTGCCCGATCAATGCGCTCCAGAGTGGGTGAGTCTCTCTCGCTAGACCAGGTGTATCACGGACCGTGGAGATAAACATCACGAAGCTCCTCGTCGGCAATGAAACGACGGAATCTGCTTATCATGCCCCGATGTAAACAATCATTACTCTTCCAACTAAGTAATAATACAATATTTAAATTCTTACAACCCACTTACGTTACCTTATTATACTTGCTCGTAGGCAAAGGTACGAGCAGGATCTGCACGATCCCTTCTCCTTCCCCTCCTACCGCTGTCCATTGCACCGCCCACTACACATGCACAGCACAAATACCCATAGCTCCCAACTTCGTTGGGCCCGAATGCTTAAAGCACATAGTCCGAATTACGAAGCCATACTAGCAACGGTCAGGCAGGCTAAGTGGACTGTGTGTCATAGCCATAGAAATAAAAATACTCTGGCGTGTTCTATTCTACGTACCTCCTCTCTCTTCACGGGTGAGCAGTACAGCTCGAGTTCGTCCAACTTAGCCAACACATGCGCTCGATCGGCCTCTCCACTGTTTGTCCGGATCACCTACGATACAAACAACTCCCTCCTTTCTCCCTCACGCTGCCAGCGCTAGAGACTAGGAGATAAGCCAAGCTAGCTACTCTTCCGGCCATCTCCACTCCACTGCCCTTCTTCTTCTTCTTCTTCTTCCATGACAATGGGTTCCTCCGGAGGCATCCGCTTCCGCACCTTTGTCTTGCTCCTCGTCGCGTACCTCGGCGGCATGCGTGCTCGGGAGGCGCCGCTGCCGCTGCCGTCTGCCAGGAGCGCGGGGGTTAACAACAGGCGGGCGCCGGAACGGCACGGGCTGTCGCTGGACTTCTACGGCAAGACGTGCCCCGCGGTCGACCACATCGTCGCCAACGTCACCGCCGAGCGGTTCCGCGACCACCCGGCCACCGGGCCCGCCGTGCTCCGCCTCTTCCACCACGACTGCTTCGTGGAGGTGCGTAAGCAAAGCTCCAACGCGCTACATTGCATTTGCACACACACACACACAGTGGGCAATTCCCTCACTTCGCACAGATGTGTCATCCTGCATCGCCACTTGGCTCTCTGGCATTTCTTTTTCGTGGCGCATTTTAGCACGTTCACTCCGTAATTACTGTTGTACGCACATTTGTTGGCACCGATCGGACATCGAGTCTGATCAAATCTCTCGAACATCACAGGGCTGCGACGCGTCCATACTGATCGCGCCGTCAGGCAAGGCGGCAGGGGAGAAGGTGGAGAGGGACATGGAGGAGAACAGGAGCCTGCCGCAGTACGGGTTCGACACGGTGGAGATGGCCAAGGCCGCCGTGGAGAGCAAGTGCCCCGGCGTAGTCAGCTGCGCCGACATCCTCGCCCTCGCCGCCCGAGACGCCGTGCAGCTGGTACGTACGAGTGCCAAACCGCCTCCCGCCATCATCATCTTCTTCCTCGGAAAAGGTGTTTCCGTCCGTTCACGCGAGAATCCACAGAGCAACTGTGCAAGGACGGTAGGTTTGCGCCGAGCACACACTGCGACAGTAAAAAGGGTCGCCATCGCGTACCCGGCGCTACAAAACTCCCAACCGTCGCATGCAGTGCAGGGACCATAGCGACGCGACCTGCTCTGCGACTGGGTAAAGGCGCGCCCGGCCGCCGTGGCCGCGCCGGTGGGCGGCATGTGACGCGCGCGAGCGTCCTCAGGAGTAGGGCGGCTTAGTCGAGTGCAGTATGATTATCCTTTCACGTACGTACGGGGCGCACGGTAAAACAAATGAGACGGGTTCTGCTTTTTGTTTCGCCCTATCGATTTGTAAATAGTAGGTACTGCAGTTAGATTGTTGCTAGTGCTGCTGCTAGCTAATTGTTGTGGTAGGTTTTTTAGTCAGTCACTGACACGGCTTGCGCACGGAGATCAAATTGTTTGGGCGATCTAGCTAGGCAGATAGTAAAACGGCTAGCCTGGAGATTCGGCACTCTCTTGGATCTTACTGTCACAGGACACCAAGGAGATTTGATTTTTTTTTTAAAACAAGGCAAAAGACTTGCCATTTTCATTTAATAAGAAAAGGTTTCAGAACAGATATCGCCAAGCAGCGGAAAAGCAAAATAATTACTCTCGCGGCATTACATTACGCAAATGCTTAGCGCCTGCAGTGACCCAAATAGGAACTTCCTCTTTGATGCGTCGCATGACAATCGCCACCGGCGCCGCTTTGCTCCTGAAGACACGAGCATTCCTTTCATTCCATATCTCCCACCCACAAGAAGTAACAGGGAAGATAGGGCCTTCGTCGGGAGTGTATTATCAGAGAGAACCGCATCCCACCAAGATTTCACCGAATCGAACAAGAGCCACGGGGCCGTGGGGATAGCAAGCCCAAGTCATGAGAAGACCGCATTCCAAATCCTAACAGAGAAACGACACTTGAAGATCAGATGTGCTGCAGATTCTTGCACCTGACTGCAGAGCGGGCATTTGTCACAATTTGGCCATCCTCTCCTCTGAAGCCTATCACCGTCAAACTCTGTTTTGGATAACGAGCCACGCGAAAAATTTGCATTTGGGGAGCCCACGCCCAAACCGCAGCAGATTTAACTTGAGAGCGGGAGGTCATGAAATGCGCCAAATAAGCAGACTTAGCAGTAGTATCGCCCATCATTGGTTGACTTCCACAATATAGAGTCCTGGACACCCGTGAATGGCCACAATCGCTAACTTCTCCCAAAGGGCCAAGAATTGTTGAATGTGTTCTAGAGTGAGGCCGGCGTCAATGTTGATTTGTGCTATCCATTGCCCATCCCTTAAGGCCGTGGCGACCGTAACACCTTTCTTGCGTGAAATATCGAAAATCTTTGGCGCAATATCTTTGGGCCTAACGCAAGCCAAGAGGATTTTCGGAAGGAAGCCTTACATCCATCGCCGATCTTGACCTCGGTCAAGACCGCGAAAAGGTCATGATCGAAGTCGTGCAAGCGTCTCAATCCACACCACGCACGGGTGGGTCATTCCACTCAAGCCATAGCCACCTCAAATTGAGGCGGCGGCAAACTTCGAAGATGCAAAATGCCAAGGCCCCCATACTCCTTTGGCTTGCGACATGCTCCCAATTAATCTTGCACTTGCCGCCGCTAACCGTGTCGGATCCTGCCTGAGGTAGGCACGCCGCAGCTTGTCAATCGCTTTTAGAACCTCCACCGGGATGTCGGCGGCGTGATGTGTAAATGGCCACCGCCGTAAGGACTGCCTTCACCAAGGTCATACGACCATAATAGCAACGTGCCTTCCTCTCCAAGGTGCCAATTTGCCCGCAGCCTTGTCTTCCAAAGGTTGGAGATGCACCCTCTTTAATCTTTTGACCGCGAGGGGAGCCCAAGATAGCGGATCGGGAGGAGGCGCGCAAGCCGGGAAGGACCGGAGAACATCATCTAGGTCCACATTGGCACATCGATGGGTGCCATGAACTTTTGGTGCAGTTTGTGGAGAGGCGAGAGATTCACCAAAGGAGGAAAGTATGTTGGTAAGGCATTGGACATCCTCCTTAATGGGGGCACAGAAAATGGCAGCGTCGTCAGCATAGAGTGAGGCACGAATTCTACCCGGTTGTCTCTCTGGCAAGGGATGTAGCTTTTCTTGGGTTGTGGCTTTGCTGAGAATATGATGAAGAGGGTCTATGGCAAGCACGAAGAGGAGCGGTGAAAGCGGATCCCCACTCGAGACCTGACCGTGCTTGATTGGGTCACCAAAGAATACCATTTAGCAACACTCTAGAGGACGCGGAGGAAAGAAGTGTGAGACCCACCACGCGGGTAGGGAAGCCATGATGATTTAGCACCTCCAGCAAGTAGTCCCATCTAACCGAGTCGAAAGCCTTCTTGATGTCTAATTTGAATAGAAGCATAGGTTTCTTTGAGCGGTGAAATTTTCTGGACAAATTCCGGACATACATAAAGTTGTCATGGATGCTTCTTTTTTTTATGAAGGCACTTTGCGCAATGAAGACAATGGCGTTCATATGAGGGGCCAGTCTAGTGGTCAGAATTTTGGCAATGAGCTTGGCCACGGCATGAATTAGGCTAATGGGTCTGAAGTCAGAGATGTCCTCGGCACCATGCTTATTGGGAATGAGGGCGATAACCAAGGAGATTTGATGCAAGGCGATTTAGGCGCACATGGATGTTTTCTGACGGCTGCTGCCTTTGTTTGTCCGGCACCGTACCAAGAGGGCAGTACACTGTAGACGCCTTCTCTGCGCGAGTCAAGTGTCGTGTTCATGCTCCATGCTTCTTATGTTTTTTTTCTCTCTACCGCAAGTCAAGCTTCCTGGCTGGCTCTTTGCATTGTTGTGTAGCACGGGCGGCCACTCTTCTTTCGCATGCGGGGTGCATCTTTCTGGACCACTGTTGCCTAGGTAGGGCATAAATCCACAAAAAGTTAGTAGTAAATCATACGACGCGCATCAGCTCGTCATCTTTTCCAAGAGTAATGTATTCTCAAGCAACAATTTATATGTTGGCAGACCAGCTTATATAAATTTCAAGACAAGAGAAGAGGCCCATTAGGCCTTGTACAATGGGGAATGCTTATGTACAGGTGCTTAAAGAGAGAGAACATGCTTTCTTCCTAGAAAAAAATGATACCTACAATGGGCAGTGCCTCCTACAAGTGCTTAGGCTGGATCAGTACATGTGATTAAGGAGAGGGAATATGTTTTCTTTACCACTAAAAGACTGGAGCATCGGTGCCAACTGGAAACAAACTTTGGCTTCCGTTGCCTCTATGAAGCACCTGGTCAAGCGCCCATGAGAAAAAAACCCGGTTTTTTTTTTCGGAAGCACCTGTGGAGGAACCTCCATTGTACAGGGCCTTAGGGGAACCGTGCTCACTTTATTGCCAAATTGTGGTGTTTCGAAGGAAAATATGGATTTGTAAGACTGACACGAGATTTCAGGTCTTCAATATGACTAATAAAAAATGTGTGTAATATGCCATAAGAAAGTATATGTTCAGAAACCTCATCCTACATAGAATCCATTGGTATATTCTTTTTTATATGACACATTTTTCGCTAGTTAAATTAACGACCTAAAAACCCTTGCCCGCCTTTACAAATCCGGGTACAAGTAGTAGTGAGTTTTTCGATTTGTAGACTTGTAGTATGTGATAATAATGTAAAGCCTAGAACTTAGCTAGCTTAGATTTAATTTGCTCTCATTCATATATGATGTCGTTGTATTTTGTACTAAGCTTGTTTGTTTGTTGGGCTGACATGTCAATTTTTTTCCTGTCGCCGTTGTTGTTCAGCGCGTCACGTCTACCCTACGATCTTGCTGAATGGCTTGTTGCCTTTAGCTGCTTTTTTTTCACTATGAACTATATCTGTCCAGTAGAAGTACTGCACCCTATTTGTATAAACAAAGTAGTAACTATATTTTAGAGAAAAAAAATAACAAACAAAATTGCGGTCCAACTTGAAACATGCAGTTGCGACTTCACTTAAAAAATGTGCACTTGCGACCCAACATAAAAACTTGTAGTTGTGTCCCCACTTCAAATCTTGCAGTTGCAACCCTGCTTTGAAATCTTATAGTTGCGACCCGACTTGAAAACTTGCAGTTGCGAACCAACTTGAAAACTTGCAATTGTGACCCCACTTTGAAATCTTGTAGCTGTGACCCGACTTGAAAACTTACAGTTGCGATCCTATCTGTAGATTTGCAACTGCAATCCCACTTAAAACATCTCAGTTGCAACCAAACTTAAAATCTTGCAGTTGCAACCCGACTTGAAAAATTGCTGTTGTGACCCTATTTCAAGACTTGCTATTGCGTACCGACTTGAAAACTTGCAGTTGCGACCCTATTTGAAGACTTGCTGTTGCGATCGCACTTAAAAGCTTGCAGTTGCAAGCCCTTAAAATCTTACAGTTGTGACCCGACTTGAAAACTTGCAGTTGCGACCCTATTTGAAGACTTGTAGCTGTGTCCAGACTTGAAAACTTGCAGTTGCGATCCTATTTGAAGACTTACAGTTGTGTCCCGACTTGAAAACTTGCAGTTGCAACCCCCGCCTTCAATACTTACATTTACAACCCATTTCAATAATTAGAAAAAAATATTTAGTAATTTAAAAAGAAAACACATAAAAAGACGGGTTGCAATGGCATGTTTTCAAGTCAGCTTAGTAAAATATTTAGAAAAATATAACGATAAAAAGAAAAAGAAAACATGAAAAAAAAATATGAAAAGGAAATAATAAAAGTAATTAATAATGAAAAGGGAAGAAAAAAGGAAACGGGGAAATAAATACCACATAAAATATTCGAAATTTTAAAAGAAAAAAATAATACATACAAAAAATATATAAAACATTGATAAAAACATAAAAACCAGTGAGAAAAGGGATTTTTCAAACTGCATGCTGAGGAAAATGGCCGAGAGTTGTTCCCTTTTTTATGGTTTTTCTAGACAAACTCTTTTTATGGGTAAAAGGCCCAAAGTTGCTTTTTTTAGCAGTTGGCCGAGAGTTTGCTAGTCCAGAAGAAAAAGCTGCAACGTTTCAGCAAGCCCAGAACTAATAGGCCTGGTGTGACTTTAAGCTTGGATAAGAAAAGCCGATTAATCTAGGTCAGGCCCTACCAAGAAAAGTCCATGCTACATGGCCTAAAGGAGCTCATCGCCGTATACATATATGTGCTGGAAAGACACGGAACGTGCAGCCCATGTGCGGGGCGGGGCACCCTTTTTTTTTTTACCTTTTTTTACATCTTTAAATCAAATTCCGGATTTTTAAAAAAGTTCATGATTTTGAAAAAATGATACAATTTTAAAACATATTCACAAAATTTAAAAATATTCCTGGTTTTATAAAATGTTCATATTTTTTAAAAGTTTACGATTACAAGAAATGTTCATTAATTTGAAAAATAATTTGCTTATTTAAAAATCCAAATTTATAAAACGTTCAGTAATTTGTAAAATATTCTTGAACTTAGAAATAATATCATGAATTTCAAAATATGTACGCGAGTTTCCAAAAAAATTCAAAATTAAATTCAAATTCATTGATTAAACAAATGTCCGCCGATTCCAAAAATATTGATGCATTTCGAAAATTGTCCCCAAATTTCAAAAATCATAGTTGATTAAAAAATATCGTGAATTTCAAAAAATGCAACATATAAAATTTTCAATTTTTTAATAAATTCACAAACTAAATTATGTTCATGAATTTGATTTCTTTTCCTAAATTTAAATTGTTTAATTTTTTAAAAAAACACTGATTTGAATTGTTTTTGCAAATTTTATAAAATCTTAGTGGAGTTGAAAAGGTTCACAAATTAAAAGATAGTCACGAGTTTGAAACGGATTTAGAAAATAAAAACAAGTAAAAACATAAAAATGAAAGAAAAACAAGAGAAAAAAACCTGGTTCATGGAAGGTGTAAAAAAAAAATGGGCCTGCCCAGTTGAAGCAGCGCTAGCATCGGGTTTACGTGTTACATCACTATCCCATAACCTTGGCGCTAAATATGACTGGCCATGGCTAAAGCCACAAAGCTCATGAGGCCTTGTTGCTGTATATCTAAACATAGAAGGACATGTTGTTCTTTGCTAAAAAAACACGCTGTTCTTTTCCCTGAAAAAGGAAACAAAAAGGAGATCTTTTCTCCTCCTTTCAAGTATAAGGCGCCGATTGACTTTTCTGATCTTGGTGCATAACTTTGACTATAATTTTCACGTCTTATATGTCTATAAAATTCCTCCCAAAAAAACATGTCTATAAAATTGGCATTTTGACATATGAAGTAAAATTATTTTGCAAGACAAATATGATGATGCCATTTATACATGGTAAATCAATGTACTTTGATATATTACTAGTAAGTGTGCACGTGCAATGCACGTATAACCGTGAGAAGAAGAAAAATGTCATGTATAAGCATATTTTTTACACGTACGTAATACTCCCTCCGTTCCCAAATAATTGTCTTTCTAGCCATCTCAAATGGACTATAACATACGGATGTATGTAGACATGTTTTAGAGTGTAGATTCACTCATTTTGCTCCGTATGTAGTTACTTATTGAAATCTCTAGAAAGACAATTATTTAGGATCGGAGGGAGTACATAGTATGTGGATTCTGCAAAGAGGAAGTTAAGTACTTCCAGGGAATGGATGAATGGATTCTGGCATCTAGTATTGCTAATTAACATGGTGAAGAATTATATTTGTTATCCGACTGATATTGTAAAAGACCTGTGGACTTACATGGAGCAGGGCGGCCTAGAGACAAACATAGTTATTGCTATTCATAAAGATTTTCCGCGGCTTCTGGTGAAGAATTTAGTCAGTAAAGCGGTGAAAATAAAAATAATAGGAGAGTGGTGATTTTGGCATAGATCGTTTCTTTCTAGTAAGCTCCGGCAAAAACAGCGGCCGAGAAATTCATATTTGGTTAGCTTTGCAGACATGTAATTCATCTCATTCGTATTTGGTTAGCTTTGCAGACATGCAATTCATCTCAGTTAGCTTTGCACACATGTAGCCAATTCATGCACAAATGCCGGTGACGAGGAACATAGGAAATAAATAAATAAAAGCATATCATGATATCACATATCATTTGAAAATTGCATTATCTAATTGCAAGTCTGATCGTAGTGGGACTTTTGTCAAAATGACACATATGAGCCATCATCTCATCTCACAAAACCTCGAAACTTATAAAAAATTATATCTAACCATAACAAATATCATTTGAAAATTGTACTATTTGATTGAACTACAGAAACTGCGAGTAGTAGGATGCTACTGGATTTATGAAATCAACACAACAATCCTCCACAATTATGATGCTCTGTAGCCTGTAGGCATAAACATCTTTTTGTTTCATCTTTCATTTCCCTCACAAGAATGATGAACCTGCATATATTGCCTTTAAGAGAGATGCTTGGAAATAAAGGAAATGGGAAATCTTGAATATTGTTGCCGACGCCATGGCTCGTTGGTGAAAACGTGCCATGGCCAATCAAGTTCTGGTATGAATTCATAGTCCACACTTTTCCCTACAATCCTAAGTCTGAAGCATACAAAATAAGGAGTCCATAGTCCACACTTTTCCCTACAATCCTAAGTCTGAACAGACAAAATAAGGAGTACATAGTCCACACGTCTACATCAGTTTTGCACAGGAATAACTGGAGCTTGTGCGTGATTCTATTTACCCAAAGTAGCAGAGCAAATAAAATGAATACAACATGAGAGAGAGAAAATATATACCCATGCTTGCACTATTTAACGTATATTGAGGTGCTGGACATTCCACTAAAAACTGTCCAACAAAATACCATAGAAAGGTTGCTCAAAATAAATAGTATGGCATGATGGCACAGGGGAATGTCACATAAATCTATAGTAAGCCCTGCAAATCAGTTTCTATGATTCTCTAATACTGAAAGCAATAGCCAAATATCACTCTATAGTTCTTTCAGAGTAATAAAATGGCGGGCTCGCTTCAGCACCCGATCTAAATGCATGCGTCTCAATCAGAATTGCTACATGATCAGGTAATTTTGCATGTAACCTTAGTTGTCCAGAACACAGGGAGCTCATGCCAATTAGAAATTGAATTGGCAAGATGTAGAACCGCTTACTTGCCAACACCTTCAAATCTGACATAGAATCTTCATGAAACAAATCTGCAGGCAATACCAAAACAAGAAAAAGATATAAATAGCACACTCATCCATTCTTCACCATAACTGGAGTTTTCTCAGTTTTTTTTTAATAACTGTTAGATGCTGAAAGGATTAAGTCATCCTAGTGTTAAGGCCTCTAGGGCATTTAAATTTGGTTTCAGTTAAGAAGATTAGTCCAAAATGATGGCACCATCAGTATTCCCCATCAGATTTCAAGTACTCTTGAATTGGTCGACACCAAAAAGTACTATAGCACAGTATGGATTGGATTCTCTTTTCATTTTGAAATTAAACTGTGATCAGTATATATGGAAAGAAAGTTCACACAGATGAACAAAAAGCGAAAATTTCTTTGCGAAATTGCTATGTACTAAAGTACATGCAGTGCACCTACAGACTCTGAAACAAACTAAGAGCCCATAGAGAATTAGCATCACCACCACTTTATTATGTAAAAAAAAATCAACCCACCCAAGCAAGCAAAGCCAGCGAACCCATGGCGGAAGCGGAGGTGCACTTGCTGGAGCAGATCCACGTGGCGCCGGCGGCGAGGACGCCCGTCTTCGGAGCTCCCCATCACTTCTTCGACGACCTCGCCTGGCTCTTCATGGACTCCGTCGAGCGCCTTTTCTTCTACCCCCACGTCGACCGGGCCGCCGTGTTCCCGCTGCTTTCCTGCCGTACATGCTCACCTGCTTCTTCCCGCTCGCTGGCACCATCCTCAGCCCCGCCGCCCGCTGCTTCTCCTACTCAAACGACCACAATGAGCTTAACCTCGTCCTCGCCGTGTCTATGGAGGTGTCACACCCCACCTATTACATGGTGGTGTATGACAGGTGAGGTCCACCTGCTGCCGTGATGGACTTAGTAGTAGGTGTCCTGTGTGTGTGTGGTGCTTATATGCCCAACCCTCTGTTCTGAACTAGTCATCGAATAGGAGAGGAATGAATTGAGCAGCCAGCTCCATCGTTCTTCCTCGGTCAACTCCTGTACTCACCTGTGAGTTCATCCTGTGATCCCCCACTCTGCTTGGGACATCACAATTGGTATCAGTTTCCGGTTCCGATCTATCACACTAGTCTCGATCTACACCACGCCACGGCGCCCCCATCCACACCAAACGCCCAGACTCGATTTCTCATGACGGAGATGGAGACGATGCAGCAGAATCTGCAGGAGTTCTTCACCAAGATGCTAGAAGAGAAGCTGGAGGCCAAGCTCGACCCGTTGGTGACCGACCTCCGCGACCTCCGCGCGCGAGTCGACGCCATCGCCACGGATCTGGATGTGGTCCAGCAAGCACGCGTCCCCGGTGCCCCTCCGCTTGAGTCCACCCAGAAGCCGCTCGCCGCCGCGACCTCCAGCGCCCCTCCGCGCCCCGTGCCGATCTGCGACGAAGGGGATCCTGCGGAGGAGCTCGGCCTGCAGTTCGCCCCTCGGGGCGACGGGGTTCCGCGTGGACACCATGAGATCCGCCGCGACGATGCCTGCTGATACGACCGCCGCGATGACGACGCGACGCCACGAAGCGCCGCGGCCCCCGCCCGCCGCCGATCGCCCGAAGCGCCGCCGTGATGGCGGCGCGATAACGCCGACGGCCATGAGCGCCGCGTCCCCAGCGACGCCGTTGATAGGCCCGAGCGCCGCCGTGAGGATGAGGACGGCCGCGTCCGCCGGGACGCCGCTGACTGGCCCGAGCGCCACAATGACCGTCGTGATGGATTTCACCTCAGGCCGCCCAAGCATCCTTTTCCGGTCTTCAAAGGGCAGTTTCCTTTACTCTGGATTGATAATTGCTACAATTATTTTGAGATGTACAATGTGCCGGATCGTCATTGGGTTAGCACTGCCGCCTTGTACTTTGAAGATCATGCTGCTCTATGGCTGCAAGCATACAAGCGTACTCACCGGCAGATGAATTGGGATGCCTTGATCACGGCCCTGGTTGCGGAGTTTGGCAGCGATGACTACGACGGCCAGATGTCTAGTCTGTTGCAGCTCAAGCAAACTGGAGCAGTGGCCGAATACAAGCACAAATTCGAGTCCTGCATGTACCACCTATTATCTGTTGATTCTGCTCTGAACTCCAAATGGTTTGTTTCTCATTTCACCCATGGCTTGCGTGATGAATTTAGAGCAGCAGTCAGATTGCAACATCCAGATAGTGTAACAAAGGCAGCTCATCTAGCACAAATTCAAGAGGAAGAAAATGACATTTGCCACCGTCCACGAGCATGCCCTGCTGCAGCAATCAAACACCAGATGGCCCATCCACCTCAAGGGGCATTGGAACCCCATCGAGACAATGATGAGTTTGCTCGGGAGCGCACGTTACGAGAATTCAGACAAGCTCAAGGACTTTGTTTCCGGTGTGGAGACAAGTATAGCCGCGAGCACAAGTGCAAACCGCCTGCCCAACTATTAACCATACAAGTGGGGGACTGTGGCGAAATTCTCTCTGATGATACGATTCATGCTTTGGAGTTGCTAGACGAGCCAGCACCAGCTGGTTGAGCTGAAACCATGGCCTAATAGAGTACCAATTTTGGTGGGAGCGTGCAAAATATGCTGCTGAAGATCACCTTGTGTTCAGCCTGTTTTAGTGCTGCAAGTTTCTTTTTTTTTTGTTTTGTTTTAGGGGACTACCCTGCCGCTCAAGGAGGGGCAATTGTCACACCCCACCTATTACATGGTGGTGTATGACAGGTGAGGTCCACCTGCTGCCGTGATGGACTTAGTAGTAGGTGTCCTGTGTGTGTGTGGTGCTTATATGCCCAACCCTCTGTTCTGAACTAGTCATCGAATAGGAGAGGAATGAATTGAGCAGCCAGCTCCATCGTTCTTCCTCGGTCAACTCCTGTACTCACCTGTGAGTTCATCCTGTGATCCCCCACTCTGCTTGGGACATCACAGGAGGACTTCAACTGGCTTGAGTATGAGATTACCCCTCCTTCACTGCATCAAGATGGTAGTAGCTTGAGTATTCATTAAATCAAAATATGGATCAACTTCAAGATAATGTCACAAGACTTTCTTTCAGTGTCAGAGTCTAACAATCAACATTCTACATGATCCATTCCGTTTTTCTGTAAATGCACGTCCATTGTTTTAAGAGTGTGCCCTTACCTCCCTGTAGGAGATCAAGATCCCAGTCCTGTCCATTCTGCCGCGTCAGCCTCAAGAGAGTCAACTCCGCCGACCTGTGGATATACACTGATAACAGAGACATAGTTTGACATGCCGACTGTTCGACGATAGAACCTGAGGCATCCGCAGTGATCCCTGAATCTGTTTTCGAGGAATGTGATTCCCACGTCAAGTGAGCCTGCGCTCGGCGCGGCCGAGCCCGCTGTGTCCCATGCGGCCGCCTCTGCTCGTCGGAGGAGAGGGACCCGCCGCCGCCGACGCAGACCGATCGCACCGCGTCCCCCGCCGCCGCCGCTGCTCGACAGAGGAGAGGAACCCCGCCGCCAACGAAGGTCGAGCCCGCTGCGTCTCATGCCGCCGCCGCTGCTGGAGGGAGGAGAGGGACCTGTGGCGGCGGCGAGGAGGAGAGGGAAGGGAGGGATGGGAGTAGGGAACGATGGAGGCGAGGCAGGACGAAACGTGGCCTCTCCTTTTCTTTTTTTTCGATGTGGGCTCTCCTTTTTTTTTGACGGGACACGTTGGCTCCCCTTTTCGCGCCGATTCGGTGGATGGCAGAGTTTTCGTTCGCCTTTGAAGATGTTCTCTCGTTTAATAGTAGTATAGAAGATATATATATAAAAATGGTCAAAGTCATGAAAGACTATGCAAAATCAAGCGTGCCTTATATTTTTTTTGCATGGTAATACGTGTCTCATTCATATTATAAAGATTAAAAGTACAAGTCACGTAAGGACCGATATGACAAAACTGAAAAGATAGCAGAACATCTCTGAGCTTGATGCCAACGCCCATCACCTGCCTCCGGCACCACGATAGCAGCCACCGAAGAAAAGAATGATGGATCGCCTCCTTACCCGAGCTCGACGCGGCTTCATCGCTGATATGCAGCTTTGCGGACCTCCAAGGTGGCTCACCAAAAGTGAAGCCCTTACCGTTGAACGAATCGAGACCGGGCAACACCGGACACGCCATCGAACTTCAGATCGGCACCCACCGCGACTAAGACGTCGCGAAGGAAACCATACTTGCCATCCACAAACCACGAACCCAAAGACATGTTCCGTCTTCCGGATGTCGCCGATGCGAGACCACAATCGATCCGCTCTGGACTACCTCCGAAGCTCAGCGCCGATCTGGAGCAAACGCCGTCGCAACGGCGGAGCCCGAGGACACAGGTCCACCACGAGGATGCTGCCGCCGCCACGCCATCCTTGCTTGAACAGACTGGTTTCTAAATCCATCCCCAACCATAAGACCAATAGCTTTATCAAAGAAGGATCCGACGAATCTTTATTTAGCGATGTCATCATCGCCGCCGAAACAAAGGCGATGAACAGGCGATGAACAGCCTAAAAATCTAAACTACGAGGGAGTAAAAACGATCCGCACGCGTGGATCCGGCGAACCCCCTCACCACCGACGACCGAGGTCGCCGGCGGAGGGGAGCCGCCGGACGACGGCGCTGGAAGATTGGGTCTTGACAAGGAGGAAGTACTCGGTAAACATGGCTCAGCAAAGAAATTTACTGAAGGTGGTATTTTTGTGCAGGCAGGTGGGCCCTACTACGCGGTAAAGAAGGGAAGGAAAGACAGCAAGGTGTCCCTGGCCGGCAAGGTGCGCGGCAGCCTGCCCCACGCCAACTCCACCGTGGACGAGCTCCTCCGCGTGTTCGCAGCCAAGGGCCTGGGCGCGGGCGACCTGGTGGCGCTGTCCGGCGCGCACACCATCGGCTTCGCGCACTGCGCCCATTTCCTGGGCCGCCTCTACGACTTCCGCGGCACGCGGCGGCCGGACCCGTTCATGGATGCGCGGCTGGTGAAGGCGCTGCGCATGACGTGCCCCTACACCGGCGGCAGCGCCCGCGCGGTGGTGCCGTTCGACGTGAGCACGCCGTTCCAGTTCGACCACGCCTACTACGCCAACCTGCAGGCCAGGCTAGGCGTCCTGGGCTCCGACCAGGCGCTGTTCCTGGACGCGCGCACCAGGCCGCTCGTGCAGGAGCTGGGCGCCGACAAGGCCCGCTTCTTCCGGGCCTTCGTCGCCAGCATGGACAGGATGGGCTCTATCCGGGTCAAGAAGGGCAAGAAGGGAGAGGTCAGGAAAATCTGTAGCCAGCACTTGTACTAAGTAGATTCCCCTCAAAAAAAAAAACTTGTACTAAGTAGATGGCCGGTCGTTAAACGATAGATGATGAGCTGATATCTTCTGTTCACGGCTGCACGCGGAGTTTGTTCAGAGTTCAGAAGGGATTTCGTTTCCTCTTTTAAGAGTGCGTTTCAACAGGCGCGCGTGCCGGTTTATACAAGCACGCACGTCTCCCCTGTTAAGTGGGTGACCTCCTATTTGTTTTGATAATGGTAGAAGGATCGGATTGCAGTGTCTGAACATTTGTTTTTGCTGGCATTCTTAATGATCTGACATGAGTCTATTCTGGACTCAAAGAAGAAAATACGAGCCCGTTCTGAAAGAAAACATATCTCCTTAGAGCATCTCCAACAACAGCCCTATTTTAGGCACCAAAAAACTTTTAGAGTAAAATTGGAGGCATGAAAAATTACTTTTCGGGTACTAAAAAAGAGAATGTTCATCCCCAACAACTGTCCTGAAATATGGCACTTCAAACATGCAAATAATTACTTTCTAACATCCAAACACTGCATAGTTCACTTTGAATATTGAAAGTTTTGAACATCTGAACATTGCTTAGACTAAACGAACATCCAAACTACTAGATCACCGTAACATTACTAAGATCGACTCCTACGGACACCTTACAGGTTGTCCCAGTCAATGTCGCTGGACTCATCATTCTCATCGTTGGACTCAACCTCCTCGTCGGACTCGAGCTTTATCACATTGGAGGGGCCATCCTCATCCTCCGTATTGTGCTCCCCCTTCTTGCGCTCGTCGCCCTCTTCCATAACCACCTAGTCTCCGCGTGCACAAGGTGTGGATTTTTCACAGCGAACCTCGCTATCGCCGCCTCATCGCCCTCGTGGGTGTCTCTCTACTCGAGGATGATGCGGGTCGCCCTCTTTGGCGGGCGGAGCTGAAAGGACATTTCCCTTCCTATGTGTTTTGGTGTTTATGATAACACAATTTACAGACCAGTGTGCTTGGCTACACACGCATAGAAGACGGTTAAGGTACCCCTCTGAATGGAAATGGGCGAAGACGGCATTTTCAATATTTTTATATTTTTGGTCATAGTAAATCCGTACAATTAATAGGGGCCCATGTTGAAAGGTGTGCGGAATCAAATACGTACACAAATGTCATATTGCACCCAGATAGCCTTCCCATCCGTTTTTAAGGAGAGAACTCAAATCTGACTTGCACTGAATATATGCACCATGTTGTACCACTGGGGCAGCGGGTGTACCGCTCCCTTGTGGAATTGAACAACCACTGCCCACCCAAGTGGTTGTACCGCGTACTCGAGGGTTGTACCGCTCTAGCCTTGGAGTGGTACCACCGCCCTATGTACCGGTCTATCAACCGTTTGGGGCCCCCATTCTTCTCGGGTTCCAAGCAGTACTAGGGCGGTGGGCCGACGGTAGTTCTACTTATTCCATGAATAGCCGGTACAACTGGGCGGTTGTACCGCTCCGGTTGCCACGGCCATGCCTATGCGGCTTGAGCGACTGTACCACTCTGGTTGTCTTGGCCGCGCCTATGGGACTTGAGCGGTTGTACCGCCCCTAGGAGCATTTCTACATGTGTTTTCTGGTTGCAATAGTTGGATTTGAGAGGGACTATAAAATGAGGGGGTACTTCCTGTTGGGGAACGTTGCAGAAAATTAAAATTTTTCCTACGGTTTCACCAAGATCCATATATGAGTTCATCTAAGCAACGAGTCAAGGGAGTGAGTTTGCATCTACATACCACTTGTAGATCGAGTGAAGCGCGTTCAAGGGATGGTGATGAGGAGTCGTACTCGCCGTGATTCGGATCACCGATGACCAAGTGCTGAGCGGACAGCACCTCCCCTGTTCAACACACGTGCAGTGCGGACGACGTCTCCTCCTTCTTGATCCAGCAAGGGGAAGGAGAGGTTGAGGAAGATGGCTCCAGCAGCAGAAGACGATGGCGTGATGATGGTGGAGTGACAGCCTCGGCGAGGCTTCGCCAAGCACACGCGGAGGAGGAGAGGTGTTGGGAGGAGGGCTGCGCCTTCAAGTTGTGTATGCAGCCCTCCCTCACCCCTCTATTTATAGGGGAAGGGAGGAGGGGCGGCCCCTCTAGATGCATCTAGAGGGGGCGACCAGGGAGGGGGCTTGCCCCCAAGCAAGGGGCCCCCTCTGGGGTTCCCCTCAACCCCTAGGCGCAAGGGCCCAAGGAGAGGGTGCGCCCAGCCCACCAGGCTGGCTCCTCCCCACGCAGCCCATGTGGCCCCCGGGAGGGTGGCCCCTCCGGTGGACCTCCGGAACCCTTCCCATGGACCCAGGTACAATACCGATATGCCCCAAACTTTTCGGTGTCCGTTTGACGGCTTCCATATATAAATCTTTACCTCCGGGCCATTCCGGAACTCCTCGTGACGTCCGGATCTCATCCGGACTCGAACAACATTCAGTAATCACATACAAGTCTTCCTAATAACCCTAGCGCCACCGAACCTTAAGTGTAGACCCTACGGGTTCGGGAGACATGCGATATGACCGAGACGCTCTCGGTCAATAACCAACAGCGGGATCTGGATACCCATGTTGGCTCCCACATGCTCCTCGATGATGTCATCGGATGAACCACGATGTCGAGGATTCAAGCAACCCCGTATACTATTCCCTTTGTCGGACGGTATGTTACTTGCCCGAGACTTGATCGTCGGTATCCCAATACCTCGTTAAGTCTCGTTACCGGCAAGTCACTTTACTCGTACCGTAATGCATGATCCCGTGACCAGACACTTGGTCACTTTGAGCTCATTATGATGATGCACTACCGAGTGGGCCCAGTGATACCTCTCCGTCATACGGAGTGACAAATCCTGCCTCGATCCGTATCAACCCGGCCAGACACTTTCGGAGATACCGTAGTGCACCTTTATAGTCACCCGATTACGTTGTGATGTTTGGTACACCCAAAGCACTCCTACGGTATCCGGAGTTACGATCTCGTGGTCTAAGGAAGAGATACTTGACATTGAAAAAGCTCTAGCAAAACGAACTACACGATCTTGTGCTATGCTTAGGATTGGGTCTTGTCCATCACGCCATTCTCCTAATGACGTGATCCGTTATCAATGACATCGATGTCCATAGTCGAGAAACCATGACTATCTGTTGACCAACGAGCTAGTTAACTAGAGGCTTACTAGGGACGATTGTAGTCTATGTATTCACACATGTATTACGATTTCCGGAAAATACAATTATAGCATGAATAAAAGACAATTATCATGAACAAGGAAATATAATAATAATGCTTTTATTATTGCCTCTAGGGCATATTTCCAACAGTCTCCCACTTGCACTAGAGTCAATAATCTAGTTACATTGTGATGAATCGAACACCCATAGAGTTCGGTGTTGATCATGTTTTGCCCATGGAAGAGGTTTAGTCAGCGGATCTGCGACATTCAGATCCGTATGCACTTTAAAATTTCTATGTCTCCATCCTGAACATTTTACGGATGGAGTTGAGCGACGCTTGATGTGCTCGGTCTTCTTGTGAAACCTGGGCTCCTTGGCAAGTGCAATAGCTCCAGTGTTGTCACGAAAGAGTTTGATCGGCCCCGACGCATTGGGTATGACTCCTAGGTCGGTGATGAACTCCTTCACCCAAATTGCTTCATGCGCTGCCTCCGAGGCTGCCATGTACTCCGCTTCACATGTAGATCCCGCCACGACGCTCTGCTTGCGGCTGCACCAGCTTCTTCGCTCCACCATTCAACATATACACGTATCCGGTTTATGACTTAGAGTCATCGGATCGTGTCGAAGCTAGCGTCGACGTAACCCTTTACAACGAGCTCTTCGTCACCTCCATAAATGAGAAACATGTCCTTTGTCCTTTTCGTACTTTAGGATATTCTTGACCGCTGCCGGTGTTCCTTGCCGGGATTACTTTGGTACCTTCCTACCAAACTTACGGCAAGGTTTACATCAGTGTCAGTACACAACATGGCATACATAATAGATCCTATGGCTGAAGCATAGGGATGACACTCATCTCTTCTTTATCTTTTGTCGTGGTCGGGCATTGAGTGAGCTCAATCTCACACCTTGCAAGATCAGAGCAAGAACCCTTCTTGGACTGATCCATTTTGAACTTCTTCAAAATCTTATCAAGGTATGTGCTTTGTGAAAGACCTATGAGGCATCTCGATCTATCTCTATAGATCTTGATGCCTAATATATAAGCTTCTCCAAGGTCCTTCATTGAAAAACACTTATTCAAGTAGGCCTTAATGCTGTCCAAGAATTCTATATCATTTCCCATCAAAAGTATGTCATCTACATATAATATGAGAAATGCTACTGAGCTCCCACTCACTTTCTTGTAAACGCAGCTTCTCCATAAGTCTCATAAACTAAACGCTTTGATCATCTCATCAAAGCGAATGTTCCAACTCCGAGATGCTTGCACCAGCCCATAAATGGATCGCTGGAGCTTGCATACTTTGTTAGCATTCTTAGGATCGACAAAACCTTCCGGCTGCATCATATACAGCTCTTCCTTAAGATATCCGTTAAGGAACGCTATTTTGGCGTCCATCGCCATATCTCATAATCATAGTATGCGGCAATTGCTAACATGATTCGGACGGACTTAAGCTTCGCTACGGGAGAGAAAGTCTCATCGTAGTCAATCCCTTGAACTTGCCGATAACCCTTAGCGACAAGTCGAGCTTTATAGATGGTGGCATTACCATCCGCGTCCGTCTTCTTCTTAAAGATCCATTTGTTTTCTATCGCTCGCCGATCATCGGCAAGTCACCAAAGTCCATACTTTGTTTTCATACATGGATTCTATCTCGGTTTCATGGCTTCTAGCCATTTGTTGGAATCTGGGCCCGCCATCGCTTCTTCATAGTTCAAGGTTCACCGTTGTCTAACAACATGATTTCCGGACGGGGTTGCATACCACTGCAGTGCGGAACGTGTCCTTATGGACCCACGGGTTCAAGAGCAACTTGATCCAAGTACCTTGATCATCATCATTATTTTCCTCTTGGTTGGTGTAGGCATCACAGAACATTTTCTGAGCTGCACTACTATCCCGTTCAAGAGGTAGTACTTCATCGAGTTCTACTTTCCTCCCACTTACTTCTTTTGAGAGAAACTCTTTTCCGTAAAGGATCCGTTCTTAGCAACAAAGATCTTGCCCTCGGATCTTAAGTAGAAGGTATACCCAATGGTTTCTTTAGGGTATCCTATGAAGACGCATTTTTCCGACTTGGGTTCGAGCTTTTCGGGTTGAAGTTTCTTGACATAAGCATCGCATCCCCAAACTTTTAGAAACGATAGCTTAGGTTTCTTTCCAAACCATAATTCATACGGTGTCGTCTCAACGGATTTAGACGGTGCCCTATTTAAAGTGAATGTAGTTGTCTCTAGGCGTATCCCCAAAATGATAGCGGTAAATCGGTAAGAGACATCATAGACCGCACCATATCCAATAGAGTGCGATTCGACGTTCGGACACACCGTTCTGTTGAGGTGTTCCAGCGGCGTGAGTTGTGAAACGATTCCACATTTCCTTAAGTGTGTACCAAATTCGTGACTTAAATATTCTCCTCCTCGATCCGATCGTAAGAATTTTATCTTTCGGTCACGTTGATTCTCTACTTCATTCTGAAATTCCTTGAACTTTTCAAAGGTCTCAGACTTGTGTTTCATCAAGTAGACATACCCATATCTACTCAAGTCATCTGTGAGAGTGAGAACATAACGATATCCTCCATGAGCCTCAACACTCATTGGACCGCATACATCGGTATGTATGATTTCCAACAAGTTGGTTGCTCGCTCCATTGTTCCGAGAACGGAGTCTTGGTCATTTGCCCATGAGGCATGGTTCGCATGTGTCAAATGATTCATAATCGAGAGACTCTAAAAGTCCATCAGATGGAGCTTCTTCATGCGCTTGACACCAATGTGACCAAGGCGGCGGTGCCACAAGTATGTGGGACTATCGTTATCAACTTTACATCTTTTGGTATTCATGCTATGAATATGTGTAACACTACGCCGAGATTCATTAAGAATAAACCATTGATCATTGGAGCATGACCATAAAACATATCTCTCATATAAATAGAACAACCATTATTCTCGGATTTAAATGAGTAGCCATCTCGCATTAAACGAGATCCAGATACAATGTTCATGCTCAAACTTGGCACCAAATAACAATTATTAAGGTTCAAAACTAATCCGTGGGTAAATGTAGAGGTAGCGTGCCGACGGCGATCACATCGACTCTGGAACCATTCCCGACGCGCAAGATCGTCACCTCGCCCTTCGCCAGTCTCCGCTTATTCCGTAGCTCCTGCTGTGAGTTACAAATATGAGCAACGGCACGGTATCAAATACCGGGAGTTACTACAGTAATCTGGTAAGGTACACATCAATTACATGTATATCAAATATACCTTTGGTGTTGCGGCCTTCTTATCCGCTAAGTATTTGGGGCAGTTCCGCTTCGGACCCCTTGCAATAAAAGCACTCGATCTCGTGCTTGGGTCTATTCTTTGACTTCTTCCCGGCAACTTGCTTGCGGGCGCGGCAACATCTTTGCCGTCCTTCTTGAAGTTCTTCTTACCCTTGCCCTTCTTGAACTTAGTGGTCTTATTGACCATCAACACTTGATGTTCTTTCTTGATTTCAACCTTTGCTTGACTTCAGATTGAAAATACTTCGTGAATGGTCTTCACCATCCCTGCATATTTTAGTTCATCACAAAGCTCTTGTAGCTTGGTGGGAGCGATCAAGGATTCTGTCAATGACCGCCTCATCGGGGAGGTTAATATTCAGCTGGGTCATGCGGTTGTGCAACCACGACATTTTGAGTATGTGTTCACCGATGAAACTATTTTCCTCCATTTTACAACTATAGAACTTGTCGAGACGTCATATCTCTCGACCGGGCGTGAGCTTGGAAAACTAGTTTCAGCTCTTGAACATCTCATATGCTCCGTGATGCTCAAAACGCTTTTGGAGCCCGGTTCTAAGCTGTAAAGCATGCCGCCTTGAACGAGGGAGTAATCATCGGCACGAGACGCCAAGCATTCATAATGTCTTGGTTCTGCAGAGACGGAGCGTCACCTAGCGGTCCTTCTAGGACATATTGTTTCTGGCAGCTATGAGGATGATCCTCGGGTTCCGGACCCAAATCCGTATAGTTGCTGCCGTCATCTTTCAGCTTGGTTTTCTCTAGGAACGCGTTGAAGTTCAAGTTGACATGAGCGTTGGCCATTTGATCTACAAGACATATTATGCAAAGTTTTTAGACTAAGTTCATGATAATTAAGTTCATATAATCAAATTATTTAAATGAACTCCAACTCAGATTAGACATCCCTCTAGTCATCTAAGTGTTACACGATCCGAGTCGACTAGGCCGTGTCCGATCATCACGTGAGACGGACTAGTCATCGTCGGTGAACATTCTCATGTTGATCGTATCTTCCATACGACTCGTGTTCGACCTTTCGGTCTCCGTGTTCCGAGGCCATGTCTGTACATGCTAGGCTCGTCAAGTTAACCCTAAGTGTTTTGCATGTGTAAAACTGTCTTACACCGTTGTATGTGAGCGTAAGGATCTATCACACCGATCATCACGTGGTGCTTGAAACGACGAACTTTAGCAGCGGTGCACGATTAGGGAGAACACTTCTTGAAATTTTTGTAAGGATCATCTTATTTACTACCGTCATTCTAAGTAAACAAGATGCATAAACATAATAAACATCACATGCAATTATATAGTAGTGACATGATATGGCCAATATCATAAAACTCCATTGATCTCCATCTTCGGGGCTCCATGATCATCTTGTCACCGGCATGACACCATGATCTCCATCATCGTGTCTTCATGAAGTTGTCACGCCAACGACTACTTCTACTTCTATGGCTAACGTGTTTAGCAATAAAGTAAAGTAATTTACATGGCGTTCTTCAATGACACGCAGGTCATACAAAATAAAGACAACTCCTATGGCTCCTGCCGGTTGTCATACTCATCGACATGCAAGTCGTGATCCTACTACAAGAACATGATCTCATACATCACAATATGTCATTCATCATTCATCACAACTTGGCCATATCACATCACATGACAATTGCTGCAAAAACAAGTTAGACGTCCTCTAATTGTTGTTGCATCTTTTACGTGGCTGCAATTGGGTTCTAGCAAGAACGTTTTCTTACCTACGAATAACCACAACGTGATCTTGTCAACTTCTATTTACCCTTCATAAGGACCCTTTTCATCGAATCCGCTCCAACTAAAGTGGGAGAGACGGACACCCGCCAGCCACCTTATGCAACTAGTGCATGTCAGTCGGTGGAACCCGTCTCACGTAAGCATACGTGTAAGGTTGGTCCGGGCCGCTTCATCCCACAATACCGCGGAAGCAAGATAAGACTAGTAGCGGCAAGCAAGTTGACAAGATCTACGCCCACAACAAAATTGTGTTCTACTCGTGCAATAGAGAACTACACATAGACCTAGCTCATGATGCCACTGTTGGGGAACGTTGCAGAAAATTAAAATTTTTCCTACGGTTTCACCAAGATCCATCTATGAGTTCATCTAAGCAACGAGTCAAGGGAGTGAGTTTGCATCTACATACCACTTGTAGATCGAGTGCGGAGCGTTCAAGGGGATGGTGATGAGGAGTCGTACTCGCGTGATTCGGATCACCGATGACCAAGTGCTGAACGGATAGCACCTCCGCGTTCAACACACATACGGTACGGACGACGTCTCCTCCTTCTTGATCCAGCAAGGGGGAAGGAGAGGTTGAGGAAGATGGCTCCAGCAGCAGCACGACGGCGTGATGATGGTGGAGTGACAGCCTCAAGCAGGGGCTTCGCCAAGCACACGCGGAGGAGGAGAGGTGTTGGGGAGGGGAGGGGCTGCGCCTTCAAGTTGTGTATGCAGCCCTCCCCACACCCCTCTATTTATAGGGGAAGGGAGGAGGAGGGGGGCCGGCCCCTCTAGATGCATCTAGAGGGGGCGGCGGCCAGGGGGGGCTTGCCCCCAAGCAAGGCGCCCCTCTAGGGTTCCCCCTCAACCCTAGATGCAAGGGCCCAAGGGAGGGGGTGCGCCCAGCCCACCAAGGGCTGGCTCCCTCCCCACGCAGCCCATGTGGCCCCCCGGGAGGGTGGCCCCTCCCGTGGACCTCCTAACCCTTCCCGTGGACCCAGTACAATACCGATATGCCCGAAACTTTTCCGGTGTCCGCTTGACAACTTCCCATATATAAATCTTTACCTCCGGACCATTCCGGAACTCCTCGTGACGTCCGGATCTCATCCGGACTCAACAACATTCGTAATCACATACAAGTCTTCCTAATAACCCTAGCGTCACCGAACCTTAAGTGTGTAGACCCTACGGGTTCGGAGACATCTGAACATGACCGAGACGCTCTCGGTCAATAACCAACAGCGGGATCTGGATACCCATGTTGGCTCCCACATGCTCCTCGATGATGTCATCGGATGAACCACGATGTCGAGGATTCAAGCAACCCGTATACTATTCCCTTTGTCGGACGGTATGTTACTTGCGAGACTCGATCGTCGGTATCCCAATACCTCGTTAAGTCTCGTTACCAAGAAGTCACTTTACTGCATCAGTAATGCATGATCCGTGACCGGACACTTGGTCACTTTGAGCTCATTATGATGATGCACTACCGAGTGGGCCCGGTGATACCTCTCCGTCATACACGGAGTGACAAATCCTGTCTCGATCCGTGTCAACCCAATGAGACACTTTCGGAGATACCTAGTGCACCTTTATAGTCACCCGATTCGTTGTGGCGCTTTGGTACACCCAAAGCACTCCTACGGTATCCGGGAGTTACACGATCTCATGGTCTAAGGAAGAGATACTTGACATTGAAAAGCTCTAGCAAAACGAACTACACGATCTTGTGCTATGCTTAGGATTGGTCTTGTCCATCACGTCATTCTCCTAATGACGTGATCCGCTTATCAATGACATCGATGTCCATAGTCGAAACCATGACTATCTGTTGACCAACGAGCTAGTTAACTAGAGGCTTACTAGGGACGTATTGTAGTCTATGTATTCACACATGTATTACGATTTCCGGATAATACAATTATAGCATGAATAAAAGACAATTATCATGAACAAGGAAATATAATAATACTGCTTTTATCATTGCCTCTAGGGCATATTTCCAACACTTCCTCCTCTCACCTATATTTTGCCTCCCTCTCTCCTATGTTAATGTGCAATCTTGCCTGATATCGTTCTCTAACCAACCAAATTTGTTGATTTGCTAGGGACTAAGAGAAGAGACCTATGTCTACACTTTGACCAAAGGAAATTTGATTCCCCCTACATTCTATTATGGATCTTGTTACTCTTTGTTGTTTGGGCACCATAGATGGAAGAGGTAACCTCAGAACCATATTCCATTGTCATGAAATTTGGTGGTGGTGTTGGGAGCGTCCAATTAAGTTGTGGAGATAGCCCGAACCTTGTTTATAAAGGATTCGGTTGCCGCCTTCAAGGGCGCCGCTAGTGGATTTACGGCACCTCGCATCGTGCGAGGGCGTAAGGAGAATGGGTTGAGCCATTGTTGTTGGGAAACGTAGGATGCAATTTCAAAAAATTCCTACGCTCATGCAAGATCTATCTAGGAGATGCATAGTAATGAGAGGGGGAGAGTGTGTCTACGTACCCTCGTAGACCGAAAGCGGAAGCGTTTGACAACGGGGTTGATGTAGTCGAACTTCTTCTAGCTCCGACCGATCAAGCACCGAACGTACGACACCTACGAGTTCTGCACACGTTCAGCTCGATGACGTCCCTCGCCTTCTTGATCCAGCAAGGTGTCGAGGAACTAGATGAGTTCCGCCAGCACGATGGCGTGGTGAAGGTGATGGTGAAGTGAACCGCGCAGGACTTTGCCTAGGCACCGCGAGAATATGACGGGGCGCTGCACACGGCTAACAATTGATGTTGTGTGTTCTAGCGGTGCCCCCCCCCCACATATATATAGGTTGGTGGGGAGGGGAGGCAGCCATGGGGCGCCCCAAGTAGGAGGAATCCTACTTGGGGTCCTCCCCAATTCGGCCTCCCCCCTTCCTTTTTTGCCGGAGGGGGAAATGGGAAGAGGAAGGAGAAAAGGAAAGGGGGGGGGGCGAGTCCCCTGTTTCCCTTCTCCCACTCGGCCTCCTTCCTAGGGAGACGCGCCACCCCTTGTGGGCTGGTGTGGTCCCCTCTTATGGCCCATATGGCCCATATCTTTCCCCTTACGGTAACCCCCCCCCCCGGTACTTCGATAAATACCGGATACATTCCGAAACACTTCCGGTGTTCGAATACTATCATCCTATATATCAATCTTTACCTATCGACCATTTCGAGACTCCTCGTCGTGTACGTGATCTCATTCGGGACTCCGAACAATATTCGGTCACCAAATCATATAACTCATATAATACTAAATCGTCATCGAACGTTAAGCGTGCGGACCCTACGGGTTCGAGAACTATGTAGACATGACCGAGACACCTCTCCGTCAATAACCAATAGCGGAACCTAGATGCTCATATTGGCTCCTACATATTCTACCGAAGATCTTTATCGGTCAAACCGCATAACAACATACGTTGTTCCCTTTATCATCGATATGTTACTTTCCCGAGATTCGATCGTCGGTATCATCATACCTAGTTCAATCTCGTTACCAGCAAGTCTCTTTACTCGTTCCGTAATACATCATCTTGTAACTAACTCATTAGTCACTTTGCTTGCAAGGCTTCTTATGATGTGCATTACCGAGAGGGCCCAGGGATACCTCTCTGATACTCAGAGTGACAAATCCTAATCTCAATCTATGCCAACCCAGCAAACACAGAGCATCTTTATAATCACCCAGTTACGTTGTGACGTTTGATAGCACACAAGGCATTCCTTCGGTATCTGGGAGTTGCATAGTCTCATAGTTGAAGGAATATGTATTTGACATGAAGAAAGCAATAGCAATAAAACTGAACGATCATTATGCTAAGCTAACGGATGGGTCTTGTCCATCACATCATTCTCCTAATGATGTGATCCTGTTATCAAATGACAACTCATGTCCATGGTTAGGAAAACCTTAACCATCTTTGATCAACGAGCTAGTTAAGTAGAGGCTCACTAGGGACACGATGTTTGTCTATGTATTCACACATGTATCAAGTTTCCGGTTAATACAATTCTAGCATGAATAATAAATATTTATCATGAATAAGGAAATATAAAATAACAACTTTATTATTGCCTCTAGGGAATATTTTCCTTCAGTCTCACACTTGCACTAGAGTCAATAATCTAGATTACATTGCAATGATTCTAACACCCATGGAGTCTTGGTGCTGATCATGTTTTGCTCGTGGAAGAGGCTTAGTCAATGGGTCTGCCACATTCAGATACGTATGTATTTTGCAAATCTCTATGTCTCCCTCCTTGACTTGATCACGGATGGAGTTGAAGCGTCTCTTGATGTGTCTGGTTCTTTTGTGAAATCTGGATTCTTTTGCTAAGGCAATTGCTCCAGTGTTGTCACAAAATATTTTCATTGGACCCGATGCACTAGGTATTACACCTAGATCGGATATGAACTCCTTCAACCAGACTCCTTCATTTGTTGTTTGCGAAGCAGCTATGTATTCTGCTTCACACATAGATCCCGCCACGACGCTCTGCTTGGAACTGCACCAACTGACAGCTCCACCTTTCAATGTAAATATGTATTCGGTTTGTGGCTTAGAGTCATCCGGATATCAAAGCCAACATCGACGTAACCACTTACGACGAGCTCTTTGTCACCTCCATAAATGAGAAACATATCCTTAGTCCTTTTTGTTGGGGAATGTAGTATTTCAAAAAAAGTTCTTATGATCACGCAAGATCTATATAGGAGAAGCATAGCAATGAGCAGGGAGAGTGTGTCCACATACCCTCGTAGACCAAAAGCGGAAGTGCTTAGTAACGCGGTTGATGTAGCCGAACGCCTTCACGATCCAACAGATCCAAGTACCGAACGTACGACACCTCCGTGTTCAGCACACTTTCAGCACGATGACATCCCTCGAGCTCTCGATCCAGTTGAGGACGAGGGAGAATTCCGTCAGCACGATGGCGTGGCGACGGTGATGATGAAGTTACCGACGTAGGGCTTCGCCTAAGCACTACGATGATATGACCGAGGTGTTAACTATGGAGGGGGGCGCCGCATACGGCTAGGAACAATTGATGTGTTTTCTAGGGGTTCCCTCCCCATGTATATAAAGGAGGGAGAGGGAGGGAGGCAGCCTAGGGCGCGCCCAAGTAGGAGGAATCTTACTTGGGCCCCTAATCCAATTCGCCCCCCTACCATATTTGGACAAGGGGGAAAGGAAGGAGGGTGGAGGGGAAGGAAGTAGGAGTCCTACTTCATACTTTCCTTTTCCTCCTCTCCTTTCCCTTTCTCCCCACGTGGCTGGCCCTATAGGGGCTGCACCAGCCCCTTGTGGGCTGGTGTGTTTCCTTACTTGGCCCATTAAGCCCATATCTTTGCCGAGGGTTGCTCGGAACCCCTTCCGGTTGCCCGGTATCACCCGGAACACTTCCGGTGTCCAAATACCATCGTCCTATATATGAATCTTTACCTCTCAACCATTTCGAGACTCCTCGTCATGTCTGTGATCTCATACGAGACACCGAACAAACTTCGGTCATCAAATCACATAACTCATAATACAAATCGTCATCGAACGTTAAGCGTGCGGACCCTACGGGTTCGAGAACTATGTAGACATGACCGAGACACATCTCCGGTCAATAACCAATAGCGGAACCTAGATGCTCATATTGGCTCCTACATATTCTACGAAGATCTTTATCGGTCAAACCGCATAACAACTTATGTTGTTCCCTTTGTCATCGGTATGTTACTTGCCCGAGATTCGATCATCGGTATCATTATACCTAGTTCAATCTCGTTACCGGCAAGTCTCTTTACTCGTTTCGTAATGCATCAGCCCGTGACTAACTCATCAGTCACATTGCTTGCAAGGCTTATGTGATGTGCATTACCGAGAGGGCCCAGAGATACCTCTTCGATACACGGAGTGACAAATCCTAATCTCGATCTATGCCAACCCAACAAACACCTTCGGAGACATCTGTAGAGCATCTTTATAATCACCTAGTTACGTTGTGACGTTTGATAGCACACAAGGTGTTCCTCCGGTATTCGGGAGTTGCATAATCTCATAGTCAGAGGAACATGTATAAGTCATGATGAAAGCAATAGCAATAAAACTAAACGGTCATTATGCTAAGCTAACAGATGGGTCTAGTCCATCACATCATTCTCTAATGATGTGATCTCGTTCATCAAATGACAACACATGTCTATGGTTAGGAAACATAACCATCTTTGATTAACAAGCTAGTCAAGTAGAGGCATACTAGGGACACTCTGTTTTGTCTATGTATTCACACATATACTAAGTTTCCGGTTAATACAATTCTAGCATGAATAATAAACATTTATCATGATATAAGGAAATATAAATAAAAACTTTATTATTGCCTCTAGGGCATATTTCCTTCAGTCTCCCACTTGCACTAGAGTCAATAATCTAGTTCACATCGCCATGTGATTTAACACAAATAGTTCACATCACCATGTGATTAGTTGACATCGCCTTGTGACTAATACCCAAAGGGTTTTACTAGAGTCAATAATCTAGTTCACATCGCTATGTGATTAACACCCAAAGAGTACTAAGGTGTGATCATGTTTTGCTTGTGAGAGAAGGTTAGTCAATGGGTCTGTCACATTGAGAGCCTTATGCATTTTGCAAATTTTCTCTACCTACAATGCTCTACATGCATAGTTTAAAAAACCGGACCGGACCAGTGGTTGTACCAGAAAAAACCGGAACCGGCGACCTCAACGGTTTTTTAAGCTAATAAGACCATTCTGCAATCAGACCGGAGAAAACCGATCAAACCGGCCGATTTTTTGGAAAACCGGTGAAAAACCGGGCCATTGAACCGGATAAAACCAGGAAATTTTTTAATAGAAATTTGGAGAAGTAAAATTCAATCCTAGGATGTTTGAGCAGTACGTGGAGCTTGCCCATGGCCCAATAACCAAGTCGGTTGTGCTACTTTGTGGTCCACTACATATAAATAATTTTATTTGACCATTGTTTCACACTATATTAGCACATATATTACTCGACATATATTATTTTATTGCTTAAAAAACCGACAATTGAACCGGTGAACCGGCGGTCCGACCGGTAAAAACCTGAACCGACATCCTTTCCGGTTCGGTTTTTTAGACTATGTCTGCATGGAGCTACTCTAGCTAATTGCTCCCAGTTTCAATATGTATCCAGATTGAGACTCGGAGTCATCCGGATCGGTGTAAAAGCTTGCATCGGCGTAACTCTTTACGACGAACTCTTTATCACCTCCATAACCGAGAAATATCTCCTTAGTCTTCTGCGGATAATTTTGACCGTTGTCAAGTGATCCACTCCTGGATCAATATCGTACCCCCTTGCCAAACTCATGGCAAGGTACACAATAGGTTTGGTACAAAGCATAGCATACTTTATAGAACCTATGGCTGAGGCATAGGGAATGACTTTCATTCTCTTTCTATTTTCTGCCGTGGTCGTGTTTTGAGTCTTACTCAACTTTACACCTTGCAATACAGGCAAGAACTCCTTCTTTGACTGTTCCATTTTGAACTACTTCAAACATCTTGTCAAGGTATGTACTCATTGAAAAATGTTATCAAGCAACTTGATCTATCTCTATAGATCTTATCAAGCAGATTCACCGAGGTCTTTCTTTGAAAACTCCTTTCAAACACTCCTTTATGCTTTCCAGAAAATTATACATAATTTCCGATCAACAATATGTCATTCACATATACTTATCAGAAAGGTTGTAGTGCTCCCACTCACTTTCTTGCAAATACAGGCTTCACCGCAAGTCTGTATAAAACTATATGCTTTGATCAACTTATCAAAGTGTATATTCCAACTCCGAGATGCTTGCACCAGTCCATAGATGGATCGCTGGAGCTTGCACATTTTGTTAGCACCTTTAGGATTGACAAAACCTTCAGGTTGTATCATATACAACTCTTCTTTAATAAATCCATTAAGGAATCAGTTTTGATATCCATTTGTCCGATTTCATAAAATGTGGCAATTGCTAACATGATTCGGACATACTTTAAGCATCGATACAAGTTAGAAAATCTCATCGTAGTCAACCTCTTGAACTTGTCAAAAACCCTTTTCGACAAGTCGAGCTTTGTAGATAGTAACACTACTATCAGCGTCCGTCTTCCTCTTGAAGATCCATTTATTCTAAATGGCTTGCCGATCATCACGAAAGTGCACCAAAGTCCACAGTTTGTTCTCATACATGGATTCTATCTCAGATTTCATGGCCTCAAGCCATCTATCCGAATCTGGGCTCATCATCGCTTCCTCATAGTTCGTAGGTTCATCATGGTCTAGTAACATGAATTCCAAAACAGGATTACCGTACCACTCTGGTGCGGATCGTACTCTGGTTGACCTACGAGGTTCGGTAGTAACTGCTGAAGTTTCATGATCATCATCATTAATTTCCTCACTAATTGGTGTAGGCATCACTGGAACTGATTTCAGTGATGAGCTACTTCCCAATTCGAGAGAAGGTACAATTACCTCATCAAGTTCTACTTTCCTCCCACTCACTTCTTTCGACAGAAACTCCTTCTCTAGAAAGGATCCACTCTTAGCAACAAAGATCTTGCCTTCGGATCTGTGATAGAAGGTGTACCCAATAGTTTTTTTAGGTATCCTATGAAGACGCACTTCTCCGATTTGGGTTTGAGCTTATCAGGCTGAAACTTTTTCACATAAGCATTGCAACCCCAAACTTTAAGAAACGACAGCTTAGGTTTCTTGTTAAACCACAATTCATACGGTGTCGTCTCAATGGATTTTTAGACGGTGCCCTATTTAATGTCAATGCAGTTGTCTCTAATGCATAACCCCAAAACGATAGTGTTAAATCGGTAAGAGACATCATAGATCGCACCATATCTAATGAAGTACGGTTATGACGTTCGGACACACCATTACATTGTGGTGTTCCAGGTGTCGTGAGTTGCGAGACTATTCCACATTGTTTCAAATGAAGGCCAAACTCGTAACTCAAATATTCTCCTTCGTGATCAGATCGTAGAAACTTTTTTTTTGTTATGATGATTCTCAACTTCATTGTGAAATTCTTTGAACTTTTGAAATGTTTCACACTTGTGTTTCATTAAGTAGATATACCCATATCTGCTCAAATCATCTGTGAAGGACAGGAAATAACGATACCCGCCACGAGTCTCAACACTCATCGGACCGCATACATTGGTATGTATTATTTCCAATAAGTCAGTGGCTCGCTCCATTGTTCCGGAGAACGGAGTCTTAGTCATCTTGCCCATGAGGCATGGTTCGCAAGCATCAAATGCTTCATAATCAAGTGATTCCAAAAGTCCATCTGCATGGAGTTACTTCATGCGCTTTACACCAATATGATCTAAACGGCAGTGCCACTAGTATGTTGCACTATCATTACCAACTTTGCATCTTTTGGCATCAATATCATGAATATGTGTATCACTACAATCGAGATTCAATAAACCATTCACCTTGAGTGTATGACCACAGAAGGTTTTATTCATGTAAACAGAATAACAATTATTCTTTGACTTAAATGAATAACCGTATTGCAATAAACATGATCCAATCATATTATGCTCGACGCAAACACCAAATAACATTTGTTTTAGGTTCACCACTGATCCCAAAGGTAAAGGGAGTGTGCGATGGTGATCTTATCAACCTTTGGAATCATTCCAACACACATCGTCACCTCGCCCTTAACTAGTCTTTGTTCATTTTGTAACTCCTGTTTCGAGTTACTAATAATAGCAACTAAACCAGTATCAAATACCCAGGGGCTACTATGAACACTAGTAAAGTACACATCAATAACATGTATATCATATATATACTTCTGTTCACTTTGTCATCCTTCTTATCCGCCAAGTATTTGGGGCAGTTCCGCTTCCAGTGACCATTTCCTTTGCAGTAGAAGTACTCAGTTTCAGGGAGTGGCAACTTGCTTGCCATTCTTCTTGAAGTTCCATTTCTTTCCCTTGCCCTTTTACTTGAAACTAGTGGTCTTGTCAACCATCAACATTTGATGCTTTTCTTGATTTCTACCTTTGTCGATTTCAGCATCACGAAGAGCTTGGGAATCGTTTTCGTCATCCCTTGCATATTATAGTTCATCACGAAGTTCCAGTAACTTGGTGATAGTGACTAGAGAACTCTGTCAATCACTATCTTATCTGGAAGATTAACTCCCACTTGATTCAATCGGTTGTAGTACTCAGACATTCGGAGCACATGCTCATTGGTTGAGGTATTCTCCTCCATCTTGCAGGCAAAGTACTTGTCAGAGGTCTCATACCTCTCGACTCGGGCATGAGTCTGAAATACCAATTTCAGCTCTTGGAACATCTTATATGCTCCGTGGCGTTCAAAACATTTTTGAAGTCCCGGTTCTAAGCCGTAAAGCATGGCGCACTAAACTATCAAGTAGTCATCATACCGAGCTTGCCAAACGTTCATAACGTCTGCATCTGCTCCTGCAATAGGTCCGTCACCTAGCGGTGCATCAAGGACATAATTCTTCTGGGCAGCAATGAGGATAATCCTCAGATCTCGGAACCAGTCCGCATCATTGCTACTATCATCTTTCAACTTATTTTTCTCTAGGAACATATAGAAAATAAAATAGGGGAGCTATACGCGAGCTATTGATCTACAACATAGATATGCAAAAACTATCAGGACTAAGTTCATGATAAATTAAAGTTATTAATCATATTACTTAAGAACTCCCACTTCGATAGACATCCCTCTAGTCATCTAAATGATCACGTGATCCATATCAACTAAACCATGTCCGATCATCACATGCGATGGAGTAGTTTTCAATGGTGAACATCACTATGTTGATCATATCTACTATATGATTCATGCTCGACCTTTCGGTCTCAGTGTTCCGAGGCCATATCTGCATATGCTAGGCTCGTCAAGTTTAACCCGAGTATTCTGCGTGTGCAAAACTGGCTTGCACCCGTTGTATGTGAACGTAGAGCTTATCACACCCGATCATCACGTGGTGTCTCGGCACGACGAACTGTAGCAACGGTGCATACTCAGGGAGAACACTTATACCTTGAAATTTAGTGCGGGATCATCTTATAATGCAACCGCTGTACTAAGCAAAATAAGATGCATAAAAGATAAACATCACATGCAATCAAAATATGTGACATGATATGGCCATCATCATCTTGTGCCTTTGATCTCCATCTCCAAAGTACCGTCGTCGTCACCGGCATGACACCATGATCTCCATCATCTTGATCTCTATCAACGTGTCGTCACATGGTCGTCTCGCCAACTATTGCTATCGCATAGCGATAAAATAAAGCAATTATATGACGCTTGCATCTTATGCAATAAAGAGACAACCATAAGGTTCCTGCCAGTTGCCAATAACTTTAACAAAACATGATCATATCATACACCAAATTATATTACATCATGTCTAGACCATATCACATCACAACATGCCCTGCAAAAACAAGTTAGACGTCCTCTACTTTGTTGTTGCAAGTTTTACGTGGCTGCTACGGGCTTCTAGCAAGAAACGTTCTTACCTACGCATCAAAACCACAACGATTTTTCATCAAGTGTGCTCTTTTCACCTTCAACAAGGACCAGGCATAGTCAAACTCGATTCAAATAAAGTTGGAGAAACAGACACCCGCCAGCCACCTGTGTGCGAAGCACGTCGGTAGAACCAGTCTAATGAACGCGGTCATGTAATGTCGGTCCGGGCCGCTTCATCCAACAATACCGCCGAATCAAAGTAAGACGTTGCTGGTAAGTAGTATGAATATTATCGCCCACAACTCTTTGTGTTCTACTCGTGCATATAACATCTACACATAGACCTGGCTCGAATATCACTGTTGGGGAACGTAGTATTTCAAAAAAAGTTCCTACGATCATGCAAGATCTATCTAGGAGAAGCATAGCAACGAGCAGGGAGAGTGTGTCCACGTACCCTCGTAGACTGAAAGCGGAAGCATTTAGTAACGCGGTTGATGTAGTTGAACGTCTTCACGATCCAACCGATCCAAGTACCGAACGTACGACACCTCCATGTTCAGCACACTTTCAACACGATGACGTCCCTCGAGCTCTTGATCCAGTTGAGGACGAGGGAGAGTTCCGGCAGCATGATGGCATGGCGACGGTGATGATGAAGTTGCAGGCGCAGGGCTTCGCCTCAGCACTACGACGATATGACCGAGGTGTTAACTGTGGAGGGGGGCACCACACACGGCTTGGAATAATTGATGTGTTTTCTAGGGTTGCCCTCCCCACGTATATAAAGGAGCGAGAGGGAGGGAGGCAGCCTAGGGCGCGCCCAAGTAGGAGGAATCCCACTTGGGCCCCTAATCCAATTTGCCCCCCTACCATATTTGGACAAGGGGGAAAGGAAGGAGGGGGAGGGGAAGGAAGTAGGAGTCCTACTTCATGCTTCCCTTTTCCTCCTCTCGTTTCCCTTTCTCCCCTCGTGGGTGGCCCTATAGGGGGCGCATCAGCCCCTTGTGGGTTGGTGTGTTCCCTTACTTGGCCCATTAAGCCCATATCTTTGCCGGGGGTTGCCCGGAACCCCTTCCAGTGACTCGATATTACCCGGAACACTTCCGTTGTCAAAATACCATCGTCCTATATATGAATCTTTACCTCTCGACCATTTCGAGACTCCTCGTCATGTCCATGATCTCATCCGGGACTCCAAACAAACTTTGTTCATCAAATCACATAACTCATAATACAAATCGTCATCGAACGTTAAGCGTGCGGACCCTACGGGTTCGAGAACTATGTAGACATGACCGAGACACATCTCCGGTCAATAACCAATAGCGGAACCTAGATGCTCATATTGGCTCGTACATATTCTACGAAGATCTTTATCGGTCAAACCGCATAACAACATGCGTTGTTCCCTTTGTCATCGGTATGTTACTTGCCCGAGATTCGATCGTCGGTATCATCATACCTAGTTCAATCTCGTTACCGGCAAGTCTCTTTACTCGTTCCGTAATGCATCATCCTGTGACTAACTCATTAGTCACATTGCTTGCAATGCTTATAGTGATGTGCATTACCGAGAGGGCCCAGAGATACCTCTTCGATTCACGGAGTGACAAATCCTAATCTCGATCTATGCCAACCCAACAAACACCTTCGGAGACATCTATAGAGCATCTTTATAAACACCCAGTCTCGTTGTGACGTTTGATAGCACACAAGGTGTTCCTCCGGTATTCGGGAGTTGCATAATCTCATAGTCAGAGGAACATGTATAAGTCATGATGAAAGCAATAGCAGTAAATCTAAATGATCATTATGCTAAGCTAACGGATGGGTCTTGTTGGGGATACAACTACTGAGCGTGAACCGCCCTGTAGGGGCCGGTTTACCCTCGTACATGATCCAGGCCCACGGAGGAGGCCCGGAGCCCAGAGGCGACTTAGGGTCCATTTATGTAAACCGCCTTAGTGTTGTAACTTGTCTTTGTAAGACAAGAGAAGAGACCGAGCCGACGCTTGTATGAGCGGATCGGGACTCTGCTGAGACCGGCGAGGCGTCAACCCGTGTATATAAGGGGACGACCCGGCGGATGAGGACAGAGAACTTCGAGACTAAAACCAAAGCTATTGCTTCCTAGTCGCGAAATCACATCAATCCCATCACAACCGGGCGTAGGCTTTTACCTTCATCGAAGGGCTGAACCATATAACTCCGTGTCTTGTGTCCTTTAACCCCTCTAGGTAAACCCGTCGATGGCCTGCGACTAAGTCCTTTCATGAGGACATCTGCCGTGACAATTCCACGACGAGTTGGCGCCCACCGTGGGGCTATCGCCTGACGGTTTGGTGATCTTAGAGGGCAAGTTCGAAGGACTTCGAAGGCTATGCCGTGGGCGGATGACTAAGAGTCATCGCGGCAAGCTCTATCGACGATGCGGATTGGGGCCCGAGGCGGCTCGGTTGAGTACGGATACGGGTCCCCTTTGGCGGCATACACGTGTTCATCGGCAAGATCGGCGAGCCAGGGCACAGGCGGGCATTTGCACCGACCTCGTCGAGACGGCTCGGCCGGACGAAGAAGAGTCCTGCTACGGCTAAACCGGGCGGGCGTGCTTCGTGGGAGTCGTCCCACGGAGGCTACAGGACGGATCAACATCCGGCGGTGAAACCGTTGTCTACTCTGGCGGCGAGTCGTCGGCCGGAGAAACGGAATCTCTATACCGTACCAAGATGGCGGATCGAGGCTGTTCGGCGGTGAGTATTCCGGACCCTTTGATCTACCCAACGGGTTGGGATCTTCATGGCGATGCTGGCGGCGCTTCACTCTTCGACCGCGGCGCCCGGTCGCCGGTTAAACAGCGATGATGGCAGCCGGGAAGGAGGCCTGTCGCCCGCCGCTCAAGTTTTGTCAGAGCTTTTCGACGCATTGGCTGTGCTCATGGCAGAGGCTAATCCGCCGGATCAGGACCTGCACAACGCGGAGATTGCAAAGGTGAGGGAACAGATCACTAAAGCTAAAGCGGACCTGGCAGCCGCGGACGTGAGGATGGCGGCGGAACGGGCCGCTTTGGATGCGCTTATAGGCTCATGCTGGATCAGAGCGCGTCGCATGAAGTCATGAAAAGGAAGTACAGGTCCCGTTTACCTTCGGTCTTTGAGGAAGAGAGCTTTTCAATACCCGAGGCGGGGACCATAATCCGCCGCGGTGGTAAACCGCCGGAAGCACTGGGGACAGCCGCGCGGTTCAAGCCCGTGTGATAGATCTGCTCGCCATCATACCGGGCGCGCGCCCAGTCTGTCTGAACACCTCCGGTCATTACTCCAACCCGATGGATAACCTTGTGGCGGCTGCGGCACGGTTGGAAGCGATTCAATTGAAGGTGATTCACCACAGCGGTAGAGACACGCCGGGTTAAGGAGCTCCTCGGGGCGGCCTGCTCGGCGAGAAGCATATTCATACGATTGGGATCGGATCCACTCCACCCCGCCTAAGCCGGAGTTATAGCCGGCGCGTAGATGAACCGGCCGTATCAAGCAACGCGTGACACGGTCCGCCTCGAGGCAACAACCCGGCTGGTGGCTTCGAAGACGCTCAAGTGGTGGTGGACCGGGCCAGGGCACGCAGGGAGGCCGAGTTAGCAGCGCAACATGAGGACCATCAGCTCGCGCGGTTCGTCCGACCATCTTGAACCGGGGTCACGTCCGGATCATTGGGGTGCCTTGTCTCGTCCCGCTTTCGCAATGTGCGCTTGCCTAAGGACTTCAAAGGACCCCGCAAGGTGCCCAATTACACCGCCGATTTGGCTCCAGAAGCGTGGATAGAAAGCTATGAGATGGCCATGGAGATGCTGGATGTGGATGAAGCTGCATGTGCGAAGTACTTCACTATGATGTTGGAAGGTGCGGCCCGGACTTGGTTGAAGAACTTGCCGCCTTTCGATCAGTTCATGGACCCGATTCGGACCGGTTCATTCAAAATTTCAAAGACACTGTAAGCAGCCCATGTCTGTGGTAGATTTAGCGGCTTGTGTCCAGGCGGAGGGAGAATCCACAACCCATTGGGTGCGCCTCGTTTCGGAAGTTTTACACTCTTCAGACCGGATCAACCCTGATTCCGCGATCTTAACCTTGGAAGCCAATTGCGGTTTGAACCGTTGAAATTGAAGCTGGAGTGCATGAAGCGTTTTTGCAATGACATGGGCACTCTAATGGGCGTTTTGGTAAAGTATGCTGATTACGATAGTACCAAGGATCCCGAGTGCGGGATGACGAAGTAGGGAAGGAAAACAGAGCGGCAATTCCGAAGCCAAAGCATCGGTCGAGCAATGGCGGGAACAAGCGTAAAGCAAGCGGTAACATGGGCCGTAGCCAACACCAACGCTACAGGACAAGGGTCAGCGGCGCAAGGGTAAGTAATCAAACCGGGCGGTCACAATCCGGATCGCTGAATTACATATTGAATCAACCTTGTCCGAAGCACGGGACGAAGGAGGTACCGCAAACCACCTTTGGAAGGATTGTTATATTATGCAGGAGTTCAAAACTCTAACTCTTTCCGGTATGATCAAGGGCCCGCGGCGGTTCAGATCCGCCCGGATACTGATGGAGAAATTCGGCCCGGGATTCGTGGTAATCCGGGCGGCAAGGCAATCGAGCAATCGAACAATCAGAACAATCAGAACCAAGGGGGTTACAATCAACAACAGCAGCAGTCGGGTTACCAAAGTAATCTAAAGCAGTTAAACAGTGGACACTACCACGTCTTTACCACCAGCTTGGACAGACGAGACCGAAAACTTGAAGCGGGCGGTCGGTGTTGTTGAACTGGCGCGCGCATTACCTCGCTGGTCGAGCAACCTATCGTATGGAGCGAGAGAGGACCACCCTCCCGGGTTTACAATCCGGCCGATTATACCCGTAGTGGCGCCTCGGTAGGAGGATACAAGTTTACCAAGGTGCTTATGGACGGAGGAAGCAGCATCAACATCACGTACTATGAGACCTTCCGGTATGGGGTTAACAGATAGGCATCTTAGGCCGTCCAAAGCCACGATGTTCACGGTGTGGTGCACAGCAAGTCGGCATACCCGATCGGTAAGATAGCCACGAGGTGACCTTTGGGGATGAACATGACTCGGATCGGAAACATTGACGTTTGAGGTGGTGAAAATTCAAAGTCCTTACCACGCCCTTTTTGGGCGGCCGGCTTATGCTAAGTTTATGGCACGCCCCTGTTATGTTTATTTGCAGCTGAAAATGCCGGGTCACAAAGGGACGATAACGGTTCATGGTAGCCGCCGGATCGCTTTGGAGTGTGAGGAAGGTGATGCGGCTTATGCAGAGTCGGTTTGTGCCACGGAAGAGTTAAAGTATTATAAAGACAATGTTGATCCGGCGGATATGACCCCTTTGAAGAAGCCAACTACAGAGCACGATCCGGATTTAAAGTTCAAATCGGCAGCTGAGACAAAACTTGTTGATTTTGTGCCCGGCGATTCGTCCAAGCAGTTCACCATCAGTGCCAACTTGGATCCTAAATAGGAAAGCGCGCTCATCGAGTTCATCCGTGAGAATCGGGACATTTTTGCATGGAAGCCTTCTGACATGCCAGGTGTACCGAGGGAACTCGCTGAGCACACTCTTAATATTGACCCCAAGTACAGACCGGTAAAGCAATTTCTTCGCCGGTTCAATGAGGAAAGGCGCAAGGCCATTGGAGAGGAAGTTGCTAGGCTCTTAGCGGCAGGGTTTATTGTTGAAGTCTTTCATCCGGAGTGGCTTGCTAATCTGGTGTTGGTCCTTAAGAAGAATGGCACTTGGCGCATGTGTGTGGATTACAGATCTTAACAAAGCTTGTCCAAAGAGATCCTTTCGCCCTCCCGCATTGACCAGATTATTGATGCTACGGCGGGTTGTGGCGTTTGAGCTTTTTGATGCGTATTCGGTTATCACCAGATTAAGATGGCGGTTAAGGACCAGGAGAAGACGGCGTTTATCACCCCTTTGGAGCCTTCGCTATGTATCTATGCCTTTTGGGCTCAAGAGCGCCCAAGCAACTTATCGCGTTAAGTCTGAAATTGCTTGCACGAACAGATCGGCCGTAACGTGCACGCTTATGTGGATGATATCGTGGTGAAATCAAGGCAGAAGGAAACGTTGATTGAGGATTTAAAGGAAACTTTTGACAACTTGCGGGTGTACAAGATGATGCTCAACCTGGCCAAGTGCGTCTTTGGTGTTCCGGCAGGCAAGCTGTTGGGTTTCCTTGTGTCCAACAGGGGGATTGAGGCTAATCCGGAGAAGATTATAGCTATCACCTCCTTGGCTAAGCCAAAGTGTATCAACGATGTCCAACGTTTGGCAGGCCGGATTGCTGCGCTAAGCCGGTTTATCAGTCGCCTAGGAGAAAAGGCCATTCCTTTGTACCGAGATCTTTGAAGAAGACGGATCAGTTTATGCGAGCTTAGCGGTGATGAGGCATTGGAGGACTTAAGCGCAGCTGGCCAACCCGCCGTGTTCTTGCCGCTCCTATTGACAAGGAGCCGCTCTGTTATATGTTGCTGCTAATGCCAGGGCGGTCAGCGTAGCCATTGTGGTGGAAACGCAAGGAGGCGAGGAAGGAGTATCCGGTTCAGCGCCGATTTATTACATCAGCGAGGTTCTCATCGAGTCCAAACAAAGATATCCGCATTGGCGTAAGCTGGTATATGGAGTTTTATGGCAAGGGGAAGCTGAAACAAGATTTCCAAGGGTACCCCATCACGTTGGTCAGCTCAGCTCCTTTGGGCGATATCATACTGAACCGGAAGCGATCGGCGGATTGCTAAGTGGGCTATAGAACTTGGGCACGGTTTAAGGTATGTGCCTCGGACGGCAGGTAAAGTCTCGAGCACTTGTGGATTTCATTAATGATTGGACGGAGTTGCAAGCACTGAAGAAAAGCGGATCATACCTATTGGACCATCCACTTTGATGGGTCCAGCAATTGGAGGGCTCGGGGCTGGAGTCGATTAACTTCCCCACGAGGTGACAAGTTCTGCTCGTTCTTCGCTTAATGTTCCCTGTACTAACAATGCAGCTGAGTATGAAGCTTTGCTCCATGGTCTACGGATGGCTAAGGAGATGAATCTAAGCCGGTCAAGTGCTTTGGTGACTTTCGGACTTGGTGGCCCAAAGAAGTGTCGTGTACTTGGGATTCCAAAGACCCACTCATGGCTGCGTCTCGTCGGGAGGTGGATATGGTGGCGGGACACTTTAAAGGTTATCGGTGGACCATGTGGATCGCCGGAAGAACGAGGCAGCGGATGCTTTAAGCCGCTCGGTTCTCAACGTAAACCGTCCCGCCTAATGTCTTCCTTGACGTCTCGCATAATCCGTCGGTTAAGCTTCCTGATGAGGTCGATTTAGTTGTTCCTGATCCGGAGGCTCACTTGGTGGCGGCCTTGCATGTCATTCCGGATTGACCCTCCTTATTTGGCATACATGAACCGGGCGAAGTTACGGATGATTAGACGCTGGCCCGACAGATAGTTCGGCGGTCTAAATCTATGACCATACATAAGGGCGAAGTTGCATCATTGCAGCGTGTCCGGGGCGTTTCAGCGTTGTGTGTCCCCTGAGGAAGGCCGTGAGATATTGCGTGAGATCCATGAAGGGGATTGTGGTCATCACGCCGGTTCAAAATCCTTGGTGGCCATAGCGTTTCGCCACGGTTTCTATTGGTTGACCGCCCATGCCGATGCGGAAGATCTGGTCGACGATGTGATGGTTGCCAAAAGTTCTCCAGACGTGCTCATGTACCGCCCAAGAATTGAGGATGATTCCAATTACTTGGCCGCTTTGCGACTTGGGGTTGATATGGTTGGACCTTTCAAAAGGTCCAAGGACAAGAAAACCCACCTGTTGGTGGCGGTTGATAAGTTTACCAAGTGGGTCGAGGCGAGCACATTCGAGAAGTGTGATGCGCCACGGCGGTTCAGTTTATCAAAAGGTGATTTTCGGTTTGGGTTTCCACAAGATCATTACGGATAATGGCACCAATTTGTCCAAGGGAGCCATGAAGGAGTTTTGTGAACGAGAGCACATCCGCTTGACGTTTCTTGATGGCCCACCCGCAGTCCAATGGTCAAGCGAACGAGCTAATCAGAGATCTTGAGGGTATTAAACCCGGCTTATGGTCCCTTTAGTGAGGACGCCGGGTTGTTGGGTCGAGGAGCTGCCATCTGTGATATGGAGTATCAATACTACACCAAACAGATCCACTGGTTACACGCCGTTCTTTATGGTCTATGGAGCGGAGGCGGTCCTTCCCTGCGATATACGTCATGACTCGCCCCGCGTGGCGGCTTATGTTGAGGCCGATAGTGAGGCAGCCCGGCAGGACGATTTGGATCGACTGGATGAGGAGCGAGATATGGCGGCTGCTCGTTCGGCGATTTACCAGCAAGATCTTCGTCGGTATCACAGCCGGCGGGTTAGAACAAGAACCTTTCAGGAAGGAGACTTGGTGCTTCGGCTCATTCAAGACCAGACGGATATGCACAAGCTATCCCCACCTTGGGAAGGGCCCTTTGTGGTCAGTAAGAATCTGTACAATGGGTCATACTATCTGATTGATTTTCGAGAGCGGAAAGACTCACGCACGTCAGAAGAGGAGACCAACAGGCCGTGGAACATAGCTCATCTTCGGCCTTATTATACCTGAGCCATCAGCTCCACTTATGTACATATTAAGACAATGTATATATTATGAATAAAAGCAATAAACCGGACCCTCGGCCAAAGCGGGGTATCCGTTCTGTATAAAGTCCGGTTTGGGTACACGGAGATGTTGTCGTGAAGCGGCCTCCGGTTTAACCCTTAGCCTTGATTTTCAGAAATTTTTGTCACTTGGGGGCTTGGTCGTGTCCGAACCAATGCAACACCTCTTGACAGGCGAAAGCCACCAGATCACTTGGGGACATGGTCACGTCTGAACCATCCACGCCTCTTGGTCGGCCTAAGGCCATAGAATCACTTGGGGCTTTGGTCGAACCCAACCATTGCAATGCCACTTGATCGGCGCCATGCCACGATTTCGCTTGGGGACTGGCTGACTTGAACCATCGCTACACCTTATAGGGAGCTTGGTCCTGTCCGACCATGGTAACACCATCTGATCCGGCTCAGTAAAGCCTTTTCTTGCAAACGGTTTTTTATCATTGCCTTTGCTTCCATATGGTTTTTATACCAATCATTTGATTTTTGTTTACCTTCTTAAACCGACAAACCTCTTTAAACCGGATTCAGGTTGTCAGAATTCGGTCCATTTTTAATCCGGCGATTTTGTTCCGGTTTGATTTTTCTGTTAACATCCTATTATGGAGTAACAGGGGGCTTATCCTGCCCGACACGGTTTACAGGGTAAACCGGCAGTTTGAAAGCACAGGAGTTATTTTCTCCTTTGCAGATAATGGTTTCTAAACCTCCGCCTCAAGATTGGCTAGGCCAACTGCATGCCCGACGCTGGCAGGTATTTTTATATCACAACGTTTGATCATATACATCCCTATTTTATTATATAAATATATGGGCGTCACAAGCCGGCTGGCGACACAAGCCGCCGTGGCGGGTTAAAGAATTTGTGATTGCGGGCAAAATAAGTTGAGGGTTCATCACTACACAAGATCGCACCACCATGCAAAAGGTTACGATCGAGGTTGTAAAGGCATTGTTCAAAACAAAGTGCTGACTATCCTATTACAAAGCCTTTTAAAGGCCTGGTGTTTCATGTGGTGTTATGCCATTGAAGCTTCGGAGGCGTCACCCGGCTTGACGGATTACGCTTCTTCGCCGGGTTGACGTGAGGTAGAGGGGCGCTGTCGCGGTTCAACTTCTTCTTCTTCCTCACCCAAAGCCCTAAGTCATTGGAAGACCAGTCAATCCGGTTAAGGCCCGAAGACAGCTTCTTCACTTATCACCACCGGATCAACGTCGAGGGCATAAGTGTGCTTACGGATTGGAGGAATAAGGCTCGCGACTTCGTGGATGACAAACTCCACCCGCTTGTTGTTGGCGCTATAAAAGAGCGGTGAACCGCCAGTTGGCCTCACCGCCGCTTGACTTCGCCAACGGACGATTTCCTTTGTTATCCGCTTGATGCGTCGTTATCAAAGGCTTCGCCGCTTCCTTGAGCGTTAGAAACCTTTGGCTATGTCACCGGATCAAGGTCCGCTATCCACGCCTTTGGCGCGAGTCGAGCGAGGGTGCCACCGGCCGCGGATCGCTTCAACTCTTCAAGCTGCCCCGAATCATGGACAGCCGGTCCAAGTGTCTCTCGGATCAGGGACGGCGCCGTGTTGTCGTAACGAGGTGGCGATATGACTCGCTGGGCGCCAGGTATACAGCTGCTCAATCAGGGTGTAAGAAGCCTTGAGCTTCTTCCGCACGTCAGAGCCCAGATGAGCAATACGCTTGCCTGCACCAGGTTCAGACAGCTCAAGTTAAACCGGCGGCAATGTTAAAGCAGGTGCATTCAGTGCAAATTTTCTTACCAAAGATGGCAGAGGTCATGGCATGAACTTGGCGCTTCAGTCTGGTAAGCTCTTCGGTCACCGGTTTAAGAGCTGATTCGGCATCCTCTGCCCGTTTTGTCAAACCGGCTTTCTCGGTGTCCCATTTGGCCCGCTCGGACGCATGTCCTTCCTTCAGTTGTTCCATAGCGGCCAAGGCAGTTCTCAGTTCATCCTTGGCCTTGGTGGTCTCGGCTTGTTGAGTTTCCAAGCTGGCACGAAGGTCCTTGAGTTGCACGGTTTGTCGGGTATATCTCATTCGATAACAAAGGAAGCATGTTAGTTGTGTTATTATAAAGTCCCACGCCAATACAAGTATTCAACTTGGCACTTGGGGGCTAATGGCTAATTGATCTCATTCGGTATGGGATACAAATTAAGTCCCGCTTAACTATGATAAGTTAAACCGACCCTTGCGGGCTACAAGATCGCAGTTCAAGGTGTATGGTTGTTTTACGGGTTAAGTGCCGCTTGACTATGACAAGTTAAATCGACCCTTGGGGCGATTATGCAGCAAAAGTACAAGACAGAATAAAACCTTACCTCATAACGGTCCTTCATGCAATTTACTGCACCGGCTTCAAGGTCACGGCTTGTGTAGAGCCGGTTCGTAAAGCGGAATGAAGTTCTTGGGCGAAAAATTGTCGAAGTGGTACAGATCCGCTTTCCCTTGTCTTTACCCATGGTGGCAGATTCTCCCTTGGTATGCGTGTTTTGTTAAAGCGACCGGTTGGCTAGGGCAGATAGCGATGCCCGTCACAACAACATCATCATTCTTGGCGGGCTGGCCGGATCGGCGGTCTTCTTTGGGCTTGGTGCCTTCATACTCTGCTCGGCGGTTCAATAGTTATGACTCGCTCTGCGGTCGGACTCGGGTGGAGCAGGATGCGAGGTTTCCACTTGAACCCCGGTTCAGCTTCCGCGGATCAGCGAGATCGTTTTGTACAACTCGCCGAGCTTTTTTGGCGACTTCAGATTTTCGTGTGTTTGTTCGGGGTCTTTCCGGATCAACATCCGCAGAGGATCAAGGGTTTTGCTTTCTTACTCAAGCGAGCCTTGGTGCTGCAATATTCAGAATTGAATTAAGATAAATTGGCCAAAGCAATGGTAAACCGAATTGACGGGACAACAGTTATGCACCTGCGCAACTTTAAGCGGTGGCGATTGCGTGGTTGATGAACCGCCGGACGAGTTGGAAGAGGCCCGATAATTTGGGTCGATGGGTTGAGAGGGCATCGGAAGAAACCCTTTAAGGGATAACGCCAGAGAACAATTCACCTCACGGACGACGCTCCGGTTGGTGTGTCCGTAAACCGGATGAAGTAATCCGTAATACTATGCCGTGGTCGCACGGGCGCTCTTCACCTCTTGCCGTGTCTTCAAGGAAAGGTTTGATTTCAAGTAAGCACAGAATGATATTTTTTCACTTTCCGGACGGCGCGATTTAATTCTCTTAACCGCGCAAGGTCGGATTCGAAGAAAGAAAGATTACCTCAACAGGTCGGCATGATCGGCTTCAAAGATCATCCCGGAGGTAAAATTGTTAGTAAAAGGAATATAAGGGGCCAAGCATACGCAAGAAGAAACACAAAGCGGAAAGTCGGTTTACTGGCGGCTCCCTCGTAAGAATGTCAAGTTTACCTCAGCTTCGATTCTTCGCCCTCCGGCGGATCGGAGGACTCGGCGGTCTTCTTCTTGCCTCGCTTTCTTGGTGGCTTTGGACTTTACACGCGCGCCGAACCGGTTTGGTACGCTTCGTAAGGAGCTGTCACCGAGAAGTAACAAGGATTAGCGATATCAACAGAGTATTAGGAGCCCGAAAAGCGGTGAGTAGAGCTTACGCGGGCGGTTTGTTGGCAACACAAAATGGAGCCAACCCGTTAGGCTGCGACGGAGATTGGCTCATCAAGCATCTTCTTTACGATCTCTGTGACCTCAAGTTCAGTTATGGGTAGCTCGTGACGTCTTTGAGGATCTTTGAGGCTGCCGGTGTACTCGTGCATCAATCCGGGCCGGCGGCTTAGTGGCAAGACGCCCCAAGAAACCCAACACCGCACAAGGTCCACGCCGGTTAAGCCATTGGCCATTAGAGCCCGGAGCTTGATTATTTGAGGCGCGAAGTTCTTCCGTTCTGCGGCGGTTAAGCGAGAAGGCGGTGGATGCTGGTTACTGAGCCGGTGAGGACGGTAACCCGGCAAGGGGTTCTCGTTGGCAGGAGCAGTGTTCCGGCAGTAGAACCAGGTTTGATTCCAATCCTTCGGATGGCTGTGGTGTTTGGCGTGAGGAAAATCCACTTCCTTCCTCTTCTGGATTGAAACGCCACCCAGCTCTGTGTTGGGACCATCAGAAAATTCGGTGCGACGGTTCAAGTGGAAAAAATCCCGGAACAGCTCCACAGATGGTTCTTCCTGAAGATAGACTTCACAGAAGACTTGAAAGTTGCATATGTTTGACACAGAGTTCGGGCCGATATCTTGCGGATGGAGTTTCAAACTTGCAAGGACGTCCCGGAAAAATTTTGAACCGGGCGGGCAGAATCCCCGGTCCAAGTGCTGCATAAACACAATTACTTCTCCCTGTTGTGGCTCGGGAGGAAACTCGCCATCCGGAACACGCCAGTGGAGGACGTTTTTTGGAGCCAAACCGCCAGTGGTGACATAGCCGTTGAGTTGTGTTTCAGTGATTTTGGACCGGACCCAATTACAAGCTGAGAATTGAGGAGCCATTCTGGAAGACTAAGCTGCGAAAGAAAGGAAGAAACGGTTCACCATTAAACAGTTCAGGCATATCAGATATTGTTAAACCGGCGATTCAGCAGCCGGCTTCCAATTCCGGTTTAACTGAGGACTAATGGAGTGACGGATTAGCTACCAAAAGTTAAACCGCCAAAAAAGGCAGAGCTGAAAAATCTACTAAGTGTGGACAGAAACAGGTTTCACACGCGAATGGAAGTAATCTAGATCTACCGAAGTTTCAGTAAGAAAAACTTCTACGACCTATACAAGCCTCATATAGCGCAGGAAGGTTCAGGCGTGCTAAACTAAAGGATCTGAACAAAAAAGGGGAAGATGCATAAGAAGTCGGATGGACAGCGGAGCAGTCACCCGCGCAGGATATATGGTGCGGTTGAGTTATACGGCCATGGCAGGGCAGGTATGAAGAAGCTGATATGAACACATATGAACTATGAGATGAACAGGATCTTCAGATGGGATCTAGGGCTTGAAAGGGACCTTACCGGATGAGAAAAGCCGCGGAGGAGCGCCGGGAACTTCTGGTACGATCAGGTTGATGCGGCGGCCCGGAGCTGACGCGGCGATTGAAAGGTCGGAGGCGACGGAGCTTCGTGGCTGGAGCGCCGCGAGGAAGGAGAAGAGCGGAAGAAGAAGAAGAGAAAGGGGCGACGGTCTATTTATAAGGAGCCGAGCAATCAACGGGCGCGAGAATCGAGGAGTCAAAAGCGCGGACGGTGCAGCGCCGCCTCGATTCCCGGATAGCATTAAATGAAGGGAATCTTACTGTTTGGATTTCTTTATTAAAGATGACGCCGAGGTGCCCCGACACGGAGATCGGAGGATGACGCCACGGCGGTTCAAGCGGATGGCGGTTTACAAAATATGAAAGGAGATCAAGAGTTTCTGAAGATGTTGAAGATTACCATGAACCGTTCAAGTCAACTGGGCCTAATGTTGGGGATACAACTATCGAGCGTGAACCGCCTCGAGGGGCCGGTTTACCTCAGACATGATCCAGGCCCACGGAGGAGGCCCGGAGCCCAGAGGCGACTTAGGGTCCATTTATGTAAACCGCCTTAGTGTTGTAACTTGTGCTGTAAGACAAGAGAGAAGAGACCGAGCCGGACGCTTGTATGAGCCGGATCGGGACTCTGTAGACCTGTCGGGCGTCAACCCGTGTATATAAGGGGACGACCCGGGGGCGGATTGAGGACAGAGAACTCGAGACTAAGGCAAAGCTATTGCTTCCTAGTCGCCGAAATCACATCAATCCCATCACAACTGGACGTAGGCTTTTACCTTCATCGAAGGGGCTGAACCAGTATAACTCCCGTGTCTTGTGTCCGCTTTAACCCCTCTAGGTAAACCCGTACGATGGCCCTGCGACTAAGTCCTTTCATGAGGACATCTGCCGTGACAATTCCACGACAGGTCTTGTCCATCAGATCATTCTATAATGATGTGATCCCGTTCATCAAATGACAACACATGCCCATGGTCAGGAAACATAACCATCTTTGATTAACGAGCTAGTCAAGTAGAGGCATACTAGGGACACTCTGTTTTGTCTATGTATTCACACATGTACTAAGTTTCAGGTTACACCAATTCTAGCATGAATAATAAACATTTATCATGATATAAGGAATTATAAATAAAAACTTTATTATTTCCTCTAGGGCATATTTCCTTCACTTTTCAGGTACTTCAGGATGTTCTTGACCGCTGTCCAGTGATCCACTCGTGGATTACTTTGATACCGCCCTGCTAACCTTATAGCAAGGCACACATCAGGTCTGGTACACATCATAGCATACATGATAGAACGTATGGTTGAGGCATAGGGAATGACTTTAATTTTCTCTCTATCTTCTGCAGTGGTCGGGTTTTGAGTCTTACTCAACCTCACACCTTGCAAAAAAGACAAGAAACCTTTATTTGATTGATCTATTTTGAACTTCGTCAATTTTTTTGCCAAGGTATGTGCTTTGTGAAAGTCCTATTAAGTGTCTCGATCTATCTCTATAGATCTTGATGCCCAATATTTAAGTAGCTTCACTGAGGTCTTTCAGTGAAAAATTCTTTATTTAAGTATCTTTTTATGCTATCCAGAAATTCTATATCATTTCCGATCAACAATAAGTCATCCACATATACTATCAGAAATGCTATAGAGCCCCCACTCACTTTCTTGTAAATACAAGCTTCACCAAAAGTATGTGTAAAACCATATGCTTTGATCACCTCATCAAAGCGTATATTCCAACTCCGAGATGCTTGCACCAGTCCATAGATGGATCGCTGGAGCTTGCACACTTTGTTAGAACCTTTAGGATCGACAAAAACCTTCTGGTTGCATCATATACAACTCTTCTTTAAGAAATCCATTAAGGAATGCAGTTTTGACATCTATTTGCCAGATTTCATAAAATTCGGCAATTGCTAACATGATTCGGATAGACTTAAGCATCGCTACGAGTGAGAAAATCTCATCGTAGTCAACACTTTGAACTTGTCGAAAACCTTTTGCGACAAGTCGAGCTTTGTAGATAGTAACACTACCATCAGTGTCCGTCCTTCTCTTGAAAATCCATTTATTCTCAATGGCTTGCCGATCATTGGGCAAGTCCACCAAAGTCCACACTTTGTTCTCATACATGGATTCTATCTCAGATTTCATGGCCTCAAGCCATTTATCAAAATCTGGGCTCATCATCGCTTCTTCATAGTTCGTAGGTCCGCCTTGGTATAGTAACATGACTTCCAGGACATGATTACCGTACCACTCTGGTGCAGATCGTGCTCTGGTTGACCTACGAAGTTCAGTAGTAACTTGATATGAAGTTTCATGATCATCATCATTATCTTCCTCTCTAGTTGGTGTAGGCATCACGGGAACGGATTTCTCTGATGTACTACTTTCCAAATTGAGAGAAGGTACGATTACCTCATCAAGTTCTAGTTTCCTCCCACTCACTTCTTTTGAGAGAAACTCCTTCTCTAGAAATGATCCATTCTAAGCAAAAAATATTTTGCCTTTGGATCTATGGTAGAAGGTGTAAAGAATTGTTTCCTTAGGGTATCCTATGAAGACGCACTTATTCGATTTAGGTTCAAGCTTATCAGGATGAAGCCTTTTGACATAAGCATCGCATCCCCAAACTTTTAAGAAACGACAGCTTAGGATTCTTGCCAAACCACAGTTCATACGGTGTCGTCTCAACGGATTTAGACGGTGCCCTATTTAACGTGAATGCAGCTCTCTCTAATACATATCTCCAAATGATAGTGGTAAATCGGTAAGAGACATCATAGATCGCACCATATCTAATAAAGTACGGTTACAATGTTCCGACACACCATTACGCTGTGGTGTTCTAGGTGGCGTGAGTTGTGAAACTATTCCACATTGTTTTAAATGAAGGCCAAACTCGTTACTCAAATATTCGCCTCCGCGATCATATCGTAGAAACTTTATTTTCTTGTTACGATGATTCTTCACTTCACTCTAAAATTCTTTGAACTTTTCAAATGTTTCAGACTTGTGTTTCATCAAGTAGATATAGCCATATCTGCTCAAATCATCTGTGAAGGTAAGAAAATAACGATACCCACCGCGAGCTTCAACACTCATCGGACCACAAACATCGGTATGTATTATTTCCAATAAGTCATTAGCTCGATCCATTGTTCCAGAGAACGGAGTTTTAGTCATCTTGCCCATAAGGCATGGTTCGCAAGTATCAAATGATTCATAATCAAGTGATTCCAAAATCCCATCTGCATGGAGTTTCTTCATGCGATTTACACCAATATGACCTAAATGGGAGTGCCACAAGTATGTTGCACTATCATTATCAACTTTGCATCTTTTGGCATCAATATTATGAATATGTGTATCACTACAATCGAGATTCAATAAACCATTTACATTGGGTGTATGACCATAGAAGGTTTTATTCATGTAAACAGAACAACAATTATTCTCTGACTAAAATGAATAACTGTATTGCAATAAACATGATCAAATCATATTCATGCTTAACGCAAACACCAAATAACATTTGTTTAGGTTCAACACTAATCCCGAAGGTAGAGGGGAGTGTGCGATGGTGATCATATCAACCTTGGAATCATTTCCAACACACATCATTACCTCGCTCTTAACTAGTCTCTGTTCATTTGGCAACTCCTGTTTTGAGTTACTAATCTTAGCAACTGAACCGGTATCAAATACCCTGGGGTTACTATGAACACTAGTAAAGTACACATCAATAACATGTATATCAAATATATCTTTGTTCACTTTGCCATCCATCGTATCCGCCAAGTATTTGGGGTAGTTCCGCTTCCAATGACCATTCCCTTTGCAGTAGAAGCACTCAGTTTCAGGCTTAGGTCTAGCTATGGGCTTCTTCACGGGAGTGTGAAAGTGCGTTATATCGACTAGAGGGGGGGTCCAGATGGCAACGGGGACGAAACCCATCGGGTTTTGCCTTCCCAAACCCATCCCCACGAGAAAATCACAAACCCGTCCCCGTCCCCATCACCGTGCGCGGGGCTAGTTTTCCACCCGTCCCCTAAACCCATCCGGTTTCAGGGAACCCATGAGAAAATAAAAATATTTAAACAAACATAGTGGCGACAAAGAACAACATTTGAACAGCAAAACAAGCACATTTCAGCAGCATAACGAGGGCAAATTTCACCAAAAAAGTAGTAGATGGTTCAACAACTACATAGAGTTTATTTCAGCAGATTTAAACAACATACATATTATATTTCAGAGGCAGCAACATAAGATAAATAGTAGCAACAATGATATCATTTCAGCAGCAACATAGTATATTTCAGTAGCAAAACAACAGCAAATTTCAGCACAATACTCAGCAAATTTCAGCAGCAACATAAGCATATTTCAGCAGCAAATTTCAGCAGCAACATAAGCATATTTCTGCAGGAAAGAAACAAAATAGATTCGAAAGCTATTTCGGTCATACATTGTTCAACAAGATGTCCAATTATAGAAGTTCTGAAATATAAATCATGGTTCACACATCACGAGCACAGATGATACGGAATTGTCCAATACATAAGTTCTAAAATAGATTTTGTAGTTCACAAATCAATTTAAAGTGGTCATCATCATGGCATCTTTCACATCTCCAAGCCTCCAAAAGACAATCTTCAAAGCATGCCAATTCAGAGTGCCAAGTCCTATAGAAGATCAAAATTCACTCAAGCTAAAGTTAAATATGAAAATATGCAGATTGGTATATGAAATGTGAAAGTACTTTGTACTTCACCTGCATTCCCTCTTGAATGTCTTGAAGACAACTCCAAAAGCTTTGTCCATCTTCATTGTCAGCATCTATAAGAATGAAATAAGTAGTAATGAACATCTAATGAAACATTGCAGCAAGATAATGATAAACTATATGATGATATGTAAAGAAAGACACACCTTTATATTTGTTTCTTATCCAATCTTGTGAACACATCAAGGCCTCTAAGATTTCAGGGGTAAGACGACTACGGTGGTCACTTAGAACTCTACCACTTGTGTTGAATGCTGATTCTGAGGCAACCGTGCTGACCGGAGTTGCAAAAACATCACGTGCTAGCAGCCTCAAAGTTGGATAGCGTGTTCCAGAAACTTTCCACCAATCTAACACACTAAACTTATCTTTGGACAATGGAACTAGCTCATCTTCCAAGTAACGGTCTAGTTCAGATTTCATCCTAAAAGATGCAGGCCTCTTTTGAGCAACACGTGCATTGAAGAGTGACATAAGGGCTGGAGCTTCCAAAGAAGAGAATGAGGAAGATGGTTGCCCATGATCATCATCACCCTCAAGATTGTACTCCTCCAACAATGTGCATATCTTGGCAATTATTCCATTAACATGGTCCTCACATTCTGGACTAGAAGGACTAATACCATGCAACATAGCAAAGCAAACAAGTAACATTTCATTTTTGTACCGAGGATCAAAAAGTGTAGCCATTCCCATTAGACCTTGAATATCAGTCCAATACTTGTTAAATTTCTCTTCCATGCTAAATGTCATGGCTTCTATCACCTCATTACCGCAAGTTGACCATTGCCTCATATTAATTTTAATTTCACAAATCTTGGGAAAATAGATGTTGGCAGTTACATAATCTGTCCCGGAAAACATTTCAGTGATTTCAAAGAACAGCCGCAACCTTTCTACAACATCACTAGCAAATGCCCATTCTTCCTTAGTAGGGAGACTCTCGTATTGCTTCTCAACCTTCTTTAATCACTCAAACACAACCTTATATGGTAGAGCCACACTAAGCATTGTGAAAGTTGAATTCCACCTAGTCTTACAATCAAGTATTAATCTTCTTGTTATTTTGACCTTTTGAAACTTAGCAATTTCCTCAAACTTCTCTATTCGTTTTGGTGAGGCAATCCAAAAAGCTACACTATCTCTAATCTTTTCAATTGCTGGTTTCATAGCATCTAAGCCATCTTTGACAATTAAATTCAGAATGTGGGCACAACAACGCATGTGAGTCAAGGTACCTTGCAACATGAGTTTGTCCTTCCCTATCCTCTTCACCAACAAGTCAATTGTCTTGTCATTTGAAGAACAATTGTCAACAGTCACCGTTGATAGCTTCTCATCAAGATTCCAAGATATCAATGATTCATGAAGTTCTTCGGCTATAACTTCAGCAGTGTGAGGAGCTGGCACATAAATAAACCTACAAATGCAATAAATATATGTTATACAGTAGCATATGTTGATAAAAACAACACCAAACAATTTACTACAGCAACAAATGTTGATAAAAACAACACCAAACAATTTACTACAACAGCAAATGTTGATAAAAACAACACCAAACAATGTACTACAGCAGCAACTATGGATATAAAAAACACCAAACAAAGAACTACAACAGCAAATATCGATTAAAACACCAAAGAATGTACTATAGCATCATATACCTCATGATAACACTCCTAAGTTTCCAAGAGTCATCAATGAAATGGCCTGTGATTGCCATGTATCCTTTCTTTTGATTGCCAGCCGTCCATAAATCAGTACTGATAGCCACTCTTGATCGATTTGCAGCCATGTACTCGATAGCCTTCTTCCTTTCAACTTTGTAAGCGTCCAGAATATCCTTCCTATGAATAAAGAGGTGACAATCAGACATTTAAGATATTAAACAAAACATAGCATATTAGTAGAACAATTAACAGTTGCATAAGACATACCCAATAGTGTTTCTTGTCACCATAGTAAACAAGGGTTGCAATGCACTAACAAATCTTCGAAACCCCGTATGATCAACTATGGATAAGGGGTACTCATGCAACACAATCATGGAAGCAAGCATCTTTCTAGCGAAAACTTGGTTAAAAGTATAGTTCTCCACCGAAACTTTTCCTTGGCTACTAGAACTGAACCTCAAAGAAGATTGGATCAATGTTTTACCATTGCTATGGACCTTCTTCATAGTACAAGACGCCAAATGAACATGAAGATGCTTTGTCCCATTCTTTGATTCCCCTCCAAGTTTCTTCTTACAATGAAGACATTGTGCCTTCCATCTCCCACGGACCCTCACTTTCTTGAAATCAACCCAAACAACTGATGTGAGCTTTCTCTTGGAACCAACTGCATGTCCTTCCTCAGCCACATCTTCCTCTTCATCCTCATCCCCGTCTTCCTCTCCATCCTCATCCTCATCGTCATCTTCCTATTCATCTCCTTCATCCGCAGCTTCCTCTTCATCCGTGATTTCAACATGTTCTCCAACAAACATTGCATCATAATCGACGGATTCATCAAATTCTTCGTCCACATCCTCGATTCAGGGCACACTACCAGAATCGAATGTACAATTGCAGTTTCATTGACGGTGTCGTCAATGAATCAATTAACCTATCAAAAGAATACAAACAGAATTATTAGCTTCGGTGTACATAGTTGCAGTAGCAATATGGACTCTACTATATATATTTCTTCCAAGTCTACTAAAAACATTAGCAATTTGTACATGTAGCCTGCAATATGATGACCAGAAAAACACGCTGCATATTGTTTATACAACGGTTCCGAATCTATTTTGTTTCTTTCCTGCAGAAGTGTAATAGCTTCAACTTAACTTCTGAAACTTTCATGAAAAAGACCATATACTACAGTCTAAACCAATCCCTAGCAAATCTAATCCATGAATTCACAGAAAATTAACATCATCCATCACCAACCCTAGCACCGTCCATCTCAGATTGTGAGAGATTGGGGTTACTCACCTCGTCTTTAACTTCTTGCGGACGTTGAAGTTGGATGGAGGCTCGGGAATCGGATTTGAAACCCCCCTGCCTCCTCTTCCACGAAGGCCACAACCTGCTGCCCTTCCACCACCGCCGCGCGTAGTTGTAGTAGAGAGAGGAAGGCGGCGAGTGGCTGCAGACTTCGCCGGCGGCACCGGCAGCGGCGCCCTTTCACCAGACTTGGGACTGGAAGAGGCCACCATGGGGTTTGTCACCGGTGGCGACGCCCTTTCTCCAGACCATACCGGAGGTGGTGGAGAAGACGTGGAGGGAGGAGGCTCACCGGCGTAGATCGTGGTCGGCAGATCTTGCGAGATGGGATCGAGCCAGGTGGCGGCTGGGGTCCTAGGTTTAGGGTTAGAGCGAGGGGGAAAGGAGCGAGCGACTGGCCACCCCAGCAAGGGGTTGGTTTGGCCTTCGACACTGCGGGGTGGGGGGGGCTCGGTCGCTCTCAGGCTTAGTTTTGGGTTGGGCCGCACCGGAGTACTGCTCGGTAAAAAAAAAGTATTTTGCCGGGTTTGCCGGGTTTCTGGTTCGGGGACTACCTAATCGGGTGCAAACCCATGAAATGTGTCGGGTTGTATAATGTGCCCAACGACAGCCCCGCGGGGATGAAAAGACGCCCATCCCCGTCCCCTAATAGGGTAAAAACCCGCGGGGACGCGGGTTTCGGGGCCCCGTTGCCATCTTGAGGGGGGGTGAATAGGCGATTTTTATGAATTCTTCACTGAGGAATTTGCGGGTGAGGAAATTCCTTAGCGAAGAACTACTTGCAGCGGAGTAAGTACTCAAAAGTAAACATAACAGAATACAAGCATGGTCATCATGATGAAATGAAGACAAGCACAGAGTACAGAAAGCGTAATCACAGGATAGCACAGGATGAAGACAAACAGACTGAAGAAATTGAACTGAGGAAATTGAGAAAGTCTTCAGTCAAAGTCTTCAAACACAGATATGACAAGCACACAACATAGTTATGAGGAAATGAAAGAGTTGAGGAAATAGAACCAGTTGGCTTGGTGAAGACAATGATTTGGTAGACCAGTTCCAACTGCTGTCTCAGTTGTACATCTGGTTGGAGCGGCTAGGTATTTAAACCTGAGGACACATAGTCCCGGACACACAGTCCTCACCGTATTCTCCTTGAGCTAAAGTCACACAGACCTCGCCCAATCACTCGTGGTAAGTCTTCAGGTGACTTCCGAACCTTCACAAACTCGGTCACTCGGCGATCCACAATTTCTCTTGGACGCTCTAGACCATGACGCCTAACCGTCTGGAAGAAGCACAGTCTTCAAAGGTAACAACGTCGGATCCACGCAGGATCAATCTCTTTAGTGATGCTCAATCACTTTGGGTTTGTAGGTGTTTGGGTTTGGGTTTTCCTCGCTCAATTATTTTCGCTCAAAGTCCTCGGAGGATGGGATGCTCTCAAATGACAAGTGTCAGTTTCTCTCGGAGCAGCCAACCAGCTAGTGGTTGTAGGGGGGTGGCTATTTATAGCCTAGGGAGCAGCCCGACATGATAAGACATAAATGCCCTTCAATGATATGACCGTTAGGTGGGTAGATATTTTGGGACAGCTGGCACAAGGCACAACAACGGTCGGAAATTTGAGTATCAAATTCCTCAGGGCTATCATGTACCTCACTGTGTAGGCAATCCGCACTGGCGAATTCCTAACTCCTCAGTCAGAACAAATTCTCGAGAGACCGTAAGAACTTCGTCTCTCACATCAAGAATATGACTGAACTGTATGAGATTTCCAATGGCTTCACTCGAAGGGATTGGTAGGTGTAGGATTTTGAGTTGAGCATCACATGGAAAATTTTCCTTAGTATTTCCTCGACCCCCTTTAACAGTACGGTGTTTCCTATGACTCAAGAAAGAGAAAATGAAACTACGAAGACAAAAGTCTTCACGCTTCATGTTCCTCGAATGAATACCAAGTCTTCAAGGTCACACCAATTTCTTCACTTTCAAAGTCTTCAGAAAGTCTTCAGAAATCCAAAGTCTTCAGTCGAAGAACTTCATTTTTAGGGGTCGACTTTCTCTGTAAATATAAAACTCCTCATAGACTTATAGACCTGTGTACACTCATAAACACATTAGTCCCTTAACCTATAAGTCTTCAATACACCAAAATCACTAAGGGGCACTAGATGCACTTACAGAGTGGCAACTTGCTTGTCATTCTTCTTGAAGTTCCCTTTCTTTTCCTTTGCCCTTTTTCTTGAAAATAGTGGTCTTGTTAACCATCAACAATTGATGTTCTTTCTTGATTTCTACCTTCACCAATTTCAGCATCACGAAGAGCTCCGAAATATTTTCTGTTATCCCTTGCACATTGTAGTTCATCACAAAGTTCTAGTAGCTTGGTGATAGTGACTAGAGAACTCTGTCAATCACTATCTTATCTGGAAGATTAACTCTCACTTGATTCAAGTGGTTGTAGTACCCATACATTCTGAGCACATGCTCACTGTTTGAGCTATTCTCCTCCATCTTGTAGGCAAAGTACTTGTCAGGGGTCTCATACCTCTCGACACGGGCATGAGTCTGAAATACCAATTTCAGCTCTTGGAACATTTCATATGCTCCGTGGTGTTCAAAACATTTTTTAAGTCCCGGTTCTAAGCCATAAAGCATGGCGCACTAAACTATCAAGTAGTCATCATATCGAGCTTGCAAAATGTTCATAACGTGTGTATCTGCTCCTGCAACAGATTTGTCACCTAGCGGTGCATCAAGGACATAATTATTCTGTGCAGCAATGAGGATAATCCTCAGATCACGGACCCAGTCCACATCATTGCTACTATCATCTTTCAACTTTTCTCTAGGAACATATAAAAAAAATATAGGAGCTATATCGCGATCTATTGATCTACAACATAGATATGCAAATACTATCAAGATTACGTTCATGATAAATTATGTTCAATTAATAATATTACTTAAGAACTCCCACTTAGATAGACATCCGTCAAGTCATCTAAATGATATGTGATCCAAATCAACTAAACCATGTCCGATTATCACGTGAGATGGAGTAGTCATCAATGGTGAACATCTCTATGTTGATCATATCTACTATATGATTCACGTTCGACCTTTTGGTCTCCAGTGTTCCGAGGCCATGTGTGTACATGCCAGTGTTAGGGCATGTCTCTCTCTAAGTAATTTTGGTGATTGATGACAATGCTTTTGCGGACTAATCATGTGTGTTGAGTATTTCAGAGATTCATTCATTGGCACGAGACGATTCTTTTCCCTCAGAGATTTAAGTGAAGACGGTGTAGTCTCCTTCGGTTCTGTTTTGGTAGACTTGAGTCGTAGGAAACACCATACTATCAAGAGGGGGTCCGCATTGGAAAGGCTAGGGTTGAATCAACACATACACTTCATCTTTGCACCCACAGCTCCTTTCCTCTTCTCGGAGCTTGTCGTTTCAACGAATGTGGAGAATGTGAGGTGCTATCGGTAGTACCGCCGCCTGAACGGTAGTACCGCCCATGGTACTCAAGCGCAGTACCGCTGCACTACAGTGGTAGTACCATTTGGGTGCATCAGCGACAGTACCGTTCTTGTTTGGCACTGCTACCGCCTCGATTCGAGGGCGTCTCTCCTTGTGTCGGGTTGTGCAGTAGTAGTAGCGGAAGTAGCAGCGGTAGTACCGCTCATGAGCGGTAGTACAACGGCTACCACCACTACTAGTGCCACCCAAAGCCCCTCTCTGTCCTTAGTTCCCTTCTGACGCCTCTACTCTCAGTCACCGCGGTAGTACCGCTGGGGGTCATGGTAGTACCGCTGCTACCGGCGTTAGTACCACCCCAGTGAGCAGTAGTACTGCTCTGTGCAGGCTGAAGAGGGGGGGGGGTAACGGTTGGATTGGTTCCCCCACTATAAAAGGAGGTCTTCTTCTTCAAGTTGACTTTCCTCTTCTCTCCCCAAGCTCCATTGTTGCTCAAAGCCCCATTTTCGCCCGATCTCTCTCCCTAGCCAATCAAACTTGTTAACTTTCTAGGGATTGGTTGAGAAGGCCCCAATCTACACTTCCACCAAGAGAAATTTGATTCCCCCACTAATCCCTTGCGGATCTTGTTACTCTTGGGTGTTTGAGCACCCTAGATGGTTGAGGTCACCACGGAGCCATATTCCATTGTGGTGAAGCTTCGTGGTGTCGTTGGGAGCCTCTGATTAAGTTGTGGAGATTTCCCTAACCTTGTTTGTAAAGCTTCGGTCGCCGCCTCCAAGGTCACCAATAGTGGAATCACGGCAACTCGCATTGTGTGAGGGCGTGAGGAGAATACGGTGGCCCTAGTGGCTTCTTGGGGAGCATTGTGCCTCCACACTGCTCCAACGGAGAGGTACTTCCTCTCAAACGAAAGGAACTTCGGTAACACATCCTCGTCTCCACCGGCTCCTCTTTTGGTTATCTCTTACCTTTACTTGTGCAAGCTTATATTGTGCTGTATACCTTGCTTGCTTGTGTGCTTGTTGTTGTTGCATCATATAGGTTGCTCACCTAGTTGCATATCTAGACAACCCATTTTGGTACTAAGTTTAATTTGGTCAAGAAAAGCTAAAAATTGTTAGTTGACTATTCACCCCCCCCCTCTAGTCAACTATATCGATCCTTTCAATTGGTATCAGAGCCTTGTCTCTTTATGAAGGACTTTGCCGTCCGAAGAGTATGGTTGACACCACAGATGAGGTGGAGGAGCACCCCGATGCGAGACCCACTTTGTCTGCGGCCGAAGGCGGATCCTCGGTCTCTGGTGAGGAGTTCAATGTGGTCTTGGACACATTGAAAACCTCCATGACGACCAAGGTCAAAGGCATGGTTGAGAAGTTTCTTGATGGTCTTAAAGTTTCCACCGCACTATTGGAAGTGGTCGATCCCACTAACAAGGTGACGGATGCTAACTCCAACAAGGGGGAAGCTACTAGTGATCAAGTTACTTTGACTAGTGGTAGAAGTGGAAATGGCATCTTTGCCCATGTTGAACCTCCAATTACTTATGGAGGACCGGCTCCCTCCACGCATATGAATCATGTTGGTCCTCCTCCCAAGCTTGTGAAAAATGAGGATTTTGCCGCTTGGGTCTATCGCTTTAAATGTCATTTAAATCATAGTTCTACTAATCTTTGGAGAATTATGTAGGAGATATGCCCTAGAGGCAATAATAAATGCTATTATTTATCTCCACGTTCATAATTAAGTTTATGTTCCATGCTATAACTGATATGGTTCTCGAGTCTGCGATAACACGAGAGCTCGGAGGAAGACTCATATGCACGTGTGGAATAATAAACGGTAAAATGTATTCCTAGTCTGGCCTCTAAGACTGGCTCAAGTGTTGCATGATGGTTCTGTTTTCCTGATCATGGGCATGTCTATGCTAGCAACTTTGAGGGCACAATGTTAAGAGAACATTTGTGTTGAATTGACCCGGATTGATGTTATGCTATGAGATTCATTCGTCACAATTTAGTGGTACATAACACAGAGATAGTTAATGTTTGCATAATTCCTTAGACCATGAGAGTATCGAGTTTCTTTATGCTTGATTCATGAACTTTGGGGTTTGTTAAACGTCATTCGTAACTGGATGGATATTACGGCGGCTTACGGGTTCATGGGAAAGTATGTCAATTAGCTTGATAGCTCAAGATTGGGATTTGCTCCTCCGACGATGGAGAGATATTCTCGGGCCCTCTCAGTGTTACGGTATCCATCATTGTGCGGCGGACACAATGTGATTTGATCACGTGGATGCGGAACACGAAAACGAAAAGAGAACAAAACCAGTAACGAGGTAACTAGCATAGTGGACAAGTTGTTGATCCACGGGGATGCAAGTAAATCTCACCTCGGGTCTTTGTAACATATCGCAAAGCAACAGGAATAGCACACGACAACTGGAGGTTCACTAGAATATTAATTCGTGTGGGTATAGGGGTCAATATGGCGTCCACGGCTCCGATGTTGATCATTGATCGGGAAGTGTTTCGGTCATGTCTATGCTTCACCGAACCTATAGGCTCACACACTTAAGGGTCATCTATCTGCTGAATACTAGACAGGGAGTCTGAGAGAAATTTGCCGAAAAAGTTTCGGAGACAATGGAAATGTTCCGGAGCTGCCGGTACCGGTTTGGTTGCTTTTCGCAGATGAAATTCACTAATTTGAAATTTTTTCAGAATGAATCCAAAATCATTTTAGTGAGTACTAGAATTATTCTAAGACCCATAGAAATATTTTCGGATTTAATGGACGCGAAAAATTGTCTAACTGAATAGTGAAAACGCATTCTTGTTTGCTTTGCGCAGATGAAAATCACTAAACCGAAATTGTTTCGGAATGCGTTGAAAATTATTTTAGTGGGTACTGGAAATGTTCTTAGCCCACATAAATATTTTCATTTCGAACGGATGCTGAAAAATGTTGTGATGAATAGTGAAAGTGCTTTTTGCTTGGCTTCTTGGAGAAGCCACCTTGAGGGCCTTTTGGTATTATCCCCTTGGCTTCTTGGAGAAGCCACCCTTGGGCTTGGCCTATAATAGGGGTGGAGGGGGCTGCCTAAAGGGACACTCTTGCTCTCATACAAATGACATGCATGATCTGGCTCTCTCTCCCTCCCAGCGAAATAGTTTCGTAGAGCTGAAAGGCTGTCTGGGTTCCGGCAGGAACTAGTTCTGGACGGTGAAGCCCTACCGGATAGATGACACCGTATGTGTGCAACCCCGTAGAGAGGTCATAGTTTCAAGCTTTACGCCCGTGGGGATGTTTTGAGAGTGCCTCCCGAAGGGCTATCCAAGTGACGGTCCGAGTTCTGTGAGTCCTCCCGAAGGGCTGTCCGAGTGACCTTCCGAGTTTTGAGAGTGCCTCCCGAAGGGCTGTCCGTGACACCGTCCGACGGACTGCCCGACCGCCTCCCGGAGGGCTGTCCGTTGTGCAGATGAGGGAGTACATCCTCGCGGTTGGGAGGTTGTAAATCCTAGCTGCGGGGACCTGCACCGCCGATCGTTATCGACTCTACTTCCGCTGCGCTACGAGTCGGTAACGAAAAGATCAAGCCTTTTATGCAGTCTCCATAGTGGTCCTGGGCTAGTGCGTAGGTCGAAACTTTTTGTTTTCTGTTGCGCTACCCTACAGTGGCATCATGAGCCGTGCTATGCATAGATGCAGGTTGCGATCTAGAATACATAGAGATGTATGGGTGTTGCACAATATAATTAGGTAGTAGATGAGTTATATTACTAAAAATTATTTGTGCGGGTAGCAGATGTAATCTGTTACCTGATGTTCCTATTGCTTCCCTTGAATTTGCATAATCCTGATCTTGACGGCATGGTGGAATCTCACAAAGTTTTGGCAACCCGCGATCCTTTCATGCTGCTCCTCAGTATGCTGATTGATAGATCGACGAAGTGCTAACAGTTCTTTGGGTTCCACCATAGTTAAAGAAAGATGGATGTTTCACAGACGAAAGAGCATTGCAGATATGATCTGCACGGGGGTCATGAGTATGACGAAGTTCAGTATGGGGCTCGAGATTCTATTATCTCGTGTTTCATACACCCCGCAAAGTTAATCTAGCGACTTGAATTATCATACGTGATGATGGACGTTGGTAGCCTCGGTTTGTTTCGAAACCTTAGAAGCCACGAATAACAAGTTATTGCATGAAACGATTAGAGGCGTCTAACTTGGTTTTGCAGGGGGGGTTTGCATGTGCATGTGATGTGGTATAGCAGTGCTCATAATAATTTAATTATGAATGAGATGACTATATAATGTAATTAACATGACATGCGTGTCATGATTCGACATGATGGCTGGATCCATATGATTACACTTTAATGACCTGCATGTCAACCTTAAGTAATGCATTAATTTCATACGCTATGGAGATAGCAATATTATCTGGTGCATCGACAAGGTGGTGGAAATCTTCGCGAAGGTGAACACCGATGCGAATGCCGAAGACGAAGAAATGAAAGACTTCTCCGTCAGAAGGGGCTATACCATATCATGCTATTATGAATTGCCTGAGATGTTTATCCCTCTTGATGCACCCTTCTTGATTGCGCGATAGTCGCTTTTTATTAGGGTTATCTCTCACTTCAAAATATCAAAGTAGTTAGTGTTCACCCAAGTGTAGCACCGTCTGTAATTCGTATCTTTTCGGGGTGCGCCATGTCCACATGGGTACGAACGAATCAAGAGGAATGAGGCGGGTGAGGTCAGACCTCGTAGCAAGATCACTTGGTTGTCTTTGACGTTCAGGCAGGAACGTCCTGAGCTTGGAACACACCCATCGAAAGATGAACAAGAGTCACATGGAGATGTGATCGGCAAGTTTGCCTACCAATTGAAATTCTCGTCATCAGTGATGTCCACATCAATGGCACTGAATCAAAATGTGGGTCTTGTATCACTCATAATCAATTTTGAGAGATATTGATTTGAGTGGGAGCGCACTCTAGAATTAACTTGTTTAATTCTCAGTGCAATTAATTATGAACACTTTCTAAGTGTTACTTGCAAAATAGTTGTAGAATAATGGCTCGCGTTTCCACCTTCCCTGTTAAAATTGAATAGTTGTTAAATATCTGGTTAAAACTTTACGATTGGTAACGTAATGTGAGGATTGTCCTCAAAAGTGCCGAGAAGGACTTTGTCCTATCGCATGCTTTCCGTATACTCCCGCTAAATGCAATGGATGATGAGACTCTCGTCCTTCGATCCAAAAGCTAGAATTTCGTTGCAGTCAAGTGCAATATCTTTGCTTGCATGAAACTCGAACTTCGAAAGTTTGGGATAGTTATGTGATATTCATGAAACTGAAAATTATTTTTCAGATACAAACAAAGGCTGAAAGATATGAAATATCCAAAGCAATGTTTGTTTGCAAATTATTAGTAAAGTGTTTACTATGCATTAGACTGATAAGAGAGGATCCGAAGAACGCTCATCATATGACGAAGGTGAATAAAACAACAACTTAAAGAGAAAGGAAGTGTCCAAAGGGTGTTAGTATGACTTACACCCCTAGGATGTCCAGGGCTAAACGCCACTCTTAAGTTGGGTGCTTCTTCCGAGAGTAGGAGAAATACTAAAAGTTAAACTATTAGAAGTATAAAGGCAGAAAGAAAGAAGACTAGAATATCCAGCTCATGTATGAATGCCATACAAGTTTTTGATGTATAGAAGGCTGGTCAAAGATATTGTTCTTAGGAATTATGGTTAAACATGTTAATCACTAGTCTTTGGGTATTGTGAGTTAATCACAAAGATACCCGCTCGATTGCATTCTGTTGCGAATCGATGTAAGAGCTACTATGGCCTCAAAAGACTAGCCAGGAGTGAGGTTTTAATACGTGTTGGGAACATAGTAAAAGCTACTATACCTTCCATCGGTGTATTACCTATGTATTTTCTTTCATAATTCATTTTAGAGTTTTACACACTCTAGCCCTTTGCATAAGGTATCTTGCAAGAAGGTTGTTCATAAGAGAACTTTTGATGTTCAATATTATGAATAAACCTAAGGGCCATACTTTCATTATGAATGAGATGTATGTTATGAATAATGATATTAATATATTACTTCTATGTTTACTTTCATAATTCATTTTAGAGTTTCTTACACTCTAGCCCATTGCACAATGTTTATTGCAAAAGGGTTGTTCATAAAAGAACAATTGTTGTTCAATATTATGAATAACACGAAGGGCCATGCTTCCATCAAAGATGGGATGTATGTTATGAATATTGATGGTAAAATTATACATCCATAACACTGACGCTGAATGTAGCAAGACTATGAGAATACCACACATGTGTGGCACTGCATTTGGTCACATTGGAGAAACCCGCATGGAAAAATTCCATTATGATGGATTTTGAAGTCGTTTGATTTTGAATCATCTGACACTTGCAACTTTCCTCCGAAAAGTGAAGTGACGGAAATACCGTTCACAGGCCATAAGGAACGAGCAACGAACTTATTGGTGATCATACATTTTGATGTGTTAGTTCAACAAATTTTGTTGCAAGTAGTGGATTTATCTATCTTTAGAAATGACTCAAGTAAATATATGGATATTTGCTTGATGATACGTAAGTCTGGATCTTTTGAAATCATTCAAAAGGTTTTCAAAAATGAAGTAGAAGTTATTGTAACAAGAAAATTATGTTTCTGCAATTTGATTGCAGAAATGAATATTTGAGTTACAACTTTAGCGAATGTCTAATGAGTTGTGAAAAAGGTTTCATAACTTACACCTCCTGGACCACCACTATGAGTGGAATGTAATCAAACCATTTATGACATGGTAAGATCAAAGATGACATAAATAAATTTGCCATTATCACTTTTAAAGAGTAATGCTTTAGAGATCATGGCTTTTACCTTCGAAAAGAGCTCCATCGTGTCTGTTGTAATGACGGCATGGTATGGTAAACCCAACCATGTTATATATTTTCTTAACATTTGGAATATGGGGCTTGTGTAAAAGGTTACAAACCTATTCCAAATCAGACAAGTGCTACTTTGTAAGTTATCCGAAGTCATTGGGTATTCCCCCACCACTATACCGAGGCAAAGGATTTTGCCAGAAAACGTTATGCTTTTAAAGAAAATAGTTCTTGCAAAAGGGTGAGTGGGAGGACCGATGCAACTCAACGAGATAACAAGTATTTTCGTCATCAGGTCAAAGGAAAGGAACCTTGGAAGTGATTCAAGAGTTGCCTACTGTGACTGATACGGAAGCCTCTACATGAGATGTATGGCCTTTGGTCGAACTTGCAGCTGAACAACATAGGCAAACCTCGTGCAAACCTCTCAGGTGCGCAAACGAGATATTGTTGTTAGACAACAATATACCTACGATACACAAGGAAGCGTTGATGGGCCCTGACTCCAGAATTGGCTAAATGCCAATATAATCTGAGATAGTTTCCATAAATAATTCAAGATCTAAATCTTGATAAACCCTTCGAAAGACTGATACGTCTCCAACGTATCTATATTTTTTTATTGTTCCACGCTATTATATTATCTGTTTTGGATGTTTAATGGGCTTTATTATGCTCTTTTATATTATTTTTGGGACTAACCTATTAACCAAAGGCCCAGAGCAAATTGTTTTTTTCCTATTTCAGTGTTTCGCAGAAAAGGAATATCAAACAGAACGAAACCTTCGCGAGGATCTTTTTTGGAACAAACGCAATCCAGGAGACTTGGAGTGGACGTCAAGGAAGCAACGAGGCGGCCACGAGGTAGGAGGGCGCGCCCAGAGGGGTAAGCTCGCCCCCACCCTCGTGGGCCCCTTGTAGCTCCACCGACCTACTTCTTTTGCCTATATATATACTCTTATACCATGAAAACATCGAGGGGATCCACGAAACCACTATTCCACCGCCGCAACCTTCTGTACCCGTGAGATCCCATCTTGGGGTCTTTTTCGGCGATCTGCTGGAGGGGGATTCGACCATGGAGTGCTTCTACATCAACACCATAGCCTCTCCGATGATGTGTGAGTAGTTTACCACAGACCTTCGGGTCCATAGTTATTAGCTAGATGGCTTCTTCTCTCTCTTAGGATCTCAATACAAAGTTCTCCTCGATCTTCTTGGAGATCTATTCGATGTAATACTTTTGTAGTGTGTTTGCCGAGATCCGATGAATTGTGGGTTTATGATCAAGATTATCTATGAACAATATTTGATTCTTCTCTGAATTCTTATATGCATGATTTAATATCTTTGCAAGTCTCTTCGAATTATCGGTTTAGTTTGGCCTACTAGATTGATCTTTCTTGCAATGGGAGAAGTGCTTAGCTTTGGGTTCAATCTTGTGGTGTTCGATCCCAGTGACAGAAAGGGAACCGACACGTATTGTATTGTTGCCATCGAGGATAAAAAGATGGGGTTTATATCATATTGCTTGAGTTTATCCCTCTACATCATGTCATCTTGCCTAATGCGTTACTCCGTTCTTATGTACTTAATAGTCTAGACGCATGCTGGATAGCGGTCGGTGTGTGGAGTAATAGTAGTAGATGCAGAATCGTTTCGGTCTACTTGACATGGACGTGATGCCTATGTTCATGATCATGCCTAGATATTGTCATAACTATGCGCTTTTCTATCAATTGCTCGGCAGTAATTTGTTCACCCACCGCAATATATGCTATCTTGAGAGAAGCCACTAGTGAAACCTATGGCCCCCGGGTCTACTTTACATCATATAAGTTTCCAATCTACAATTCTAGTTTACCATTTACTTTGCAATCTTTACTTTCCAATTTATACAACAAAAATATCAAAAATATTTATCTTATTATATTTATTAGATCTCACTTTTGCAAGTGGCCGTGAAGGGATTGACAACCCCTTTATCGCGTTGGTTGCAAGGTTCCTGATTGTTTGTGCAGGTACTAGGCGATTTGCGTGTAGTCTCCTACTGGATTGATACCTTGGTTCTCAAAAACTGAGGGAAATACTTACGCTACTTTGCTGCATCACCCTTTCCTCTTCAAGGGAAAACCAACGCATGCTCAAGAGGTAGCAAGAAGGATTTCTGGCGCCGTTGCCGGGGAGATCTACGCTCAAGTCAAGACATACCAAGTACCCATCACAAACTCTTATCCCTCGCATTACATTATTTGCCATTTGCCTCTCGTTTGCCTCTCCCCCACTTCACCTTTGCCGTTTTATTTGCCCTTTTCCGTTCGTCTCTTTTCCCTTGCTTCTTCTGTGCTTGTGTGTTGGATTGATTGTTTTTCACGATGGCTCAAGATAATACTAAATTGTGTGAATTTTCCAGTATGAACAACAATGATTTTATTAGCACTCCGATTGCTCCTATTACCGATGCTGAATCTTGTGAAATTAATGCTCCTTTGTTGAATCTTGTCATGAAAGATCAATTTTCCGGCCTTCCTAGTGAAGATGCCGCTACTCATCTAAACAACTTTGTTGATTTGTGCGATATGCAAAAGAAGAAAGATGTGGATAATGATATTGTTAAATTGAAGCTTTTTCCGTTTTCGCTTAGGGATCGTGCTAAAACTTGGTTCTCATCTTTGCCTAAAAATAGTATTGATTCATGGAATAAGTGCAAAGATGCTTTTATCTCTAAGTATTTTCCTCCCGCCAATATTATCTCTCTTAGAAACGATATTATGAATTTTAAGCAACTTGATCATGAGCATGTTGCACAAGCTTGGGAGAGGATGAAATTAATGATACGTAATTGCCCTACACATGGTTTGAATTTATGGATGATTATACAAAAAATTATGCCGGATTCAGATTTGCTTCTAGAAATCTTTTAGATTTGGCCGCGGGAGGCACTTTTATGGAAATCACTTTAGGAGAAGCTACTAAACTCCTAGATAATATTATGGTTAATTATTCTCAATGGCACACCGAAAGATCAACTAGTAAAAAGGTTCATGCGATTGAAGAGATTAATGTTTTGAGTGGGAAGATGGATGAACTTATGAAATTGTTTGCTAATAAGAGTGTTTCTTCTGATCCTAATGATATTCCTTTATCCACTTTGATTTAGAATAATAATGAATCTATGGATGTGAATTTTGTTGGTAGGAACAATTTTGGTAACAATGCGTATAGAGGAAACTTTAATTCTAGGCCGTTCCCTAGTAATTCCTCTAATAATTATGGTAATTCCTACAATAACTCTTATGGAAATTTTAATAATATTCCCTCTGATTTTGAGACTAGTGTTAAAGAATTTATGAATTCACAAAAGAATTTCAATGCTTTGCTTGAAGAAAATTGCCTAAGATTGATGAGTTGGCTAGGAACGTGGATAGAATTTCCCTTGATGTTGATTCTTCGAAACTTAGATCTATTCCACCTAAGCATGATATCAATGAGTCTCCCAAAGCTATGAGAATTTCCATTGATGAGTGCAAAGAAAGAACCGCTAGGATGCGTGCTAAAAATATTGCTTTGTGAAAGCGTGTTCTTCTAGTTTTCATGATAATAATGATGAAGATCTAAAAGTGGTTGATGTGTCTCCTATTAAATCTTTGTTTTGCAATATGGATCTTGATAAAGATGGGACTGGAGATGAGTCAACTTTAGTTAAAAGGCGTCCCAATGATTCAGAGTTTCTAGATCTTGATGCAAAAATTGGTAAAAGTGGGATTGAAGAGGTCAAAACTTTACATAATGAACCCACTATTTTGGATTTCAAGGAATTTAATTATGATAATTGTTCTTTGATATATTGTATTTCTTTGTTGCAATCTGTGTTAAATTCTCCGCATGCTTATAGTCAAAATAAAGCTTTTACCAAACATATCGTTGATGCTTTAATGCAATCTTATGAAGAAAAACTTGAATTAGAAGTTTCTATCCCTAGAAAACTTTATGATGAGTGAGAACCTACTATTATAATTAAGATTAAAGTTCATGAATGCTATGTTTTATGTGATTTGAGTGCTAGTGTTTCCACGATTCCAAAAACTTTGTGTGATGTGTTAGGTTTCCGTGAATTTGATGATTGTTCTTTAAATTTGCATCATGCGAGTTCCACCATTAAGAAACCTAAGGGAAGGATTAATGATGTTATTATTGTTGCAAATAGGAATTATGTGCCGTTAGATTTCATTGTTCTTGATATAGATTGCAATCCTACATGTCCTATTATTCTTGGTAGACCTTTCCTTAGAACGATTGGTGCAATTATTGATATGAAAGAAGGAAGTATTAGATTCCAATTTCCATTAGGGAAAGGCATGGAACACTTTCCTAGGAAGAAAATTAAATTACCATATGAATCTATTATGAGAGCCACTTATGGATTGCATACCAAAGATGACAATACCTAGATCTATTCTTGCTTTTATGCCTAGCTAGGGGCGTTAAGCGATAGCGCTTGTTGGGAGGCAACCCAATTTTATTTTTGTTCCTTGCTTTTTGTTCCTGTTTAGTAATAAATAATTCATATAGCCTCTGTTTAGATGTGTTTTTATGTTTTAATTAGTGTTTGTGCCAAGTAGAACCAATAGGATCTTCTTGGGTGATAGTTGTTTGATCTTGCTGAAAAAGACAGAAACTTTACGCTCACGATTATAATTGTTAAAATTCACCAGAACGTGATAAAAAACCAATTATTTTTGCAGTAGATCACTACACAAATTATCCAGGTTGTCCTAGTTTTTCAGAAGTTTTGGAGTTCCAAAAGTATCCGAACAATTCAGATTACTATAGACTGTTCTGTTTTTGACAGATTCTGTTTTTCGTGTGTTGTTTGCTTATTTTGATGAATCTATGGCTAGTATCGGGGGGCATCCCCAAGCTTAGGGATGAAAAACTAAGCTTGGGGATGCCCCGGAAGACATCCCCTCTTTCGTCTTCGTCTATCGGTAACTTTACTTGAGGCTATATTTTTATTCACCACATGATATGTGTTTTGCTTGGAGCGTCTTGTATGATTTGAGTCTTTGCTTTTTAGTTTACCACAATCATCCTTGCTGTACACACCTTTTAGGAGAGACACACATGAATCGGAATTTATTAGAATACTCTATGTGCTTCACTTATATCTTTTGAGCTAGATAATTTTTGCTCTAGTGCTTCACTTATACCTTTTTAGAGCACGGTGGTGGTTTTATTTTATAGAAATCATTGATCTCTCATGCTTCACTTATATTATTTTGAGAGTCTTTTAGAACAGCATGGTAATTTGCTTTGTCTATAAATTTAGTCCTAATATGATAGGCATTCAAGATGGGTATAATAAAAACTTTCATATAGAGTGCATTGAACACTATGAGAAGTTTGATACTTGATAGTTGTTTTGAGATATAAAGGTGGTAATGATAGAGTCATGCTAGTTGGGTAATTGTGGAATTGAGGAATACTTGTGTTGAGGATTGCAAGTCCCATAGCATGCACGTATGGTGTGGCACCCTGGCTCAGAGAAACCAGAACGCCCCGTATTCCAGCCCAGAGATCGAGGAGAAGTCTTCTGGAATACGACACTGCTTAGCATAGAACAAATCAGCTCTTTGTTACAATCTATTTGAGTACAAGGGTTACATCGGCACGGCGACACTATGCCTGCCGCAGTTGCTCTATGCAAGTAGCAGAACAACTCGAAGCAGCGGAAAAACTTCTAGCAGCAGAACAACGACGACGGTGGTGAACTCCACTCTGCAGGGACTCTGGCTGGAACGCTTATCCTAGCTCGCACGAACAGAAACCACGACAAGCAATTAAGCAATCACGGCATGACCTGCAAACTGGCATGACACGCCAGGTCAGTACATTGAATGTACTTGCAAGCTCACAATAACCAGAAGCATTCAAGACAAACAACAACATGGCAATTACAGGTTAAACAAGAATTATCATGAGATCATCAGGATAACATGGCATGAACAACATGAACATGATACATCTAGAACAATATGAGCATGGCATGAACATATGAATCTAACGATACTAGCATGTGCTACCTCTTGAGCACTGCGTTGGTTTTCCCTTGAAGAGGAAAGGGTGATGCAACAAAGTAGCGTAAGTATTTCCCTCAGTTTTGAGAACCAAGGTATCAATCCAAGAGGAGGCTACGCATGAGTCCCTCGCACCTACACAAAACAAATAACTCCTCGCAACCAACGCGATAAGGGGTTGTCAATCCTTCACGGTCATTTACGAGAGAGATCGATAGATATGATAGGATAATATTTTGGTATTTTTATGATAAAGATGCAAAGTAAAATAAAAGCAAAGTAAAAAGCAAAGGAAATAACTAAGTGTTGGAAGATTAATATGATGAAGATAGACCCGGGGCATAGGTTTCACTAGTGGCTTCTCTCAAGAGCATAAGTATTTTACGGTGGGTGAGCAATTCTTGTTGAGCAATTGATGAATTGAGCATAGTTATGAGAATATCTAGGTATGATCATGTATATAGGCATCACGTCTGAGACAAGTAGACCGACTCCTGCCTACATCTACTACTATTACTCCACTCATCAACCGCTATCCAGCATACATCTAGAGTATTAAGTTCATCGAAACAGAGTAACGCCTTAAGCAAGATGACATGATGTAGAGGGATAAATTCATGCAATATGATAAAAACCCCATCTTGTTATCCTCGATGGCAACAATACAATATGTGCCTTGCTGCCCCTCATCCTTTGGGAAAGGACACCACAAGATTGAACCCAAAGCTAAGCACTTCTCCCATTGCAAGAAAGATCAATCTAGTAGGCCAAACCAAACTGATAATTCGAAGAGACTTGCAAAGATAACCAATCATACATAAAAGAATTCAGAGAAGATTCAAATATTGTTCATATATAATCTTGGTCATAAACCCACAATTCATCGGTCTCAACAAACACACCGCAAAAACAAGATTACATCGAATAGATCTCCACGAGAGAGGGGGAGAACATTGTATTGAGATCCAAAAAGAGAGAAGAAGCCATCTAGCTACTAACTATGGACCCGAAGGTCTGAGGTAAACTACTCACACTTCATCGGAGAGGCTATGGTGTTGATGTAGAAGCCCTCCGTGTTGGATGCCCCCTCCAGTGGAGCTCCGGAACAGGCCCCAAGATGGGATCTCGTGGGTACAGAAGGTTGCGGTGGTGGAATTAGGTTTTTGGCTCCGTATCTGATCGTTTGGGGGTACGTAGGTATATATAGGAGGAAGGAGTATGTCGGTGGAGCAACAGGGGGCCCACGAGGGTGGAGGGCGCGCCCCCTACCTCGTGGCCTCTTCTTTTGTTTCTTGACGTAGGGTCCAAGTCTCCTGGATCATATTCTTCAAAAAATCACGTTCCCGAAGGTTTCATTCCGTTTGGACCCCGTTTGATATTCCTTTTCTGCGAAACTCTGAAATAGGCAAAAAAACGACAATTCTAGGCTGGGCCTCCGGTTAATAGGTTAGTCCCAAAAATAATATAAAAGTGAATAATAAAGCCCAATAATGTCCAAAACAATAGATAATATAGCATGGAGCAATACAAAATTATAGATATGTTGGAGACGTATCAGGCATCCCCAAGCTTAATTCCTGCTCGTCCTCGAGTAGGTAAATGATAAAAACAGAATTTTTGATGCGGAGTGCTACTTGGCATAATTTCAATGTAATTCTTCTTAATTTTGGTATGAATATTCAGATCTGAAAGATTCAAGACAAAAGTTTAATATTGACATAAAAATAATAATACTTCAAGCACACTAACAAAGCAATCATGTCTTCTCAAAATAACATGGCCAAAGAAAGTTATCCCTACAAAATCATATAGTCTGGCTATGCTCTATCTTCACCACACAAAGTATTTAAATCATGCACAACCCCGATTACAAGCCAAGCAATTGTTTCATACTTTTGACATTCTCAAACTTTTTCAATCTTCACGCAATACATGAGTGTGAGCCATGGATTTAGCACTATATGTGGCATAGAATGGTGGTTGTGGAGAAGACAGAAAGGGAGAAGATAGTCTCACATCAACTAGGCGTATCAATGGGCTATGGAGATGCCCATCAATAGATATCAATGTGAGTGAGTAGGGATTGCCATGTAACGGATGCACTAGAGCTATAAGTATATGAAAGCTCAACAAAAGAAACTAAGTGGGTGTGCATCCAACTCGCTTGCTCACGAAGACCTAGGGCATTTTGAGGAAGCCCATCATTGGAATATACAAGCCAAGTTCTATAATGAAAATTTCCCACTAGTATATGAAAGTGACAAAATGAGAGACTCTCTATCATGAAGATCATGGTGCTACTTTGAAGCACGAGTGTGGTAAAAGGATAGTAACATTGTCCCTTCTCTCTTTTTCTCTCATTTTTTATTTGGGCCTTTTCTCTTTTTTTATGGCCTCTTTTTTTTCGTCCGGAGTCTCATCCCGACTTGTGGGGGAATCATAGTCTCCATCATCCTTTTCCTCACTTGGGACAATGCTCTAAAAATGAAGATCATCACACTTTTATTTTCTTACAACTAAACAATTACAACTCGATACTTAGAACAAAATATGACTCTATATGAATGCCTCCGTGATGTGTAATCGGATATGCAATGAATCAAGAGTGACATGTATGAAAGAATTATGAAGTGTGGCTTTGCCACAAATACGATGTCAACTACATGATCATGCAAAGCAATATGACAATGATGGAGTGTGTCATAATAAACGGAATGGTGGTATGTTGCATGGCAATATATCTCGGAATGGCTATGGAAATTCCATGATAGGTAGGTATGGTGTCTCTTTTGAGGAAGGTATATATGGTGGGTGTATGATACCGGTAAAAAGTGCGCGGTATTAGAGAGGCTAGCAATGGTGGAAGGAAGAAGGGTGTGTATAATCCATGGACTCAACATTAGTCATAAAGAACTCATATACTTATTGCAAAAATCTACAAGTTATCAAAGCAAAGTATTACGCGCATGCTCCTAGGGGGATAGATTGGTAGGAAAATACCATCGCTCGTCCCTGACCGCCACTCATAAGGAAGACAATCAATAAATAAATCATGCTCCGACTTCATCACATAACGGTTCACCATACGTGCATGCTACGGGAATCACAAACTTTAACACAAGTATTTCTCAAATTCGCAACTACTCAACTAGCATGACTCTAATATCACCATCTTTATATCTCAAAACAATTATCAAGCATCAAACTTTTCTTAGCTTTCAACACACTCATAAGAAATTTTTTACAAATCTTGAATACCAGGCATATTAGGATTGTTTAATCAATTACCATGCTATTTAAGACTCTCAAAATAATCTAAATGAAGCATGAGAGATCAATAGTTTCTATAAAACAAATCCACCACCGTGCTCTAAAAGATATAAGTGAAGTACTAGAGCAAAACTATATAACTCAAAAGATATAAGCGAAGCACATAGAGTATTCTACCAAATTCCAAATCATGTATGGCTCTCTCAAAAGGTGTGTACAGCAAGGATGATTGTGGTAAACTAAAAAGCAAAGACTCAAATCATACAAGACGCTCCAAGCAAAACACATATCATGTGGTGAATAAAAATATAGCTCCAAGTAAAGTTACCGATGGAAGTAGACGAAAGAGGGGATGCCTTCCGGGGCATCCCAAGCTTTGGCTTTTTGGTGTCCTTAGATTATCTTGGGGGTGCCATGGGCATCCCCAATATTAGGATCTTGCCACTCCTTGTTCCATAATCCATCAAAATCTTTCACCCAAAACTTGAAAACTTCACAACACAAAACTCAACAGAAATTTCGTGAGCTCCGTTAGCGAAAGAAAACAAAAAACCACTTCAAGGTACTGTAATGAACTCATTCTTTATTTATATTTGTGTTAAACCTACTGTATTCCAACTTCTTTATGGTTTATAAACTATTTTACTAGCCATATATTCATCAAAATAAGCAAACAACACACAAAAAACAAAATCTGTCAAAAACAGAACAGTCTGTAGTAGTCTGTAACTAACGCAAACTTATGGAACTCCAAAAAATAAGCCAAAATAGTAAGTCCTAGAAAATTTGTTTATTGATCAGCAGCAATTGGAATCACTATTTTATCATGTTCTGGTGATTTTTAACAATTATTTTCGTGAACAGAAAGTTTCTGGAAATTACAGCAAGATCAAATAACTATCATCCAAGAAGATCCTATAGGTTTAGCTTGGCACAAACACTAATTAAAACATAAAAACACATCTAACCAGAGGCTAGATCAAACATTTATTCCTAAACAGAAGCAAAAAGCAAAAACTAAAAATAAAATTGGGTTGCCTCCCAACAAGCGCTATCGTTTAACGCCCCTAGCTAGGCATAAAAGCAAGGATAGATGTAGGTATTGCCATAATAGTGGTATGGCAAGTTATGAAAACTTTTCTCATATTCTCTACGTTCAGCAGCAAGTTTTCTTTGAGGCAAGCCGAAATAATCAAAAGGGCTAAATTTAATGGGAAAAAAGTCCCCAAGATCAATCTCGGGAGGTATGGGTTCCTCCGTAGGCCCTTTGCATTGCACAACCAATTCATCATTAAGAGCATTCTTTTGGCAAAAAGTCACAAGCCTTTGTTCAAGAGGAAAACCTAATCCATTATTCTGAATAGCAAAATCATCATTAAGCTCGGAAATTCTATCAACTAGAACATCGGCGGGAACCTTTTTTCTAAGATTTTCATTATAAGCAATATGATCCAAAGATTGTAAACGCATCAAGTCTTCTTGATTAAAAAGGATAGCTTCAATGGGAATATGACTAGCATCTACCCTATAATGCGCAAAGATTTCTTTGGCCTCTTTAATTATGAATCTAAACTCACGAGCCAAAAAGATAGTGGCGGCACGCTTAACAGAAGAATGCTCAATATTAGAGAATTCTAGGAAAATTCTTTGTCTGCAAGGATGCATGTGCATAAATTGCCTTTCAAGTTCAACTATAAGCATGGCAATAGCGTCCGCAAGACTACTAGTTCTATGGAGAATAGAACCGCCCATAGAAGGCAAAGCACCGACACAAGTAAAGAAATCTTGAATAACTCCTTTTCCAATAATATTACCACTACCAATTCGAAATGTTTTTGTATGCAAGGTAGGGGGTTCTTCAGCAGGAGCATCAGAATTTTCTATGATATTATTATTGTCCATATCGGAAATAATTTCCCCAATTTCAGACATGGCGACAGAGAGAGCGAGGGGCAAAAAGAAGAAGGCGAACGAAAAAGAGAGGGCAAATAAAACGGCAAGGGTGAAGTGGGGGAGAGGAAAACGAGAGGCAAATGGCAAATAATGTAATGCGGGAGATAAGGGATTGTGATGGGTACTTGGTATGTTGACTTTTGCGTAGACCTCCCAGGCAACGGCGCTAGAAATCCTTCTTGCTACCTCTTGAGCACTGCGTTGGTTTTCCCTTGAAGAGGAAAGGGTGATGCAGCAAAGTAGCGTAAGTATTTACCTCAGTTTTTGAGAACCAAGGTATCAATCCAGTAGGAGGCTATGTGCGAGTCCCTCGCACCTACACAAAACAAATAACTCCTCGCAACCAACGCGATAAGGGGTTGTCAATCCCTTCATGGTCACTTACGAGAGTGAGATCTGATAGATATGATAGGATAATATTTTTGGTATTTTTATGATAAAGATGCAAAGTAAGTAAAAAAGCAAAGGAAATAACTAAGTGTTGGCAGATTAATATGATGAAGATAGACCCGGGGGCCATAGGTTTCACTAGTGGCTTCTCTCAAGAGCATAAGTATTTCACGGTGGGTGAACGAATTACTATTGAGCAATTGACAGAATTGAGCATAGTTATGAGAATATCTAGGTATGATCATGTATATAGGCATCACGTCCGAGACAAGTAGACCGACTCCTGCCTGCATCTACTACTATTACTCCACTCATCGACCGCTATCCAGCATGCATCTAGAGTATTAAGTTCATGGAAATAGAGGGGGAGAACATTGTATTGAGATCCAAAAAGAGAGAAGAAGCCATCTAGCTACTAACTATGGACCCGAAGGTCTGAGGTAAACTACTAACACTTCATCGGAGAGGCTATGGTGTTGATGTAGAAGCCCTCCGTGATGGATGCCCCCTCCGGCGGAGCTCCGGAACAGGCCCCAAGATGGGATCTCGTGGGTGCAGAAGGTTGTGGCGGTGGAATTAGGTTTTTGGCTCCTTATCTGATCGTTTGGGGGTCCGTAGGTATATATAGGAGGAAGGAGTACGTCGGTGGAGCAACAGGGGGCCCACGAGGGTGGAGGGCGCGCCCCCCTACCTCGTGGCCTCCTCTTTTGTTTCTTGACATAGGGTCCAAGTCTCCTCGATCATATTCTTCCTAAAAATCACGTTCCCGAAGGTTTCATTCTGTTTGGACTCCGTTTGATATTCCTTTTCTGCGAAACTCTGAAATAGGCAAAAAAACAGCAATTCTGGGTTGGGCCTCCGGTTAATAGGTTAGTCCCAAAAATAATATAAAAGTGAATAATAAAGCCTAATAATGTCCAAAATAGTAGATAATATAGCATGGAACAATCAAAAGTTATAGATACGTTTGAGACGTACCAGCATGCAACATGATGACACTACATGCACCACTTATTATGCTCCGGTTACCTCGTAACCATCACATGCATCACTTACCAACCTCGGACATCACACGATCATCTCAGGATCAAATCAAGCTTGGTATAAACAATACCGTAGTAATCATTAAATTACCACAAGGAGCTTGATCTTTACCCATGATTCTCGCACAACATCACAAATATCCATCAACTCGATATCCTCGATACCACGGTCATCATTCACGGATCACAAACGGAACCACTCTCGGCTCAACGGGTTACCTCGTAACAAAATGGTGATCATTCACGGATCACATAACCAACTTATCTCATCATCGAACCGGGGTTGTTATTAAGCACATTATTATTATTACTGTTGACCCATAGTGTGACCAACTACGAACTGGGCCCTTATCCGCGGGCATGGCTATCGATAGATTTAGTATACACTCTGTAGAGGTAGCGCACTTTACCCACACCACAGAACCCATGGCCTCGCACTCCCATTCGGGTGGACCAACGGTGTTCCGACAAAACCGTCCTACTGCCATGAGACTCTCCTGGCCACTCCGACTAACTCCCCTCTGGGCTAAGTCATGGGTGGCCCCGTGCCTACCAAAGACACCAACGGCCACCGTCGTGGCAAAACAAAAATGGTCCCAAACTGGGACAAGCCGGCTACAACCACTACGGGCACACAAGGCTTATGCCGTCCTACCTGGCCAAGGTAGCGCCCGCGCATAACCTTCCCTCGTGGGAGGCACCGGCGAGAGGCATGCCAATAGACCCAGTTAGGACCTTCCCATAAAAGGTAAATGTGGTTGCACTGGTCAGCTCGATATGGTGGCACCATGGCTCAGCCAACAATTGTTCAAGTTCAATTTAATCCAGTTAAACTTGAATGCAATATGCTGAGCCATGATAAAATAACATGATGCAATTAGAATGCATGAGCATGATATCAACATGAGAAAGAGGGTACAACATAACTATCCACCATATCAACAATGAATCCAACTGAGCTTGGCATAATGACGAGCATGAGTATTACAAGTACAACACTACTCATAGCATAACATGTCCATTATCATCAACAATAAGTAACATGCAAGAGCACATCACAACATAACCAAGTAAACACTTAACCAACTAACAACAAGGAACAATACATATCAACGGTACTCGGTAACCGACGTTAGCCATGCACCAAAGAACATGACCAACCCAACATGTACTACTATCAAGCATGAAAGTAATACTAGCAGGTAGAACATGGTAACAGAGTGCAAGGAAACAAAGCATGAAAGTAATCACCGATCCACAAGCATAACCGAAATAACGACAACAATATCTAAACAAACAGACAGTTATTAAAGATTCAAGTTGAAAACCAATGCTACTGCATGACTATCATGCAAATGGTGGTTGTGGCTTGCCTGGGGTGGAAGAAATCACCGGGACGACGTGCGGAAACATCGCAGAAAGGTTCGCCGGAAACACTTCTCTCTCGAAAGGGGTTGGTTAACGGCAAGGGAAAAATGGTCATTTCCACTATGTGAACACATGATGAAAATGATAGCAAAAGTTTGGGCTCGAAGATACGAAGAAATAGGCTTTGGATTCACCTCATTCGGAGTTGTGGTTGAAAAGTTATAAGAGTTTTTCTGCCAGGGACCTATCTGTAATGAAATCATCACAAACAAGCCCTCGGTAGAAAAAAGCGAAAGCGCCTTCCCATAAATACGTTTTCGAAGAGAAAGTGTATTTTGGAGCGAGGAAGAAGCGAATCGCTTCGATAAGTGAAGGCGTAGTCCACGTCGTCTCCACTTATCCAGCGTGGCGATGGCGGGGCGGCCTCTGGTCGATGTCGGGTGGGAACCAATGGCAGGGGAGAGAGGGCGTGGGCGTCGTCGTCTACCTCCCCCCGTTCGTGCGCGATGCAGAGGGAGGAGCTCGACCCCGGCGGCCATTCTGGCGCCACAGACCACCTCCGGCAGCGCTCCGGCCACCGAGATGATCAGGGAGGGCTCTAGCCCGGACTCCGGGGAGCACTCGGTCAAGCGGGACGGCAGCCGTGGTGGACGGCGGCCTCGGGCAGAGGTGGAACTCGGGGATACGGCGCTCCGGCGACGAGGCGAAAGGTTGGGGAAGTGCTCCGGTGGTGGTGTGGTCTTCTGGTGGTGGTTAGACGAGGGGGAAATACACGGCTTGCTTGAATTTGAGCAGTGGCCGATGGCAGCCATGGTGGCGATGGGGGTCGAGGAGAGGCTCTCGAGCTCGGGTGAGAGGCTGGGGAGGTCTAGAGGAGGGAGGAGAGGAGGCTGATGAGCTCGAGAGGCCGCGGGGATGGCTATATAGCTGCGCGAGGGCGGCCGAGCTCGGGTGTCACCGCGGGGATCCGTCCAACGTTCTGGCGACGGCCAGCAAGCACGGGTTGGTGCGGGAACGCGACGAGGGAGAAGCGGACGCGCTACGGATGGTTACAGAGACGAGCAGAGCTCGGGGACAAGAGGAGGAAGACGTCGCGGCGCGAACAGAGCCGGTCGGCTACAGCTCGCCCGTGGGCCCGCGGTGACGAGCGCAGACGGAGGGGCTTACGGAGCAGGATATGGCTCCAGGAGGACGGTGACGACGCGGTAAAACTGTTAGACATGCTTATGGGCGCGAAGACGACGAGAGGGAGAGGGGCCAGAGCTAGAAGACGCCCTAGACGCGGCCAACGCCATCAGAGCGCGCGCATTGCGTGCCAAAGCTCATGATCACCGCGTGCACTGTTGCACACAGTGCCACATGGTCGGCCATACGATGTCTGGGGGTTTGTCCGTCCTTGGGAGGTTGCAACTACGGTGGTAGTTCGGTGACAATTGCTTTGGTTAAATGGTAATCAACATATGAAGTTTACTGCAGTAAACTTGAACGTGCACTAGTGATCAACAGAGAACTGATTGGGTCAAATGGTGTTGTCTTGGATGATTAACTACGGAAGGACTATCATCCTGGAGGTTTTGGAGCATAATGGAGCACAAACTAATATAGTTGCTTTGTAACCCCAAAATTGGTCCAGAATCAAGATTTGGATGATGCTATATAGGTAGGAGAACAATCTGGTAATTTACCAGGATTTTTGAAGCAATATAAAATGCACTTGCTTCACAACCTGAAAATATTGCCAGAATCAAAGATTTAGTCATGTGCTCAAATAGATGATTGTATGGAGCTGAAACTTGGAGGGGTGTGCTAATATGAGCACATGAAGGAGTGTACAAAATTTCAACTCATTTGAATAACCCTAGCTAGTACCTCCTTCACAATGCCTTCTGGCTGACAGAAAGTTTGAAAAATTGCTGAGGAAGATTGGCTAGGAAAATAAAGTTGAATTTTGGCATGATGCACTGATTTGGACATAAGAGAATGCCCAAAAGGTTTGGGAGCAATCAGGAAAGTATAGGTGGCACTTCCTTCACAGAAAGCCACACTGGACAGAAATGAAGAATAATTACTGGGGAATTATTCTTGGGCTAGGACATGAAAGTTTGGGCATATTTGAGCAACATATGACCCAAAGGAATTATGAGAATTATTTGGGAATTTTTGGATGGAGAGAAATATAGGTTGCTTCATAACCTAGGGCAGACAGGGTTATTCCTTTAATAGAAAAGGAATATTCCTGAGAAAAGAAATTAGGGTTTTGTCAAGCAGTGAAGTGACATGATCTTGGCAAGGTTTTGGGAATGATGAGCCACTTGGGAGGGGGAATGAGGATGATTTCCCAGGTGGCAAGGCCACAAAACCACTCCAAAAAGAAAAATAGAGCAAAAACCAAATAAATCAAAAGAAAAAGAAAAGGGCCAAAATCCAGGCTGTTACAACTCTTATCCCCTTAAAGAAATCTCGTCCTCGAGATTTGGTTACTCAGGAAACAAGTATGACTTGAGGACACCGTTTCCAACTCGGGTATCCTTTTTCCTTTATTTATTGTTCCCCCAAGAATTTCAGATGATCAACTTACCTTGCTCTGGTGGTGGCTGGCTTCACCTTTCCCCCGATTCTGACAGGTCTTTGCTCATATACCAATTCCTGTTTACTGACGTTGATTCTCCATACCTCAAATATTTACATCTTGAGATTGGCCTGACAGGGGGCTGACGGACAAATGCTTTTCTTGACATACTGACCATGTACTTGATTCCCTCGGTAAGTATACCGGGTCTGAGATGATTGTTCGACTTTTGATTTTCTCATTTGTCGGTATAACCATTTGGATTTTCCACACTAACGGTTCCAAGCGGGTCAGCAGAATATGAAATCCTCGTAAAACAGAGTAGGCCTCTGAGAGTTTGCCTTTGTGGATCCATATGGAATTACGGCCTCCAACTGATTTGGGTATCCGGACCCTGATGGTCGTGAAAAAATCATCATACCTTTGCTGTCGGTCTCACGCTTTAACGGTCATGATTTTCTTTGTTAGGATACCTTACTGAAATAACTTGGTCGCACCTGTCCTTGATACTTCGTATGACCAGGGACGTGATTAGTGCAATATTTTTGACATTATTCCTTGTGCCTGTTTTCTGACCTGGGTCCGCACACATATGACATACCAGGGTTTGTAGCTGTACGGAGCTCATTGTTGAGGCCAATCGTACAAGAAGGTGACAAGGTTTTAGGTCATCTCCTTGTCAGTTCCGGGAATAATGACCTTGATAACCATTGTCAAGGCTGTTGATTCTGTGACGTCATCCCCAGATCTTGTCGATTCTTGTAATTCATGAGATGTATCTCTGCTTATTTTCCTTTACCTGACTCGTGAGGTTGTGGGATCCTCATTTTCCTTAGGAATATCTGCTGGATCCTTGCCGCATCTCGTATGAGTGACTGATATGACGGGGGATGCATGTTCACCATATATAAGAACCATATGCGACCAATCACTTGATTCTTGAAGAAGACACATGCCTTGAATGATTTGTGCTTCCGACAAAAATGTTGTGAGTCTGATTCTTGAGCGGTTCTGCCATACATTGGCAACTCGTCATATAACCTCTGAGGACGGTACATAGTGTTGTACTGACGGGGTTGAGTGGCTTACGAGAGAAGCCATCCGAGTAGCTTGCTGAGGAAGACTTGTTAACTTCTGCTCAAACCTTTTGTCTGGGTGTCGTGCAGAAGAAGGCTCTATAGCTTGCACATGAAGCTTGGTCTGATTATTGTGCTGGAGAAGCCTGAGTTCCGTACTTCAGAAGCTTCTCCTCGGATTTTCCTGTTGAGAAAAATTCATTTTCGTCTGTCAGGAGCTTTTACCGAGGTATCTTGCTGAGAAAGACCGGGTATGTTGGACCGGAAATTGTTCACATATCATGCCGAGGAAAATTGAGGAGCCTTGCATCATAAATTTGTTCCGATAACGTGTGGAAGAAGACTGAGTTTCTTACATCCAAAGCTTCATACTAATATGCAGACTGAAATTTACACACACGCCCATAATATTCTGTGGCTGATTATTTGCATGAGAAAATTTGTTTGACTGTCTTCCTTGAGCATATCACATTCTGACCTTATTTCGGATGATAACTTATTTCAAGCATCATGCATTGTTGAGCCAATTTTTTTTATATGATCCATACCTTTGACTAAAAATATACCGTTGATCTTGTACCTGACTTGCCTTGCTGCTGAATTGATCATTACTGCTGTGAGGATTTTGTACTGATGTAGACTTGAGTTATCAGTACTGTTGTGAGGAGTGCACACTAATGCAAAATTGATTATTAGCCTCAAAATCAGATATTCCCCATTTCACTTCAGTCAGCTGAGAATTTCATTCTATTTAGCTGAGTTTCCGAATATTTGAACCCCTTATTACTTCTTCGAGTCCGGTGTCAGTTGATAAGCAACTATTTATAGGGGGAAAATAATGTAACACCGGGGCCCAAAAAGAAAGAAGCAAAAGAAAACTCAACTAAACAAAAGCACAGAACAACAATCAATTCACACACAATAAAAGGCACATATTACTGGTAGTCACACAATATGCATGCCTACTTAAGCACACAAATCTCGTGGGATCTCCGGTTCTACGATCTAGCATGCTATGACGATGTGCACGAGGACGAATAAATATGTGGAAGAATTGGTATAAACAGCGCTACACCAAGTGCTAGCTTAGCCAGGAAGCAACCTGTACTAGCTCGGAGGCGAGGACACACTCGGTAATCATGTAGTGGGACACGAAGGTCGCAACCACATCATTATCAAGTGGACGGAAAAAGATCCGTACTCGTCCAAGAAATAGGATAGCGGGGAAAAACTGAGTCTGCTGACATTGCCCTTTCTTGATAACTAAGATCATTAAGGGTTGCCAACATGACAAAATGAAAGAGCAATTCGGGATAGAAGCATGTCCATCACCGAAACGATAGGCGGGGCTGAAAGGAGGATATCGGCGAGATACCTGAGCACCATTTTTGCAAATAGTGTCGGCATCACATGGCATCACTCTGCTGGGACAGAAATGACACCAAACACTGAAGAACGAGCAACAAAAGAAAACTGGAGAAATGCAAAGGCTGAGCTATAGTGGATCCAAACCGATGCCAGCTACACTAACCAGATAAACTGTTAGCAACAACTACTAAGTCTATATGCATGCTATGCCACAAACAAATGCAACAACCAAATGTGATGTCAGGACCCCAACTCAATGCCACACCGATCTAGCATGTAACACCTCATATCACTTTGCGGCCTCACGCACGGTATTCACACGGGTGTCGCCTTACCATGTCCCGGGACCGTTTGTGCCTTTTGGCTCACGTATATGATAGTGTCGCTAGCATCCATATGACAGAGAATCCGGGCCGACATGACTAGTCGTGAACCCAAAGTGGCACTAACTTATAGGGACAGGCATACGTGAATCAACATCGAGCATGTTGGTCAGCAGCGTGTGCATCCGGGCTGTAGCACTGGGCTAACAGGACTCAGAGAACCCGGGCTGTAGCAGGCTAGGCAGGACTCCGGATGTCACCGCGTGACATTTCCCGAAGGACAAACACAGAAGAAGTGAATCACATGCCGCCCGACCAAGTGTTAGGAGCAGTAGTCTTTGGGCTAGCAGGACTACAGTGAACCGGGCAGAAGCGGACTACTATGGCTCATGGAAGCACAAGACTACATTTCCCCATAAGAGAGGCTACCAAGGATAAACAACTAGGTTGTCGGATCCCACACATACCAAGCAGTAGGACATGTTCACCACATTCCAATTCATTCCCGATGAATCAGACCCGACTCAACTCTAAGCAATAGCAGGCACGGCAAACAAGCATGAATGAGTAGGCACATCAGGCTCAAACAACTCCTACTCATGCTAGTGGGTTTCATCTATTTACTGTGGCAATGACAGGTCATGCAGAGGAAAAGGGTTCAACTACCGCAGCATGTAACAGTTGAAACGTTGTTGTCCTAATGCAGTAAAAGAGAGCAGGAGTAAGAGAGTGGGATTGTATCGGAATGAACAAGGGGTTTTTGCTTGCCTGGCACTTCTGAAGATAGTATAGCTCTTCATCGGTGTCATCGATCACATCGTCAAAACCACGTCTACCGAGAGGGGACAAATACCGGCAAACAAGAAAGAACACAATCAATGCAATGCAACATTATGATGCATGAATGTGACATGGCAATATGCTGTTGATTGGCCTAATGCAACTAGCAACAAGTTAAATGAAGTTGGTTTGAACCTAAGATTCAAATTTAAACTCCACATGTGGTTATTTAAATGCCATTCATTCCATTTGTCCTAAACAGTAGTCATAAATTGTTCTAACATGCATGAAACCAGTACAGATGGATAGATTGGATTTTTCTGATAATTTTTCATATATAATTTATTTCATTTGGAGTTACGGTTGAATTACTATGATTTTTAGAAGTTTAAACTGTTTTCTGGAATTTCCTGGATTATAAAAACGCCAGAAAACATTTATTGCGTCAGCATGACGACAGCACTGCGTCAGCAGGTCAAATGGGTTGACCCAGGTCAAACCTGATATGTGGGACCCACTGGTCAGTGACCCAGAGCTGCCTAGGTCACAGACTGGTGGGGTCGGGTCAACGCCCACATCAGCATAGTTAAAGATGACACGTGGGCCCACTGTAATTAGAATAATCTTAATCTTACTTAGCCGGTTAGTTAGGCAGTGGGGCCCAGCTGTCTGTGTCCCAGGGTGTTACTAACTGCATCATTGACCCTACCTAATCGTGCCATGTCAGCGTCGCCGGATTAAGTGCCGGCGACCATATCCCGCGGCAGAGGCTCGCCGGAGTTGCTCGGGCTCGCTTCTGAGCGCCCGTTTGTGTGCGTTTGGCCTTACGGAGAGCTGGTGTTTGCGCGCATCTGGTGGAGCGAACGGGAGGAGCTGGGGTGTCCGGAATCATGGCCGGCGACGAGGTTTGCGGCAGCTGGAGTTCGAGTTAAGCGGCGAGGTGCTACGCTATCGACGAGCGAGCTAAGTGGCGGGCGGACTCACAGGAGCTCGAGAGCACGCTGGTGCCATCGACCGAGCGGAGGTGCTCAGAGCGAGACCTCATCGGCCATGGCGGACGGCGGCGCCGGGACTCATGAGGCGGTGGCTAGCGCGCAAATTAGAGCACGGGGGTGAGGGGAAAGACGGAGGAGCTCACTGGAAATCCAATGGAGGACTCGGAGGGCTCGGGGATGCGTCGGAGTGGGAGCACGGTCACCGGCGATCTCGGTGACCCGAGAGGTTGAAGACGACGCCATGGTCGTGGTGCGGTGCATCCGGCGTCCTGCGGGTCGTCCAGGAGGTGTAGGCGACGGTGGCGGAGCTTCCACGCAACACGGGGAGGCGAGAGGGGGTCGGGGAGTGCGGTGGTTCACGGCGGCGCTTCCATGGCCGCGTCGGCCGTCATGAGAGAGGGCGAGGAGAGGAGGGATGGGCGCGAGAGAGAGGAGGGGGCCGGGGGTGCGTGGTGCCGTCGAGGCATCCAGCGAGCGGCGAGAGGAGGTGGAGGCCTCGGCGCCAAGCGGCGTCGACCGCCTCGCCCTCTTGGGAGAGGTTGAAGACAACCGCTCCAGCCAGTGGGCTGGGCCGTCCAGCTGGCCGCGCCAGGTAAGTGGCCCAGGTGACTCTCTCTCTCTCTCTCTCTCTCTCTCTGTTTATTTAATTTGTTCTGTTTTTATATTTTTGCTATTATGTTTTGATTTAGTTCAAAGACCAAACCATTTCCAAAATTCATGGAAATAATTGTGTGAACTAAATGGACTTTTCCAAAGCTACACAACAATTTCCAGAATTATTGAACATATATTTATTATATAACAAATATAGATCCAATTCAAATATTTATTGGATTAATTCAAAGGCCCAAAATAATTGTCTCTGAGATTCTAGAAATATTGGTTTGAATTTTATCCCTTGCCAATATTTCCAGAGATTAACAGGAACATTTTTCTTGGACCCATTTGATGAGATTTAAATGTCGGTTGTTTTTAGAGGTCTTCTGAGGCTTTTGAAAATTCCTCAATTCAATTTCATTTGAATTAAAACATGATGCTCACATGAAGGGCTAGCCTAGTGCATGCCAGAACTAGGGATGTGACAACTCACCTCCACTAAACAAAATCTCGTCCTGAGATTCAAGACGTGAGGTAAGAAGACAGAGGGGACACTAAATAATCTCACAAACTTCATGATCCAACTACCCTTCTCGAAGATGTTGATTCATTTCTTCATATTGATCTTTGACGTCCTTGCCTTTGAGATCTTCAGCAGAACACTACGACCAAAGGAATGGGAACTCTACCAGAATCGATCTTCTGAAAGATCGAGCAACTCAGGATCAACTCACGGAGTGAGACGAAAGAACGTCTCTTGAGCTGAGACACAAGACACGCATTGAGAGGGATAGATAATGAAGGATCAACTTGGTAGGCAACAATTCCACGCTAAAGTAGATGCTGCATGGTTTCATAGTAGCAAGGAGATGAATTGCTATGACTCCATATCAGGGCACCTTTGAGAAGGTGACTCGTAGAATTATTCCCTTAAGTGGCAAAAAGAATTATTTTTGATACAAAGATCTTTGAAACTCTTTATACCAGCCTGAGGCAGTTCACACATGATCGTTTAAAGGAGTTTGGAGAAATGGCATGCTCGACTAGAATGGATGATGCGGATACAAACGAAGATAACACCTTCTCAGACTTCCCCTTAGCGAGGCCAAGAGAACGAAATCTGGATGATCGACCGAGAGACATTTAGCACTCCGCTTCTAATGTTCCCCTTGATGTGCTAGTGTAACCCATTAATTGATATGGTTTGATATCTAGAACATCAAGTAAAAGGTCGGACTTCGGGAGCACAGGAATCCACAAGGAATAACTATGGAAGTAAATCCTTCGAGATCCTTATGGGGAGGTGACCAACTTCCTCAATCAAGATACTACAATAATAGGTCTTCCGGCTGGTGTGTTGGCCACGACATCCACTTTACCGGGTTACAGAGAGACTAATATTATAGTTCTCGGGAAACGTTCCAACCATCATATCTGCCTGAGATTCAGATCTGGTTGGAAACAGGATATTTCAGACAACATGTCTGGAAAAGAAAGTTTGCAACACAAACCGACGAGATGACGTTGCGAGATTCTCGGGAAATGAACTACGATAGCAAGCTCCAAAACATGAGCTGGTTCTGCTACACACATGTGAACAAGCTGTCCCGGACAAGCAGGATCACATGGTAGTCTTGCAATAAAACACTACTGAGTTCTATTTGGGAACCATCATTGAGATAATGAAGTCTTGTGCATATCCGTCCGGGCCCTTCAGGATTAGCTCCTGAACTTCTTTTCTTTGAACAAATCAATCAGTGGCTTGGTGTGCTAGGGATACATATGGAATGAAGGTTGCGAGCCTGTCAAACCATAGCATACTTCGCACATGCATGACTGACTTGGGATGGTACCGGGGAAACAAAAACAATCTTTCTCGAACCCACGGTGGCAACTTGCTCCAAATGCACGTGAATCAGAGAAAGTCACTTATTTCATCCAACATATACTTCACGAATGGGACATGAAGATAATGCTTATAAAAGTTTCCAACACTAGGTTGATGTTCAACATGAGTCATGGGGAGACAAAATGTGGCGATGGGCTCAACGGTAACTCATCGAATTTCCATATCCTTTGGACTTCCGCCATCATGTGAACACGGTGATAGTATTGGTCGGACCAAAAGATGTAATGGTGTATGCTCGAGGATCAACCACGAGTAAGACAACATTACGAATATCGTTGGTTCTAACTTGATTTGACGATAGCCCACACTCAAATCAAGGTTTGGACAAGACAATAGATTCAACAACTGATCACGAGGATCAGTCGATGAAGATATCATGTTTCTTCAACACATACACACTCACACTCAAGGATATCCCTTAGTGATGAACTAAGTCAGACAAGCTTTCATCTTCCAACTCTCCAAGTTGTTGTTTAGCTTAACCAACTAGCTCGGGGGTATCCAACACAGAATCTTGGAGAATGGGTGGTTTGGAAGAAAACCAACATGATCACGAACTCAACATAGCGGTCAGGTGGAACCTGGTCATACTTCCGAGAAGATATTCGGAACATCACGAACCACCGATATGTTACTAAGCTCGAGAACAATCTTGCTTCTCAGGGCAAGACGATGTAACCAAACAAGAGAGAGATTGATGCAATCCTAACTCTTGATCGCAGGGTGCACCAGGAAAAATGACTAGGTAGCACGATCAGTCTTAGAATGATAATTCAATAATCAGCATGCTAAGAATGAGGTTGTTGTCCATTTAACTACCAAGCAACGGAGTTGCTAGGGCAACGGAGTTGCTAGGAGTATAGATTTCACAGATCACGATTCACTTGTCGGCATTCCGGTTGCGACAACCCGGAACCGAGGAATGAGTAATGATGGCGAGAAGTATCACTACGTCAAGAATTCACAAGAGCAGTTCTCATGAAAATCGACATAAAGGCGGTAATACTTGAGGTAGAAACAGAATCAAAAGCTGGGTTGGCATTTTGATCTGCGAGCACAACTATTTTGACCCAATCTCGGATATGGATGAGGTCTTCGAGTTTGTTTCTCCTAGTCATTCCGAATAGAATGGCTTGACAGCCACAAGAGTAGTGGCACCGATGAACACGAATGCATAACTACTCGACTATCAATCGATAGACGAGGGCGAAAAACAACTAAAGAGGGACAACTCAAAGGAACACATGTTTTTCGAGTTGTGGATGCATGGATTAGTATGCGAACAAATTCAGCATATTTCTTCCGGATAACCCATGCGAGAAGGTTGAACTGGCAGAGTCACAAAATAGAATGGAGAACCCATTGAGATCACTCTTGTCGTGATCTCTTGGTTTGAGGAACTTCTGCCAAGAATGGTTCATGGTATTTAGAGGAATGATGTACCACGGACCTCGAAGACTATCGCAAAGGTTACTAATAACCTAAAGGAACGAGCAAACACGATCAACATGAGGTAGGTGGGGTGAATCTCGGGTCAAGAACCCTGGAGTAGAATACCTACTACTAATGGCATCACGGGATGCTTTCGAGATTGGTGGCCAGAATCATCACACCAGAAACACAAAACATGGCTAGATTACTAGGGGACTCCCTAAAACACCTAGGGTCATAATACTAACTCCAACATATATGTCGAGGCAATAGGGTACCTCAACTCACCGATTAGCGTGCTTAATCTGGCCCAAAAGGACATCAGGAACGGGAGGAAGGGATTTGCAAATGCATCAGATAGTTTAGAAACCTGGGATGACTCGGACATCATAACGGTTGTAAATGCTCAAAAGATTTGAGACATCATGCAAAATGGTGGCATAACCACTCAACAACATCATATCAAGGTTCCGAGATCAATAGTTAACATACAGAAATAGTAGGAACTGAACTGAGGCTTGAAACCAACAATCTTAAAAGTCTATGGATTAGTAACACGTCATCCTGATAGATAGATGAGAAGCCTAGTTCTTAATCCCCGTAGAAGAGAAGAGGTTGACTCAGATCAGAAGGCCATAGGGTAAAGGAGTAAAAAGAGCCTTACGTTCCCTTCCACAATCAATTCCCTTATATAACTAAAGCATTTCTAGACTCAACTTCGACCAGTTTGGCTTGGTAATCCTCTGAGCGATCAGGCTCGATACCAAAGCTGTCAGACCCGACTCAATGCCACACCGATCTAGCATGTAACACCTCATATCACTTTGCGGCCTCACGCACGGTATTCCCAGGTCTCGCCTTACCATGGCAGGGACCGTTTATGCCTTTTGGCTCACGTATATGATAGTGTCGCCACATCCATATGATGAGAGAATCCGGGCTGACATGACTAGTCGTGAACCCAAAGTGGCACTAACTTATAGGGACAGCATACGAATCAACATCGAGCATGTCGTTCGGCGTGTGAATCCGGGCTGTAGCACTTTGGGCTAACAGGACTCGGGAACCGGGCTGTAGCAGCTAGGCAGGACTCGGATGTCACCGCGTGACATTTCCCGAAGACGTATACAGAACGAAGTGAATCACATGCCGCCACCAAGTGTTCCGGAGCGGTAGTCTTTGGGCTAGCAGGACTCACAGTGAACCGGGCTGAAGCGGACTACTATGGCTCATGGAAGCACAAGACTACATTTCCCCATAAGAGAGGCTACCAAGGATAAACAACTAGGTTGTCGGATCCCACACATACCAAGCATTTCAATCATACACACAATATGCTCGATATGTGTAAATACAACATGGCATCACAACATAACTCTATGACTCAAGTATTTATTCATTAGGCTCGAGGAGCGAGATATCACAAACATGGGTCTCATGACCCAATATTGAGAACATACAAGTCAAAGCACACGCGGAAGCTTAACATGTCCGAGTACGTACATCTACAAATGAAAAAGGTGAGAAGCGACTATCTACCAGATCTGCCGAGGGCACAAGATCGTGGCGAGGTATCAAGCTAAGCGTCAAGTCCACAGCGGAACTACTAGCGAGACGGAAGTCTCTCTGCAAAAACATAAATTAAGCAAGCGTGAGTACAAATGTACCCAACAAGACTTACATCGAACTAGCTACATATGCATCGGTATCAACAAAGGGGTGGTGGAGTTTGACCGCGGCAAGCCAGCTTTGACTCGGTGGCTATCCCGAACTACGATTGCAAGTAACTCTTTTGAGGTGGCGCTACGAGTCCACATATTCACCATATCAATACACCACTATGGATCCGCTCGCGTCTTCCTCGAGAACGCCATCCATAGCACTCATGCTTATCTTGCGCATTTTAGAGTATCCACTTTCACTTGTCTATGAACTATGCACAGCAACCCGAAGTCCTTTACGCGGACACGGCTATTGAATAGATGATGTTAACCTTGCAGGGTGTACTTCTTCACACGCTCTCGCCACTTACCGCCATGTACACCTCGTGTATCTCGGCAACCTTCAAGCGGAAGCTTTGGCGAGGAGTCGGCCACGACCGACTAACCACACAAGTCTCTAGTCGGGTTTATCGCCTATTCGGGTTCCATCCGCAAGGAGATCCGGCGGGATGTCGCTCACGGCCCCAAATGATGTGTGCAGGGTTCCCAAGCCCACCTCGGCGGGTGGTTCTCGCTTGGTACATCATGCCACAGTGCCTAATCTGTCCCAAGCCCACATGCAGGGTGCCACTTGGTAGACTACTAACACTACCTACAAACACGAAACTAGTTGCAACTCTGGGCAGAGATCATGTTGATTAATAAGTCGAGAGGGTCGAGTTACGGAACCCAATGTGTGGTAGTAATCTGTTCATGGATCACAAACACGAACTCAGTTCTGAGGGCGGTTTCAATGAGACAACCCACCATGTACTCCTACATGGCTGCTCACCGCTACCTTTACCAAATCGTGTTCACACACTTAGCTCTCAACAGTAGGACATGTTCACCACATTCCAATTCATTCCCGATGAATCAGACCCGACTCAACTCTAAGCAATAGCAGGCACGACAAACAAGCATGAATGAGTAGGCACATCAGGCTCAAACAACTCCTACTCATGCTAGTGGGTTTCATCTATTTACTGTGGCAATGACAGGTCATGCAGAGGAAAAGGGTTCAACTATAGCAGCATGTAACAGTTGAAACGTTGTTGTCCTAATGCAGTAAAAGAGAGCAGGAGCAAGAGAGTGGGATTGTATCGGAATGAACAAGGGGGTTTTGCTTGCCTGGCACTTCTGAAGATAGTATAGCTCTTCATCGGTGTCATCGATCACATCGTCAAAACCACGTCTACCGAGAGGGGACAAATACCGGCAAACAAAAAAGAACACAATCAATGCAATGCAACATTATGATGCATGAATGTGACATGGCAATATGCTGTTGATTGGCCTAATGCAACTAGCAACAAGTTAAATGAAGTTGGTTTGAACCTAAGATTCAAATTTAAACTCCACATGTGGTTATTTAAATGCCATTCATTCCATTTGTCCTAAATAGTAGTCATAAATTGTTCTAACATGCATGAAACCAGTACAGATGGATAGATTGGATTTTTCTGATCATTTTTCATATATAATTTATTTCATTTTGAGTTACGGTTGAATTACTATGATTTTTAGAAGTTTAAACTGTTTTCTGGGATTTCCTGGATTATAAAAACGCCAGAAAACATGTACTGCGTCAGCATGACGACAGCACTGCGTCAGCAGGTCAAATGGGTTGACCCAGGTCAAACCTGATACGTGGGACCCATCGTCGCTGACCCGAGCTGCCTAGGTCACGAACGGGTGGGGTCGGGTCAACGCCCACATCAGCATAGTTAAAGATGACACGTGGGCCCACTGTAATTAGAATAATCTTAATCTTACTTAGTTAGCCGGTTAGTTAGGCAGTGGGGCCGGGCTGTCTGTGTCCCAGGGTGTTATTAACTGCGTCATTAACCCTAACTAATCGTGCCACGTCAGCATCGCCGGATTAAGCGCCGGCGACCATATCCCGCGGCAGAGGCTCGCCGGAGTTGCTCGGGCTCGCGCTACAGGCGGCCGTTTGCGACGCGGTTTGGCCCTATGGAGAGCTGGTGTTTGCGCGCATATGGTGGAGCGAACGGGAGGAGCCGGGGTGGACGGAATCATGGCAGGCGACGAGGTTTGCGGCAGCCGGAGTTTGGGTTAGCGCGGGCGAGGTGCTACGCTTGGCTGACGAGCGAGCTAAGTAGCAGGGCGGACTCACAGGAGCTCGAGCACGCTGGTTCCACCGACCGAGCGGAGGTGCTCGGGGCGAGGACCTCATCGGCCATGGCGGACGGCGGCGCGGGACTCATGGGCGGTGGCTAAGCGCAAATTAGAGCACGGGGTGAGGAAAACGGAGGAGCTCACTGGAAATCCAATGGAGGACTCGGAGGGCTCGGGGATGCGTCGGAGTGGGAGCACGGTCGCCGGCGATCTCGGTGACCCGAGAGGTTGAAGACGACGCCATGGTCGTGGTGCGGTGCATCCGGCGTCCTGCGGGTCGTCCAGGAGGTGTAGGCGACGGTGGCGGAGCTTCCACGCAACACGGGGAGGCGAGAGGGGGTCGGGGAGTGCGGTGGTTCACGGCGGCGCTTCCATGGCCGCGTCGGCCGTCGCGGGAGAGGGCGAGGGAGAGGAGGGGATGGACGCGAGAGAGAGGGAGGGGGCCCGGGGGGGTGCGTGGCGCCGTCCAGAGGCATCCAGGCGAGCAGGCAGAGAGGAGGTGGAGGCCTCGGGCGCGCAGGCGTCGACACGCCTCTGCCTACTGGGAGAGGTTGAAGACAACCGCTCCAGCCAGTGGGCTGGGCCGTCCAGCTGGCCGCGCCAGGTAAGTGGCCCAGGTGACTCTCTCTCTCTCTCTCTCTCTCTCTCTCTTCTCTGTTTATTTAATTTGTTCTATTTTTATATTTTTGCTATTATGTTTTGATTTAGTTCGAAGACCAAACCATTTCCAAAATTCATGGAAATAATTGTGTGAACTAAATGGACTTTTCCAAAGCTACACAACAATTTCCAGAATTATTGAACATATATTTATTATATAACAAATATAGATCCAGTTCAAATATTTATTGGATTAATTCAAAGGCCCAGAATAATTGTCTTTGAGATTCTAGAAATATTGGTTTGAATTTTATCCCTTGCCAATATTTCCAGAGATTAACAGGAACATTTTTCTTGGACTCATTTGATGAGATTTAAATGTTGGTTATTTTTAGAGGTCTTCTGAGGCTTTTGAAAAATTCCTCAATTCAATTTCATTTGAATTTAAACATGATGCTCACATGAAGGGCTAGCCTAGTGCATGGCAGAACTAGGGATGTGACATGCGATAAACAAGCCGGACTTTAAACTATCGATTTCTATCGGTTTCTACCGCTCGCGCTGACTAGGGCATCCTACAACCAGACCTGCTCTGATACCAAGCCTGTGGCACCCCGGCTCAGAGAAACCAGCATACATATTCCAGCCCGTAGATCGAGGAGAAGTCTTACGAATACGACCTTTTAGCATAGAACAAATCAACTCTTTATTACAATCTATTTGAGTACAAGGGTTACATCGGCACAGCGACACTATGCCTGCCGCAGTTGCTCTATGCAAGCAGCAGAACAACTCGAAGTAGCGGAAAAACTTCTAGAAGCGGAAAAACGACGACAGTGGTGAACTCCACTCCACAGGGACTCTGGCTGGAATGCTTATCCTAGCTCGCACGAACAGAAACCACGACAAGCAATTAAGCAATCACGGCATGACCTGCAAACTAGCATGACACGCCAGGTCAGTACATTGAATGTACTTGCAAGCTCACAATAACCAGAAGCATTCAAGACAAACAACAACATGGCAATTACAGGTTAAACAGGATTATCATGAGATCATCAGGATAACATGGCATGAACAACATGAACATGATACATCTAGAACAATATGAGCATGACATGAACATATGAATCTAACAATACTAGCATGCAACATGATGACACTATATGCACCACTTATTATGCTCGGGTTACCTCGTAACCATCACATGCATCACTTACCAACCTCGGACATCACACGATCATCTCAGGATCAAATCAAGCTTAGTATAAACAATATCGTAGTAATCATTAAATGACCACACGGAGCTTGATCTTTACCCATGATTCTCGCACAACATCACGAATATCCATCAACTCGGTATCCTCGATACCAAGGTGACCTTTCGCGGATCACAAACGGAACCACTCTGGGCTCAAAGGGTTACTTCGTAACCGAACGGTGATCATTCATGGATCACATAACCAACTTATCTCATCATCGTACCGGGGTTGTTATTAAGCACATTATTATTATTACTTTTGAACCATAGTGTGACCAACTACAAACTAGGCCCTTATCTGTGGGCACGGCTATCGATAGATTTAGTATACACTCTGCAGAGGTAGCACACTTTACCCACACCACAGAACCCATGGCCTCGCACTCCCATTCGGGTGGACCAACGACGTTCCGACAAAACAGTCCTACTGCCATGACACTCTCCCGGCCACTCCGACTAACTCCCCTGTGGGCTAAGTCATGGGTGGACCAGTGCCTACCAAAGACACCAACGGCCACCATCATGGCGAAAAAAAATGGTCCCAAACGGGGACAAGCCGACTACAACAACTACGGGCACACAAGGCTTATGTCGTCCTACCTGGCCAAGGTAGCGCCCGCACATAATCTTCCCTCGTGGGAGGCACCGGCGAGAGGCATGACAATGGACCCAATTAGGACCTTCCCATAAAAGGTAAATGTGGTTGCACTGGTTAGCTCGATATGGTGGCACCATGACTCAGCCAACAGTTGTTCAAGTTCAATTTAATCCAGTTAAACTTGAATGCAATATGTTGAGCCATGATAAAATAACATGATGCAATTACCATGCATGAGCATGATATCAACATGAGCAAGAGGGTACAACATAACTATCCACCATATCAACAATGAATCCAACTGAGCATGGCATAATGATGAGCATGAGTATTACAAGTACAACACTACTCATAACATAACATGTCCATTATCATCAACAATAAGTACCATGCAAGGACACAACACAACATAACCGAGTAAACACTTAACCAACTAACAACAAGGAAGAATACATATCAACGGTACTCGGTAACCGATGTTAGTCATGCACCAAAGAACATGACCAACCCAACATGCACTACTATCAAGCATGAAAGTAATACTAGCATGTAGAACATGGGAACAGAGTGCAAGAAAACAAAGCATGAAAGTAATCACCTATCCACAAGCATAACCGAAATAACGACAACAATATCTAAACAAACAGACAGTTATTAAAGATTCAAGTTGAAACCAATGCTACTGCATGACTATCAAGCAAATGGTGGTTGTGGCTTGCCTTGGGTGGAAGAAATCACCGGGAAGACGTGCGGAAACATCGCAGAAAGGTTCGCCGGAAACACTTCTCTCTCGAAAGGGGCTGGTTAACGGCAAGGGAAAAATGGTCATTTCCACTAAGTGAACACATCATGAAAATGATACCAAAAGTTTGGGCTCGAAGAGGCGAAGAAATAGGCTTTGGATTCACCTCATTTAGAGTTGTGGTTGAAAAGTTATAAGAGTTTTTCTGCCAGGGACCTATCTGTAATGAAATCATCACAAACAAGCCCTCAGCCGAAAAAACAGAAAGCGTCTTCCCAGTAAATACGTTTTCTAGAAGAGAAAGCGTATGTTGGAACGAGGAAGAAGCAGAATGCGCTTTCGATAAGTGAAGGCGTACTCCCTGAAGCGCGTCTCCACATATCCAGCGTGGCGGTGGCGGGGCCGGCCTCTGGGTCGATGATGGGTGGGACCCGCTGGCAGGGGAGAGAGGGCGTGGGCGTCGTCATCTACCTCCCCGCGTTCGCCCGCGATGCACAGGGAGTAGCTCGACGCCGGCGGCCATTCTGGCGCCACAGGCCACCTCCGGCAGCGCTTCGGCCACCAGGATGATCAGGGAGACGCCGCGCTTCTCATGGGCTACAGCCTAGACTCCGGGGAGCGCTCGGTCGAGCGGGACGGCAGCCGCGGTGGACGGCGGGCTCGGGCAGAGGTGGAACTCGGGGATACGATGCTCCGGCGATGAGGCGAAAGGTTGGGGAGGTGCTCCGATGGTGGTGTGGTCTTCTGGTGGTGGTTAGACGAGGGGGAAATGCGCGGCTTGCTCGAATTTGAGCAGTGGCTGGCGACAGCCATGGTGGCGATGGGGGTTGAGGAGAGGCTCTCGAGCTCGGGTGAGAGGCTGGGGAGGTCTAGAGGAGGGATGAGAGGAGGCTGATGAGATCGGGAGGCCACGGGGATGGATATATATAGCCGGGCGAGGGCGGCCGAGCTCGGGTGTCGCCGCGGGGATCCGGCCAACGATCTAGCGACGGCCAGCGAGCACGGGGTGGCGCGGGAACGCGACGAGGGAGAAGCGGACGCGCTACAGAGGGTCACGGAGACGAGCAGATCTTTGGGACAAGAGGAGGAAGACGTCGTGGCGCGAACAGAGCCGGTTGGCTACAGCTCGCCCGTGGGCGCGCGGCGACGAGCGCTGACGGAGGGGCTTATGGAGGAGGATATGCCTCCAGGAGGACGGCGACGACACGGTAGAACTGTTACACATGCTTATGGGTGCGAAGACAACGAGAGGGAGAGGGGCCGGAGCTAGAAGACGCCCTAGACGCGGCCAACGCCAGCAGAGTGCGCGCATTGCGTGCCAAAGCTCGTGAGCACCGCGTGCACTGGTTCACACAGTGCCACACGGCCGGCCAAACGATGTCTGGGGATTTGTCCGTCCTGAGGAGGTTGCAACTGCGGTGGTAGTTCGGTGACAATTGCTCTGGTTAAATGGTAATCAACGTCTGAAGTTTACTGCAGTAAACTTGAACATGCAGTAGTGATCAACAGAAAACTGATTGGGTGAAATGGTGTTGTCTTGGATGATTAACTACGGAAGGACTATGATCCTGGAGGTTTTGGAGCATAATGGAGCACAAACTAATATAGTTGCTGTGTAACCCCAAAATTGGTCCAGAATCAAGATTTGGATGATGCACTCACATGGTGTGGCCACTTGGGCTGAAATTGGGCAAGGCATCATGATTTGGTCATAAGAGTATTCTGTAGAAATTTCATACCAAATGGACAAGCCAAAGTGGTACTTGTTTCACAAACATTCTCACTGACCAGAATCTTGGAATAATTTTGGTGATCAAATGGCTCAATGAAATTATCCCAAATTGGGTCGAGAGATGCTATATAGGTAGGAGAACAATCTGGTAATTTACCAGGATTTTTGAAGCAATATAAAATGCACTTGCTTCATAACCTGAAAATATTGCTAGAATCAAAGATTTGGTCCTGTGCTCACATAGATGATTGTATGGAGCTGAAACTTGGAGGGGTGTGCTAATATGAGCACATGACGGAGTGTACAAAATTTCAACTCATTTGAATAACCCTAGCTAGTACCTCCTCACAATGCCTTCTGTCTGACAGAAAGTTTGAAAAATTGCTGAGGAAGATTGGCTAGGCAAATAAAGTTGAATTTTGGCATGAGGCAATGATTTGGACATAACAGAATGACCAAAAGGTTTGGGAGCAATCAGGAAAGTATAGGTGGCACTTCCTTCACAGAAAGCCACACTGGACAGAAATGAAGAATAATTACTGGGGAATTATTCTTGGGTTAGGACAGGAAAGTTTGGGCATATTTGAGCAACATATGACCCAAAGGAATTATGAGAATTATTTGGGAATTGTTGGATGGACAGAAATATAGGTTGCTTCACAACCTAGGGCAGACAGGGTTATTCCTTTAATAGAAAAGGAATATTCCTGAGAAAAGAAATTAGGGTTTGGTCAAGCAGTGAAGTGACATGATCTTGGCAAGGTTTTGGGAATTATGAGCCACTTGGGAGGGGGAATGAGGATGATTTCCCAGGTGGCAAGGCCACATAACCACTCCAAAAAGAAAAACAAAGCAAAAACCAAATAAATCAAAATAAAAAGAAAAGGGCCAAAATTCAGGCTGTTACATATGGTAAATGTTGTGTGACAAATTTGAAGCATGGGGTGTTCTTTGATTGCTTTCCTTATGAGTGGTGGTCGGGGACGAGCGATGGTCTTTTCCTACCAATCTATCCCTCTAGGAGAATGCACGTAGTTCTTAGTTTTGATTACTTATAGATTTTTGCAATAAGTATGTGAGTTCTTTATGACTAATGTTGAGTCCATGGATTATACGCACTCTCACCCTTCAATCGTTGCTAGCCTCTTGGGTACCGTGCATTGCCCTTTCTCACCTTGAGAGTTGGTGCAAACTTCGCCGGTGCATCCAAACCCCGTGATATGATACGCTCTATCACACATAAGCCTCGTTATATCTTCCTCAAAACAGCCACCATGCCTACCTATTATGGCATTTCCATAGCCATTCCTAGATATATTGCCATGCAACTTACCACTGTTCCTTTTATTATGACACGCTCCATCATTGTCATATTGCTTTGCGTGATCATGTAGTTGACATCGTATTTGTGGCAAAGCCACCTTCATAATTTTTCATACATGTCGCTCTTGATTCATTGCATATCCCGGTACACCACCGGAGGCATTCACATAGAGTCATATTTTGTTCTAAGTATCAAGTTGTAATTCTTGAGTTGTAAATAAATAGAAGTGTGATGATTTTCATTATTAGAACAATATCCCATGTGAGGAAAGGATGATGGAGACTATGATTCCCCCACAAGTCGGGATGAGACTCCAGACGAAAAAAGAGAGGCCAAAGAAGCCCAAATAAAAAAAGAGGCCAAAGAAGCCCAAACAAAAAAAATGAGAGAAAAAGAGAGAAGGGACAATGTTACTATCCTTTTTCCACACTTGTGCTTCAAAGTAGCACCATGATCTTCATGATAGAGAGTCTCTTATTTTGTCACTTTCATATACTAGTGAGATTTTTTCATTATAGAACTTGGCTTGTATATTTTAATGATGGGCTTCCTCAAAATGCCCTAGGTCTTCGTGAGCAAGCAAGTTGGATGCACACCCACTTAGTTACTTTTGATGAGCTTTCATATATTTATAGCTCTAGTGCATCCGTTGCATGGCAATCCCTACTCCTTGCATTGACATCAATTAATGGGCATCTCCATAGCCCGTTGATTAGCCGCGTCAATGTGAGACTTTCTCCTTTTTTGTCTTCTCACATAACCCCCCCATCATCATATGCTATTCCACCCATAGTGCTATGTCCATGGCTTGCGCTCATATATTGCGTAAAAGTTGAAAGAGTTTGAAAAGGCTAAGTATGAAACAATTTCTTGGCTTGTCATCGGGGTTGTGCACGATGGGAGCATTTTGTGTGACGAAAATGAAGTATGGCCAAACTATATGATTTGGATAAGCTTTCTTTGGCTATGTTATTTTGATAAGACATAATTGCTTGGTTAGCATGCTTGAAGTATTACTATTTTTATGTCAATATTGAAAATTTGTCTAGAATCTTTTGGATCTGAACATTCATGCCACAATAAAGAGAATTACATTGAAAAATTGTGTTAGGTAGCATTCCACATTAAAAAATCTGTTTTTATCATTTACTTACTCGAGGACGAGCAGGAATTAAGCTTGGGGATGCTTGATATGTCTCCAACGTATCGATAATGTTTGATTGTTCCATGCTATTATATTATCTATTTTGGATGTTTAGTGGGCTTTATTATGCTCTTTTATATTTTTTGGGACTAACCTATTAACCAAAGGCCCAGTGCAAATTGCTATTTTTTTTTCCTATTCCAGTGTTTCGGAGAAAAGGAATATCAAACGGAATCCAAACGGAAAAAAACCTTCGCGAGGATCTTTTTTTGGAACAGACGCAATCCAGGAGACTTGGAGTGGACGTCAAGGAAGCAACGAGGCAGCCACGAGGCAGGAGGGCGAGCCCAGGGGGTAGGCGCGCCCCCACCCTCATGGGCCCCTCGTAGCTCCACCGACCTACTTCTTTCGCCTATATATACTCTTATACCCTGAAAACATCAAGGGGAGCCATGAAACCACTTTTCCACCGCCGCAACCTTCTGTACCCGTGAGATCCCATCTCGGGGCCTTTTCCGGCGATTTGCCGGAGGGGGATTCGATCATGGAGGGCTTCTACATCAACACCATAGCCTCTCCGATGATGTGTGAGTAGTTTACCACAGACCTTCGGGTCCATAGTTATTAGCTAGATGACTTCTTCTCTCTCTTTGGATCTCAATACAAAGTTCTCCTCGATCTTCTTGGAGATCTATTCGATGTAATACTTTTTGCGGTGTGTTTGCCGAGATCCGATGAATTGTGGGTTTATGATCAAGATTATCTATGAACAATATTTGATTCTTCTCTGAATTCTTATATGCATGATTGGGTTCAATCTTGCAGTGCTCGATCCCAGTGACAAAAAGGGAACCGACACATATTGTATTGTTGCCATCGAGGATAAAAAGATGGGGTTTATATCATATTGCTTGAGTTTATCCCTCTACATCATGTCATCTTGCCTAATGCGTTACTCCGTTCTTATGAACTTAATACTCTAGATGCATGCTGGATAGCGGTCGATGTGTGGAGCAATAGTAGTAGATGCAAAATCGCTTCGGTCTACTTGACACGGACGTGATGCCTATGTCATGATCATGCCTAGATATTCTCATAACTATGCGCTTTTCTATCAATTGCTCAGCAGTAATTTGTTCACCCATCTTAATATATGCTATCTTGAGAGAAGCCACTAGTGAAACCTATGGCCTCCGGGTCTACTTTACATCATATAAGTTTCCAATCTACAATTCTAGTTTACTATTTACTTTGCAATCTTTACTTTCCAATTTATACAACAAAAATACCAAAAATATTTATCTTATTATCTTTATTAGATCTCACTTTTGCAAGTGGCCGTGAAGGGATTGACAACCCCTTTATTGCGTTGGTTGTAAGGTTCTTGATTGTTTGTGCACGTACTAGGAGATTTGCGTGTAGTCTCCTACTGGATTGATACCTTGGTTCTCAAAAACTGAGGGAAATACTTATGCTACTTTGTTGCATCACCCTTTCCTCTTCAAGGGAAAACCAACGCATGCTCAAGGGTAGCAAAGACTTGGAGTCTAACGGATTGTAATGGGACTATAAACTGATACAGATAAAAATGTTTTATCTATTAAGCTCGACTTGTTGCAAAATGAGATTCTCTCACTGTAGCAATGCTTAAAGTTGGTTCGGGTTAAACTAGCAGTTAATACATATTTCAAATATGAGATATGAAACATGGATGACAAAAGAATTTCCATGAAATGGAAATACAACCTAGGACTTGTATGTGATACAATCCAAAGTATTTTTCCGATCCAGAGGATGCTAGTTAGTATGCTAGCTTCAGAGTTCCAGCAATGGACAAAAGAGAGAAAAATGGAGTTGGAATCTTCGTTTTTGATGGAATGGTCAAAGGGGTTTGACTTCATCAATGGGTAACGAAGATGCTTGTGGTTTCAAGAAAGTAACTGGGAGCATAATAATATTTCTGAAAACCTTGTGTGCTTGACACATTGTTAATTGGAAATAAATTTCTTGACATGAATTAGGACTTCATTTGAAAATAGTTTTTCGATGAAGTGCTTGGGCTAAATAGTCTTGATATTAGGCATAATGGTCTATGGAGATAGATTTACCTAATGGGGATGAGCAAAAATACATATTGACAAGATGCTAAAACCATTTAGCACTAAGAACGACAAGGAGTGATTCTTGCCGAAGTCACATGGAAAGAGATTTTGCAAGACTCGGTGTCCCAAAACACTGATGAGCAAAATACATGATGGAGATTCCACACACTCCTGTGTTTGGATTAATCATGTATTCCATGATATGTAAAACAACCAGATATGTCCAATACTCCCAAGCTGTTGCGAGTATAGATATCAAAGTGATCAAAAGTACCGATCACGGGACAACAGTGAAAAAGGGTCATTGAGTGCTAGAGTAGCACTGATGACATGTTTTCTTGCAAGCGGATATCATGAAGAGTTCGTTGTAAAATGTTACATTGATACAGTCTTCATCATTTCTCCATGCGATTTTCGATTTAAATTGAGGGTTTTGTGTAACACACAATATGGTAGCATAGTTAGTTTGAAATTGTTCCAAACAAGATATTGTGGCGAATTCTATACCAAAGGCTAAGTATGTTGATGCTTTAGAAGCGACAAACAAGATGTTGGATCATATAGTTCATTAGTGAACTTAGTATGGTTCAAAGAAGGCTTTGGTCAATGGGATACTATTGCAGATAGTTGCTCCATAACCCAGTCTAAGGAATCAGGTTTCGACCACAGATTCACATATATACAAAGCCAAGTCCGCACAAATATGAATTTTGTGAAAGCGTGAAAACGCGAGGATATGCAAAGATACACACGGAGCTGAATTTGTCAGACCCGTTGAACATCAGGCTATACCACATGCGAAGCATTTTTTACACCGGTATGCCATAGGTGTAAAGTGCATTAGCATTAACTAGATTATTGACTCTAGTGCAAGTGGGAGTCTGTAGGAGATATGCCCTAGAGGCAATAATAAATGCTACTATTTATCTCCATGTTCATAATTAAGTTTATGCTCCATGCTATAATAGCTATGGTTCTCGAGTCTGCAATAATACGAGGCTCGGAGGAAGACTCATATGCACGTGTGGAATAATAAACGGTATGTATTCCTAGTATGGCCTCTAAGACTGGCTCAAGTGTTGCCTGATGGTTCTGTTTTCCTGATCATGGGCATGTCTATGCCAGCAACCTTGAGGGCACAATGTTAAGAGAACATTTGTGTTGAATCGACCCAGATTGATGTTATGTTATGAGATTCCTTCGTCACAATTTAATGGTACATAACACAGAGATAGCTAATGTTTGCATAATTCTTTAGACCATGAGACTATCGAGTTTCTTTATGCTTGATTCATGAACTTTGGGGTTTGTTAAACGTCATTCGTAACTGGATGGCTATTACAGCGGCTTACGGGTTCATGGGAAAGTATGTCAAGTAACTTGATAGCTCAAGATTGGGATTTGCTCCTTCGATGATGGAGAGATATTCTCGGGCCCTCTCGGTGTTACGGTATCCATCATCGTCTGGCCAGACACAGTGTGATTTTATCACAGGGATGCGGGAACACGGAAACGAGAAAAGAGAACAAAACCAGTAACGAGGTAACTAGCATAGTGGACAAGTTGTTGATCCACGGGGATGCAAGTAAATCTCACCTCGGGTCTTTGTAACATATCACAAAGCAACAGGAATAGCACACGACAACTGGAGGTTCACTCGAACATTCATTCGTGTGGGTATAGGGGTCAATATGGGTGTACACGACTCCGAAGTTGATCATTGATCGAAAAGTGTTCCGGTCATGTCTATGCTTCACCGAACCTATAGGGTCACACGCTTAAGGGTCATCTATCTGCTGAATACTAGACAGGGAGTCTGAGAGAAATTTACCGAAAAAGTTTCAGAGACAATGGGAATGTTCCGGAGCTGCCGGTACCGGTTTGGTTGCTTTTCGCAGATGAAATTCACTAATCTGAAATTGTTTCGGAACAAATCCAAAATCATTTTAGTGGGTACTAGAATTATTCTAAGACCCATAGAAATATTTTTGGATTTAAAGGACGCGAAAAATGTCGTCATGAATAGTGAAAGTTCTTTTTGCTTGGCATCTTGGAGAAGCCACCTTGAGGGCCTTTTGGTATTATCCCCTTGGCTTCTTGGAGAAGCCACCCTTGGGCTTGGCCTATAAATAGGGGTGGAGGGGGCTGCCTAAAGGGACACTCTTGCTCTCATACAAATGCCATGCATGATCTGGCTCTCTCCCTCCCTCCCAGCGAAATAGTTTCGTAGAGCCAAAAGGCTGTCTGGGCTCCGGTAGGAACTAGTTCTGGACGGCGAAGCCCTACCGGATAGATGACACCATATGTGTGAAACCCCGTAGAGAGGTCAAAGTTTTTATCTTTACGCCCGAGGGGCTGTTTTGAGAGTGCCTCCCGAAGGGCTATCCAAGTGACGGTCCGAGTTTTGTGAGTCCCCCCGAAGGGTTGACCAAGTGACCTTCCGAGTTTTGAGAGTGCCTCCCGATGGGCTGTCCACGACACCGTCCGATGGACTGTTCGATCGCCTCCCTGAGGGCTGTCCGTTGGGCAGATAAGGGAGTACATCCTCGCGGTTGGGAGGTTGTAAATCCTAGCTGCGGGGATTTGCACCACCGATCGTCATCGACTCTACTTCTGCTGCGCTACAAGTCGGTAAAGAAAAGATCAAACCTTGTATGTAGTCTCCATAGTGGTCCTGGGCTGGTGAGTAGGTCGAATTTTTTGTTTTTTGCTGCGTTACCCTACAAATTATTGAGCAAGGTTTCTACCTACACGACCCAAGCAACTTCACTCCTAGAGAAGCCGCGCATCATCAAGTCATCGAGTCCGCTTTCTTCATTCTCCAAGAAGCTATTCTACCCGAAGATATTGTGCATCTCCGTCCTTTCACCGTTGCCATGGAAGCATGGCAACATGTTGTTTCCATTTACAAGGGAAGCGCAAGCTTTCAACACTCAAACTTTGAAGTAGTGCAAGATGAAGCCGATGAGTTTGCAATGAATGAAGATGAAGAACATCGAGAGCTCTACCGGAGATTAACTACTCTCATGGTCTCACTCCGAAATCATGGGAGCAAGTATACAAATGACAATAGGATCAAGCGCAACTTTCTCAAGGCCATGATGCCTTACCATAAGGCCATGTCTTCCACTATTGTAGGATGCTGCTAAAGAGACACTACGATCAGAGACCCTTCGACGAAACTATGTGCGATGCCATAATCGCAAACGGTGGTGTAAAATAACCGTCAAAAAAGGTGCAAAACGTTTGCGATGGAGGATGCATCAAACACGGTTCAGATTTTAGTTGCGTGTGCGATGCAGGGCATACGGTTCAGCTCAGTTAACTGTTTGCGATGAGGAGGAACAAAAGAAACGGGCAGCCAGATGAAGGTGTGTGCGATGTACAGAATACGGTTCACTCGGATGAACTGTTTGCGATTAGGCAACACAAAAGAAACCGTCAGCCTGATCAAGGTGTGTGTGATGTACAGCATATGGTTTACTCGGATGAACTGTTTGTGATTAGGCAAGAGAACAGAAACGGTTCCATATAACAAGATGTGTGTGATACACGGCAAATAGGTCTGTAATCAGAAATGTGTGTGAAGACCGAAAATAACGCAAATGATTGCTTCTAATAAGATGTATGTGATATGCTCTATCTACACAACATCTATTGGCCATTGTGGGATGGGCGGTCATCCGGATACGCCATAAGGATGTGAAGAGGCATTCCTATCAGCAAGGACTAGTTGTTCCACCAGTAGCTCATGTAAGAAAACTATCAAGTTAAGTGTGCCCAGGCTGGAGCAGCCATGGGATGGGTGACTGGATGGAAGTTAGGTCGATGTTAAATTAGCTGATGGGATGGGTCATTTCGGTCAAATGACCGAAATGCCGCATTCCCTCAGCTAATTTAACCTCGAGGTCCTTGTTTTTTAACACATGTTAAAGAAGGTCTACTGTGTTACTTTTTGATAATGTGCGATACGTGGCATACAGTTGATCCATCTGACCTATCTGTGATAGAATAGGCCGTGTGTGTTGTGGGCAAACGCTTGCTAGTATTCAACCGTTTGGGATGGATGAATTCATCACCGACGGGTTCCCTAGTGTGGTCCGTGTTCATCTGATCATCATCTACTTCTTGTGCTAGCTCAATGCTAAGTTTCCATTAATTGATGGTGTTTTATGAACACACCACTGTTTCCCGCCATTTCCTCACCTGTTTCCCACCACCCTGCTATATTGCGCATAGGGGGCGCGCGATGCACGGAGGCGACAAGTGCAGCCTGTTGCACATCCACCTTTTCCAAGCATGCCAACCCACCAAAGCGCTGCCTCTGCCATCAACCTCGTCGACGAGGAAAACGAGCAGGCGCCACAGCCCGTTGAGGCCGAGGCGCTCCCCGGCAACGTGATGGACAACGCCGTGATGCGCGTCATCGCAAGGGTTGAGGAGACCTTTGGCGCATGGAGCTTGAGCGCCGCGGATCAAAATAGGCATGACAGCGCCGACAGGCTGCAGCTCGCCGCAGAGCAAGCTAGGCGCGTCCGCGCCGATAGGCTGCGGCTCGCTGCACGGCGAGACCATTGGAGCGCCGCAGAGCGAGAGGAGCGGCGCGTTGCACAGCAAGAGCGGATCCATCGACGCTTGCCTGCTGTCGACACGGCATCGCAACTAGGTACATGTCCCGTCAGTACACCCATTCCTCGCCAGGAGTGGGCAGAGGCCCTCAGCACCGTACTTGCACCAGAGGTCGGCCGCGCTATACTTGCACTGGACGCCCGCTGCGCCATTCACATGGGTGCCGCCGTTCGCCTTGTCCGCGGCAAGCTGGATGCCAAAGCGCTAGTCCGTAGGCTCGACCGCCTCCTTGGCCCGGGTGTCCACCTGGGCGCAGTAGAGGAACATGGCCGTCGCATCCTCGAGCTGGTGATATCCGATGAAATAGCCAACTTGGAGCTCGAGATCACGCTCCAGATGTACCGTGAGCGTGTCGAACGCTTGGATGAACGCCTGCACGAGTTCAGGCGGAGCCAAGAGCAACCCTAGGCAAGGACTGCTGGTCATGGTCTCATGGACGCGTTTTATTTTGAAAAGTCGTTTCGACGTGGATAGCTATGTATTCACAGCAATCATAACATTGCTCTGTTTATTGCTCTGTTTCAATGTGTGTACTCTGTTTTCCATTCTTATATGTTCTGTTTCAATGTGTGTATATACACTTTCCATTCTGTATATGTGGATGATAACAGCTAGATTCAAATTAGTATACAAAAACAGATAGAAAATGGAATTCATAATATATATATATATATATATATCATCACATATACGTGATGATACTTAACTACTAGGTACAATGCATAAAATTGAAACGAACAATACTAAAACTAATAATCCCTCCTGGGGCCAGTAATCCGGCAGCCCCTCGCCAGCAACTCCCTGGTGTGTGGCGTCTTCCTAGTGCGGAGGCAGTACTCCGACTCCTCCACCTCGCAGCGCTTGATGTACCGATCTGCCTCTTGCTGGCGGACGCGTGCGGCCGATCTTGCCATTTCGTTGGGCGCCCACCGGAGCTCCTCGTCGGTGGCTCGCTGGAGCTTATCGGCCCACCTCCACGCAGCGACGAGGCGCCCAACGCCTATGACCTTCCTCGCGAAGTACCCGTCCCCATACACCTCCTCGGCACGTCGATGCGCCCGCCCCCAAAGCTTCGCCGCCTCCTTTTTCCAGGCGGCATCATGGGCTTCACAGGCCGCCTGGTACCTGGCTTCCTCCTCCACTATCTCCTTGAACGCCACTTGCCTGGCTTTCTCAGCCAGCAGCAGCGACTTCCACAGACAAAGATTGTAATGGCCCCAAAACCAACCCAAAGTTGGGGGGTCCAGCGCAACCTCGTCAGGCGGCGCGTAGGGGTCCTCGTCGCTGCTAATTGAGTGAGCGTCCTCGGGGGGTGGCGACTCCTCGTCGGCGCGTGACCAGACCGGCGGCGCCATGGCAGAGATTTGAGAGAGAGAGAGAGAGAGAGAGAGAGAGAGAGAGAGGGCGAGCGAGGGGAGGATGTAGATGAGAATGCAGGCGGGACGACGTGAGCAAGGTAGTATTTATTGGCGGCCGGAATCTAGATCGACGAGTACTGTAGTTTGAACTACACACAATTCCCGCAACAAATCCGTGTGTGAACATAATAGCTGACGGTATCCAATACAGAACCGTGTCTGATTAATGATCCCCGCCAATCACCTACCAAACCTCGAGCCGCGAGATAGAGTGCCAATCGTGTGGGGGCCGGTTGTCTTGCCAGATCTTTACATTTTCTTTTTTGAACACCAGATATTTACATCGTTTGATGATTTTTTAACTCGCATACAAGTACACAAAATATGATTTTTCAAACCGTTTTGGCTAGGCGTTTCATGTAGATTTAGTTCAAATTTGAATTACGGTATTAGAAAATCACTTAAATGTCTTTAAAAGGTCAAATGACCCCTGCAAATTTCCAATTTGTCACATGACAGTTGTATTAGTGCACGTTAAACGTAGGAAAATTTTTGAAGGCCGTAAGAGGAAGCTATCTCCCGGCCGTCAGCAAACATGCATTGTTCCCTCTCGGAGCCACGAACCTTCTAGTGAGTTGCTCCGGTTTGTGAGGGGTGTGTGTCCAAACTTTCTTCAAACAGGCCAATGTTTTTTACTACATATCTTGGTGGCATGACATTAAATCAAGCAAGGTTTCATGTTTTTCTGGTCATTTTTAAAAATTTTGGATTTAAAATGCCATGGCATGCACTCCATGCATGTGACCATGCCTTGACACCAATATGTTTGAAAATTCGTTATAATTTACTGCACATGGAATTAACTCGCACACAAGTACACAAAAATATGATTTTTCAAACCGTTTTGGTTAGGCGTTGCATGTAGATGTAGTTTAAATTTGAATTATGGTCAGAAAATCACTTATATATCTTTAAAAGGTCAAATGACCCCCGAAATTTACCAAATTTTCACATGACAGTTGTATTAGTGGATGTTAAATGTAGGAAATTTTTTGAAGGCCATAAGAGGAAGCTATCTCCCGTTCGTCATCAAACATGTATTGTTCCCTCTCGGAACCATGAACCTTCTAGCGAGTTCCTTCGATTTGTGAGGGATGTGTGTCCAAACGTTCGTCAAACATGCCAATTTCTTTACCACATCATCTTGGTGGCATGACATTACATCAATCAAGGTTTCATATGTTTCTGATCATTTTTCTATTTTTTTGAATTAAAATGCCATGTCACTCCATGCATACGTATGCATGTGTCCATGTCGTGAGACCAATATGTTTGAAAATTCCTTCTAATATACTGCCAATGGAATTATCTCGCACACAAGTACACATATATGATTTTTTCAAACCGTTTTGGTTAGGCGTTGCATGTAGATGTAGTTAAAATTTGAATTACGGTCATTAAATGGTTAGAAAATCACTTAAATATCTTTAAAAGGTCAAATGACCCCTAGAATTTTCCAAAATTTCACATTACAGTTGTAGTAGTGCACGTTAGACGTAGAAAAAATTTGAAGGCCGTAAGAGGAAGCTATCTCCCGTTCATCATCAAACATGCATTGTTCCCTCTCGGAACCACGAACCTTCTAGCGAGTTGCTCCGGTTTGTGAGGGGTGTGTGTCCAAACTTTCGTCAAACATGCCAATTTCTTTACCACATCATCTTGGTGGCATGACATTAAATCAAGCAAGGTTTCATGTTTTTCTGATCACTTTTTATTTTTTTGGAATTAAAATGCCATGGCATGTGCCCATGCCTTGACACCAATATGTCTGAAAATTCCTTCTAATTTACTGCACATGGAATTAACTCGCACACAAGTACAAAAAAATATGATTTTTCAAACCGTTATGGTTAGGCGTTGCATGTAGATGTAGTTCAAATTTGAATTACGGTCATTAAATGGTTAGAAAATCACTTATATATCTTTAAAAGGTCAAATGACCCCTGAAATTTACCAAATTTTCACATGACAGTTGTATTAGTGGATGTTAAACGTAGGAAAAAAATTTGAAGGCTGTAAGAGGAAGCTATCTCCCGTTCATCATCAAACGTGCACTGTTCCCTCTCGGAACCATGAACCTTCTAGCAAGTTGCTCCGGTTTGTGAGGGGTGTGTGTCCAAACATTCGTCAAACATGCCAATTTCTTTACCACATCATCTTGGTGGCATGACATTACATCGACCAAGGTTTCATGTGTTTCTGATCATTTTTCTATTTTTTGAATTAAAATGCCATGTCACTCCATGGATACGTATGCATGTGTCCATGTCGTGAGACCAATATGTTTGAAAATTCCTTCTAATTTACTACACATGGAATTAACTCGCACATAAGTACACAAATATGATTTTTCAAACCGTTTTGGTGAGGCGTTGCATGTAGATGTAGTTCAAATTTGAATTACGGTTATTAAATGGTTAGAAAATCACTTAAATGTCTTTAAAAGGTCAAATGACCCCTAGAATTTTCCAAAATTTCACGTTACAGTTGTAGTACTGCACGTTAGACGTAGAAAAAATTTGAAGGCTGTAAGAGGAAGCTATCTCCCGTTCGTCATCAAACATGCATTGTTCCCTACCGGAACCACGAACCTTCTAGCGAGTTGCTCCGGTTTGTGAGGGGTGTGTGTCCAAACTTTTGTCAAACATGCCAATTTATTTACCACATTATCTTGGTGGCATGACATTACATCAACCAAGGTTTCATGTGTTTCTGATTTTTTTTGGAATTAAAATGCCATGCCACTCCATGCATACGTATTCATGCATATGTGTCCATGTCGTGATACAAATATGTTTGAAAATTCCTTCTAGTTTACTGCACATGGAATTAACTCGCACACAAGTACACAAATATGATTTTTCAAACCGTTTTGGTTAGGCGTTGCATGTAGATGTAGTTCAAATATGAATTACGGTCATTAAATGTCTAGAAAATCACTTAAATGTCTTTAAAAGGTCAAATGACCCCTAGAATTTTCAAAAATTTCACATTACAGTTGTAGTAGTGCACGTTAGACGTAGAATTTTTTTGGAAGGATGTAAGAGGAAGCTATCTCCCGTTCGTCATCAAACATACATTGTTCCCTCTCGGAACCACGAGCCTTCTAGTGAGTTGCTCCGGTTTGTGAGGGGTGTGTGTCCAAACTTTGGTCAAACATGCCAATTTTTTTACCACATCATCTTGGTGGCATGAAATTACATCAACCAAGGTTTCATGTGTTTCTGATTTTTTTTTTGGAATTAAAATGCCATGTCACTCCATGCTTAAATGTGTCATAGTCGTTAGACCAATATGTTTGAAAATTCCTTCCAATTTACTACACATGGAATTAAATCGCACACATGTACACGAAATATGAGTTTTCAAACCGTTATGGTTAGCTGTTGCATGTACATGTAGTTCAAATTTCAATTACGGTCATTAAATGGCTACAAAATCACTTAAATGTCATAGAAGGTCAAATGACCCTTGAAATTTTTCAAAATTTGACATGACAGTTGTATTAGTACTACAAAATTTCTCGTTCATTTAAAAAACCATCCGTTGGCACTTTATTCCAATTCGTCTTTCACAGCTAATAAAAAATATCTACAACATCACACACAATTGTTTTCTAGGAACCGTTTGCGATGAAAATATCTGGGTCTATTTAAGTCTCCCTCAAGCTTCGCCGGCTCGTCTGCTCTAGTGCTGGCAACCACCGAATCCACGAATTCCAATCCCCATTCCCGCACCCCCTTCTTGCAAAGATGACGCCGTGGAAACGCTTCATGAAGGCCCATACGATGGCCGCGTCCCCCCGCCCCCCGCCACAGCCGAGAGCGTGGCCGCCTACGGCGAGAGTGCCGCCGATCCGCATTGAGAGCGGCCGCTCACCGAGAGGGCGCTCTGCGGCAGCCGACAGGCAGCTGCAGAGCGAGACGGCTGCAGCAGCTGCTTTGTGACGGCGGCTGCAAACGCCGAGCGCCGAGCTGCCGTCCGTGCCGCTGATGTCGCCCTGGCCCGGGTCGAGGCCATCCACGCCAAGATCGAGGATGCATACGCCAAGATATTCCAGGCCACCTCGTACTCCAGCATGCAACCCATGTCTGAAAAGGCGGCGGTGGCCATGGAGCACCTGCTTCCTCATGAGGTTGCCGAGCGGGAGCTGGAGATGCAGGAGGTGGCGGAGATCAAGGAGCGCCGGGAGGAGGAGTTGCGCGTGGCCGAGGTCGAGGTAGAGAAGAGTCTGTCCGTCGAGGAACCGGCGGTGGAGTACCAACGCGAGCTCTGGCGCAGCCACTACTACGAGTACTACAACCTTGAGGGCGGCGCTGAGGATGCGGTCGACTTCAGCAGTGGGGACGCGGAGTCCACCAACGGCGGTATGTCGCTAGGACAAGTCATTGACGTATCATCTCACACCGGCGATGCATAGGCCGGCGCGGCAGCGGATTTATAATTATGCTTACTTAGGCTTTGTTTTTAATGCTGGTCTTTTGTTAGAGCAATGTTTAGTTCAACTGGCTCTGTGTAATTACTAAAATTGCTCGATTCAGTAAGTGTGGTCTGTCTGCTGTATGCTCTTTTGTGTGCCAAAATTAGCAAGCGATGTTACATTATGCAATGACGTACCCGGGGAAATTTCCACCAAAATTTGAATTATCAAACTCATCCCATGCGCGTAAAGTAGAAGAATCGTTTGTGATGCACACAATCGTTAAAAGAGAATGGTCCGGCGGCACCGCGCGTGTTCAAAGTGAATGTGCCCATGCCTTGAGACCAAAATTTGAATTATCAAACTCATCCCATGCGCGTAAAGCGGAAGAATCGTTTGCAATGCACACAATCGTTCAAAGTGAATGGTCCGGCGGCACCGCGCGCAAAGTTTCCCTTCACATTTCCAAAATGTTGGCCTACTGCAAAAATATCTACCCCCACCCCCCTTCCCCCCTTTCACACCCCCTTTTTTCCCCGACCACAAGTCACATTTCCCCTGTTTCCTCCTTCCTTCCTTCCTAGCTAAGCTAAAGCCGCTTCCTCGCTCTCGCCGCCTCGCATCCTACCGCCGGGGTCGCCATGGTCTTCTTCAAAGACATCTCCAACAGTTCCTCCTCCGGAGACTACTCCTTCACCACCCGGGTATGCCTCTCTTCTCTCTCTCGGGCTATGATTTGGAATGAAGGATTTTTACCTGGAGGTCGATTTTAGTCGTTTCTTCCTTTTGTAGCTCCCTAAGACCGTCAGTGGCAACGAATGGAGCGGGGTGGCTGAAGATCTATCTGCTCGTTGTCACCACCAATCTCCATGCTGAAGCTACTTGCGTTTGATTCTGTGGACAGTTGCGACCTCTTGAGCACTGCGTTGGATTTCCTTGAAGAGGAAAGGGTGATGCAGCACAGTAGCGTAAGTATTTCCCTCAGTTTTTGAGAACCAAGGTATCAATCCAGTAGGAGACTACGCGTGAGTCCCTCGTACCTGCACAAACCAAGGTATCAAGGTACTGTAATGAACTCATTCTTTATTTATATTGGTGTTAAACCTACTGTATTCCAACTTCTATATGGTTTATAAACTCTTTTACTAGCCATAGATTCATCAAAATAAGCAAACAACACACGAAAAACAGAATCTGTCAAAAACAGAACAGTCTGTAGTAATATGTAACTAACGCAAACTTCTGGAACTTAAAAAAATCAGCCAAAATAGGACGACCTAGGAAATTTGTTTATTGATCAGCAGCAATTGGAATTACTATTTTACCACGTTCTGGTGATTTTTAATAATTGTTTTTGTGAACAGAAAGTTTCTGGAAATTACAGCAAGATCAAATAACTATCATCCAAGAAGATCCTATAGGTTTATCTTGGCACAAACACTAATTAAAACATAAAAACACATATAACCAGAGGCTAGAACAAATATTTATTCCTAAACAGAAGCAAAAGGCAAAAAACTAAAATAAATTTGGGTTGCCTCCCAACAAGCGCTGTCGTTTAACGCCCCTAGCTAGGCATAAAAGCAAGGATAGATCTAGGTATTGCCATCTTTGGTAGGCAATCCATAAGGGGCTCTCATGATAGTTTCATATGGTAATTTTGTTTTCTTCCTAGGGAAGTGCTCCATGCCTTTCTTTAATGGAAATTGGAATCTAATATTCCCTTCCTTCATATCAATAATTGCACCAACCGTTCTAAGGAAAGGTCTACCAAGAATAATAGGACATGAAGGATTGTAATCTATATCAAGAACGATAAAATCCACGGGCACATAATTCCTATTTGCAACAATAAGAACATCATTAATTCTTCCCATGGGTTTCTTAATAGTGGAATCCGCAAGGTGCAGTTTAGAGAGCAATCATCAAAATCATGGAAACCTAGCAAATCGCACAAAGTTTTGGGAATAGTGCAAACACTAGCACCCAAATCACACAAAGCATAGAACTCATGATCCTTAATCTTAATTTTAATAGTTGGTTCCCACTCATCATAAAGTTTTCTAGGGATAGAAACTTCCAACTCAAGCTTTTCTTCATAAGATTGCATCAAGGCATCAACGATATGTTTAGTAAACGCTTTATTTTGACTATAAGCATGAGGATAATTTAGCACGGATTGCAACAAGGAAATACAATCAACCAAAGAGCAACTTTCACAGTTAAATGCCTTGAAATCCAAAATATTAGGCTTTTTTAGTATCTAGGGTTTCGATTTCTTCAATCACACTTTCATTAAATATAGCATCAAGATCTAAAAACTCCGAATTTTTGGAACGCCTTCTAGGTAAAGGTGGATCATATTCAGTCCCATCATTATCAAGATTCATATAGCAAAACAAAGATTTAATAGGGGATACATCAATAACTTTTAGATCTTCATCTTTATTATCATAGAGATCTGAAGAACACGCTTTTATAAAGGCATCTTTCGTAGCACGCATCCTAGCGGTTCTTTCTTTGCACTCATCAATGGAAATTCTCATGGCTTTGAGAGACTCATTGATATCATGCTTAGGAGGAATAGATCTAAGCTTTAAAGAATCAACATCAAGAGAAATTCTATCAATGTTCCTAGCCAAATCATCAACTTTAAGCAATTTCTCTTCAAGCAAAGCATTGAAATTCTTTTGCGAATTCATAAACTCTTTAACACTAGTCTCAAATTCAGAGGGCATCTTATTAAAATTTCCATAAGAGTTGTTGTAGGAATTTCCATAATTATTAGAGGAATTACTAGGATAAGGCCTAGGATTAAAGTTTCCTCTATACGCGTTGTTACCAAAATTATTCCTACCAACGAAATTCACATCCATAGATTCATTATTATTCTCAATCAAAGTAGACAAAGGCATATCATTAGGATCAGAAGAAACACTCTTACTAGTAAATAATTTTATAAGTTCATCCATCTTTCCACTCAAAACATTGATTTCTTCTATCGCATGCACTTTTTTATTAGTAGATCTTTTAGTGTGCCAATGGGAATAATTAACCATAATATTATCTAGGAGTTTAGTAGCTTCTCCTAAAGTGATTTCCATAAAAGTGCCTCCCGTGGCCGAATCCAAAAGATTTCTAGAAGCAAAATTCAATCCAGCATATTTTTTTTTGTATAATCATCCACAAATTCAAACCATGAGTAGGGAAATTACGTATCATTAATTTCATCCTCTCCCAAGATTGTGCAACATGTTCATGATCAAGTTGCTTAAAATTCATAATATCGTTTCTAAGAGAGATGATCTTAGTGGGAGCAAATTACATAGAGATAAAAGCATCTTTGCACTTGTTCCAAGAATCAATACTATTTTTGGACAAAGACGAAAACCAAGCTTTAGCATGATCTCTAAGCGAAAAAGGAAATAGCTTCAACTTAACAATATCATTATCAACATCTTTCTTCTTTTGCATATCACACAAATCAACGAAGCTATTTAGATGAGTAGCGGCATCTTCACTAGGAAGGCCGGCGAATTGATCTTTCATGACAAGATTCAACAAAGCAGCATTGATTTCACAAGATTCAGTATTGGTAAGAGGAGAAATCGGAGTGCTAAGGAAATCATTATTGTTTGTATTGGTAAAGTCACATAATTTGGTATTATCTTGAGCCATCGTGACGAGCAAGCAATCCAACACACGAACAAACAAAAGGGAAGAGAAAAAGAGGCGAACGAAAAAAGAGAGGGCGAATAAAATGGCAAGGGTGAAGTGGGGGAGAGGAAAACGAGAGGCAAATGGCAAATAATGTAATGCGGGAGATAAGGGATTTGTGATGGGTACTTGGTATGTTGACTTTTGCGTAGACTCCCCGGCAACGGCGCCAGAAATCTTCTCTGCTACCTCTTGAGCATTGCGTTGGATTTCCTTGAAGTGGAAAGGGTGATGCAGCACAGTAGCGTAAGTATTTCCCTTAGTTTTTGAGAACCAAGGTATCAATCCAGTAGGAGACTACGCGCGAGTCCCTCGTACCTGCACAAAACAAATAACTCCTCGCAACCAACGCGATTAGGGGTTGTCAATACCTTCATGGTCACTTACGAGAGTGAGATCTGATAGATATGATAGGATAATATTTTTGGTATTTTTATGATAAAGATGCAAAGTAAAAGGCATAGGAAATAACGAAGTGTTGGAAGATTAATATGATGAAGATAGACCCGGGGGCCATAGGTTTCACTAGTGGCTTCTCTCAAGAGAATAAGTATTTTACGGTGGGTGAACGAATTACTGTTGAGCAATTGACAGAATTGAGCATAGTTATGAGAATATCTAGGTATGATCATGTATATAGGCATCACATCCGAGACAAGTAGACCGACTCCTGCCTGCATCTACTACTATTACTCCACTCATCGACCGCTATCCAGCATGCATCTAGAGTATTAAGTTCAAGAAAACAGAGTAACGTCTTAAGCAAGATGACATGACGTAGAGGTATAAATTCATGCAATATGATAAAAACCCCATCTTGTTATCCTCGATGGCAACAATACAATACGTGCCTTGCTGCCCCTACTGTCACTGGGAAAGGACACCGCAAGATTGAACCCAAACCTAAGCACTTTTCCCATTGCAAGAAAAACCAATCTAGTAGGCGAAACCAAACTGATAATTCGAAGAGACTTGCAAAGATAACCAATCATACATAAAAGAATTCAGAGAAAATTCAAATATTGTTCATAGATAATCTGGATCATAAACCCACAATTCATCGGTCTCAACAAACACACCGCAAAAAGAAGATTACATCGAATAGATCTCCACGAGAGAGGGGGAGAACATTGTATTGAGATCCACAAAGAGAGAAGAAGCCATCTAGCTACTAACTATGGACCCGAAGGTCTGAGGTAAACTACCCACACTTCACCGGAGAGGCTATGGTGTTGATGTCGAAGCCCTCGTGATGGATGCCCCTCCGTGAGCTCCTAACAGGCCCCAAGATGGGATCTCGTGGGTGCAGTAAGGTTGCGGCGGTGGAATTAGGTTTTGGCCAGATCGATCGCTTGGGGTGCGTAGGTATATATAGGAGGAAGGAGTACGTCGGTGGAGCAACAGGGGCCCACGAGGTGGAGGGCGCATACTGGGGTGGGCGCGCCTGCTACCTCTTGAGCACTGCGTTGGATTTCCTTGAAGAGGAAAGGGTGATCCAACAGAGTAGTGTAAGTATTTCCCTCAGTTTTTGAGAACCAAGGTATCAACCCAGTAGGAGGCTACGCGCGAGTCCCTCGTACCTACACAAAACAAATAGCTCCATGCAACCAACGCGATTAGGGGTTGTCAATCCCTTCACAGTCACTTACAAGAGTGAGGTCTGATAGAGATGATAGATAATATTTTTGGTATTTTTGGTATAAAGATGCAAAGTAAAATAAAAGCAAAGTAAAAAAGCAAAAGCAATAATAAAGTGTTGGGAGATTAATATGATGAGAATAGACCCCGGGGCCATAGATTTCACTAGTGGCTTCTCTCAAGAGCATACGTATTTTACGATGGGTGAACGAATTACTGTTGAGCAATTGACAGAATTGAGCATAGTTATGAGAATATCTAGGTACGATCATGTGTATAGGCATCACGTCCGAGACAAGTAGACCGACTCCTGCCTGCATCTAGTAATATTACTCCACTCATCGACCGCTACCCAGTATGCATCTAGAGTATTTAGTTCAAGAAAATAGAGTAGCGCCTTAAGCAAGATGACATGATGTAGAGCTATAAATTCATGCAATATGATAAAAAACCCCATCTTGTTATCCTCGATGGCAACAATAAAATACGTGCCTTGCTGCCCCTACTGTCACTGGGAAAGGACACCGCAAGATTGATTCCAAAGCTAAGCACTTTTCCCATTGCAAGAAAAACCAATCTAGTAGGTGAAACCAAACTGATAATTCGAAGAGACTTGCAAAGATAACCAATCATACATAAATGAATTCAGAGAAGATTCAAATATTGTTCATAGATAATCTGGATCATAAACCCACAATTCATCGGTTTCAACAAACACACCGCAAAAAGAAGATTACATCGAATAGATCTCCACGAGAGAGGGGGAGAACATTGTATTGAGATCCAAAAAGAGAGAAGAAGCCATCTAGCTACTAACTATGGACCCGAAGGTCTGAGGTAAATGTGACGCCCTCGATTCAACCGTACACTAATCATGCACGCAAATGTGTACGATCAAGATCAAGGACTCACGGGAAGATATCACAACACAACTCTACAAATAAAATAAGTCATACAAGCATCATAATACAAGCCAGGGGCCTCGAGGGCTCGAATACAAGTGCTCGATCATAGACGAGTCAGCGGAAGCAACAATATCTGAGAACAGCATATAAGTTAAACAAGGTGCCATAAGATGGCTAGCACAAACCGGGATAAAGATCGAAGAGGACAGGCCTCCTGCCTCGATCCTCCTAGGTCACTCCCGGTCGCCGCCGCTGGCTGCACGTAGTAGTAGGCGCCCGAGTAGTAGTCGTCATAGGCGGTGGCGCTCGATCCCGGCTCCATCGTCCGATAGCAGCAATCGAGTAGAGATAGGGAAAAGGGGAAACAAGGCAACCGTGAGTACTCATCCAAAGTACTGCAAGCAAGGAGCTACACTACATATGCATGGATATATGTGTAAAGGCCATATCGAGGACTGAATCGCAGAAATGCCGAATAGAGAGAAGGCCTAGTCCTATCGAAGACTAGCATCTTCCGAAACCACCATCTTGCAGCAAACAAGAGGGAGTAGAGTAACATAACTTAAGGTAGCAGTAGTGTTATCAACCTCGGCCAGAGATCCTTTCTCGACTCCCTGCGAGAAAGAAATCCCAGAGCCATACTATCCAGTTATCATCACAATCCAATTCTCATCGCAAACCATTGCTCATATCCATGCCTCATCTCAAGTATCCAGTTCTAGTTGTATCGATCGATACAACTCCAAGTGTCCGCTATCAGAGGACAGGCTATCGATAGATGTTTTCTTCCCTGCAGGGTGCACCAACTTACCCACCACGCCGCTTAACTCCGCCGGACACACTTTCCGGGTCATGCCCGCCTCGCCAAACAATACGCCGCAACCCGACCTAGGCTTAATAGAGAGGCCAGACGCGGACTAAACCTATGCCCCGGGGTCATGGGCCATCTCCCCGAACTCCTCAAGACGCTGCGTAGGGCGGCGGAAGCAGACCTAGCCTAACAGCGCTCCAGTTAATCCGGCGCGCCGCCCGACGCCGACGTCTAATAAGCTTCGCTGATGTATACGACGCAGAACGCCCATACTTAGCCCACGTGATGGTTAGTGCTATCGGGCGAGGCCCTCGGATCAAATATCCAAATCGTAGTGGATTAGGAACGCGGTAACAAGCGAGACTCACGAAAGATGTGACCCGTTGTTCTGCCTCGAGGACTTGCGGCAAGGGCTAGGAATGCCCGCCACGCCTCGTAATTATCTCGCGGGCACCCTCCGTGTCAACCCGCTCCACATCACTGCATTACACGCTGGTACCCCTCGTGGTCGACCCGCCTTTCCAAGTAACAATGGTTAAAGTCCAAGTAACCGTGAGTCCAAACATCAAGGGAAAACACGAGGAATCACCCCGGTGTACTCCACTCAATGTAGTCGCCAAGGTGAACATAAGAGGATTCACCCTCGAGGTCCACACTTGAGGGGTTGCACGACAGTCGTCGATCGAAGTGGTTAAGGAGGAAAATCACCCTCGATGTCCACAACCGGATAGCTATACTACAGGGGTTAATATCGAGGTGTCTTGTAGAGGTCTCACCCTCGGTACTCGATAGTAACCTAGTAGTGTCGAGCAACTAAGGGGAAGTGATGTGCGGTGTCGGGGCCTGGTCTTCGATCCCGTTGATCGGGTATTCAATGATGAAGCAGGGGCAACAAGGACAAGGTGGGGGTCACTGATGGGTCTCTAACCAACCTATACTAAGTAGTTTTAGGATAAGCAGGTAGGTAACAAAGCAGGTTACAATAAACAGGCTATGCAACAGAATAGGAGCAACAATAACAGTAGCAAAAATCTAGTGCAAGCAATAAGAGAATGGAATGGGCGATATCGGGATGATCAAAAGGGGGCTTGCCTGGTTGCTCTGGCAAGAGAGAGGGGTCGTCAGCACTGTAGTCGAACTGGCCAGCTGCAGCGTCGGTCTCGTAGTTCACCAAGAGAAGTGGGGAAGAAACAATGAATACACGGTAACAGATGCATAACGATGCATGACATGCCAAGAAGCGATGCTAGGCGTGCCCTAACGTGGTAAGAGGGGTACTGGTTTAGGGGGGAAAGCATCCGGGAAGTTATCCCGTCTCCGGACGTCTGTCAGACAGATGAACCGGAGGAGAAAGTTTACAGGTTTGATAGGTTAGAGACGTGTGGTGGACGAACGAACTGCGTATCCGGATTCGTCTCGTCGTTCTGAGCAACTTTCATGTTGAAAAATATTTTAATCCGGATTACGGATTAAAAGATATGATTTTCTAAAGATTTTAGTAATTTCTGGAATTTAATTAATTATTTAATTATAACATTATCCAAAACAGTGTTTGCTGACGCCATCATGACGTCAAGATGACGCCGGCAGTCAACAGGGGTGTTGACTGGTCAAACTGACATGTGGGTCCCACCTGTCATCCACTAATTAGGCTAATCAGGGTTTAGCTAACTAATTAGTGTTTAATTAAACTAACAAGTTAATTAGATTAAACTAATTATAATTAATTAACTTAATTAATTCCTTAATCAGTTAATTAATTTTATTATTATTATTAATTAATTAATTTTATTATTATTAATATTATTTTAATTCTCTTTTTTTAAAAAATCGTTCAGGCGGGGCCCACTAGTCGATGACCGGGGCCATTATGGTGTGTCTGAGGTTACGCGCGTAACCCGAACAGTGGGGCTTCGGCCTTCTGGCGCTTAGCCTGTCTGGGCGCACACCTGTGTTGCTGGGGCGCCACACACGGGCGCCGAGCAAAGACGGGCGAGGGGCGGCGGAGGTAGCACGGCAAGAGGAGGGCAGGGCAAGGCCGAGGCCGTGGGCGCCTGACGGGCGCGACGACGAGGAGTCGTCTTGGGAAGGAGGAGGCCGCGGTGGTAGCCGGAGTGGGGACCGGACCGCGAGCGGGGGGGGCGGGCAGCAGAGGGGCACGAGGCGTCCTCGCTGGCGGGAGCGCTGACCTCCAGGCGGACGCGCCACGCGGCGTCGCCGGACGAGGGAGGGCCTGGGGGATGGGGTGGCGCCCGTGTGGCGGCCGCGGTGAGGCGCGGTTCAGGCGGGCTCCGGTGACAGGGGGAGAGGGAGGAGGCTCAGGGCCTCACCGGGGTTCGCGGGGTCTGGGTAGTGTGCGCGGTGTAGGTCGAGGTGGGCGTCGGGGACGAGCGGGCGACGGGGAGCAGGCCGGCGGAGTGGAGGAGTCCGGCGAGGTCCAGGGGCGTCGGGCGCCGGGGAGGTCCACGGGCGGCGGATGTGGTCACCGGGGCGCCGGCGAGGTGGCGTGCGGCATCGGCGTTGTGGCGGGGGGGGCGGTCGATCCCGACCCAGATCGGATCGGGAGAGGGAGTGGGGCGGCGTGGGGAGGCGCGAGAGGTGCGGGAAGGGGGGTGGCTAGGGTTAGCCACCGATGGGGTTCTAGTGGGGGGGCTGGGCGGTGGGCGGCCTGTGGGGGAGAGGAGATGGGCCAGGGGAGAGTGGGGAGGGGGCCATTGGTGGGCCGGTGGGGTTTAACCCTCCCGCTTTATTTTCCTTTCTTTTCCTTTTTCTTATTTTTGTATTTTCTTTTATAATTTCTTTTCTGTTTTAATCAATTAAAATTGCTTAGGCATTTTCTAAAAATGTGGTTACTTCACCACAATTACCTTTGTAATATTTAGCAACCACCGAACAATTTTGTTTTAATTTTTGAAAACTTTTATTGTTAATTGTAATTTGAATTTGAATTTTGAATCGGATTCGAACTAACGCGAGATTTGTCAACGGTAGCCGAGGTGACGTGGCATCATTAGTGCGGTTATCGTAGCTTAATTACCCAAGGCCACAATTCTCCTCCATTACAAGAAATCTCGTCCCGAGATTTAAGAGGGAGCAAGGAAAGGTCTGTTACGATAATCTAAGGGCGAGAGACGAAGAGAACCATTTTCCTGCTTTCGTTGAACGAGGCGGACCAATAGGCAAGGTTCTCGCCCATCGGTGGTTACCTAATGTCATCAACAATAGTAATAGGGTCTTACTTACAGTGGTACAACGAGGTGCTTAACTAAGCGGGGGATTATCACCGCTAGATTATATAGGTCACAAGAAGGGTCAAACAGACCCATGGAAAGGAAAATGTGATCATTAGGTTAAACCGAACAATGGAAAGGAAAAAATGTGTTTAAACACATATTTCAGGGTATATCCTTACCGAGGACAAGCGAGCAAGATATCCACGATAGGAGATAATGTAGAAAACCCTTTAGGTAAGGGGAGAGAAATTTCATGACATTACCCATACAACGGTATTTGGATAATTGAGCAAGAAACATTTAGCATTGGGCTTCGAATGTTCTTGTTGAAAATCAGAGTACCACAGACATGTTTCGAGATAGCATTGACATGGTCTTCAGGTGAAGATCAGACTTGGAATCACGAAGGATTCATTAGGAATAACTTGTAGAATAAGTCTTACAATTTCCTCATGGATGAACGGATAACCTTGCTGAAAAGGAAACTATAATGATAGGTCCTCCAAAGGGGGTGCTAGGCATGACATCATACTACCGGTTCATCAAAGGATCAACATCATAACTCTTAGAAGTTGTCCCAACCATCATATCTGACCGAGATTCAGATCCGATTGGTGTCAGGATACCTCGGACTTAGGATACCGAGAAGAAAAGGTGCAACGAAATTGACGAGATGACAATGTAAGATTCTCGTGGAAAGGAACTATGAAGTGATTTCCGTTAACAAGAGTCCATCATTAACCCAAGGAGAGGGCAAGGAGGTGTCTGGTGAACTCAACGGTAATTTACCGAGATTCCCAAAAGATGGATTTCCACAATTAAGTGAACAGGAGATAACATTTGTCAGATCAAATGATATAAGGAAGTATGCTCGAGGAAAACATACACAAGTAAACATTGGTTGAAAGGTGCGCCCGATGGGTTGGGTTGCACGACCAATGTCAGAATGCTGATTCAGAGAAGTATTTCTATGACAAGAATTCTCAAGAGGTGGAACAATCTCATAACATCCCTGACATAAAGGATGGTAATTACTCCAAGGTAAAGAAGAACGATTGCCGGGTAGCAAGGAACTCAAGGTATAATACGAAACACGAACAAGTTTGTGTCGGTGGGAAGGCAATAAGGTGGTCGATGATAATACAATTCATCGAGGGCAAGGATGGTATTCCTCATCATGAATTCAATTGATATCCTGGATGAGCTCAGAATGTTGACGATCACGACAATGATATAGCCAAACAGGCTAGGCACGGCGTGATCGGGTACAAACTCGTACTTATAGAAGCTATCTTGTAGAGTTGTTGAACCGTAGAGCGGACTCGGTTCGCTTATCGGGGTCTTTGAGTGTTCAACAACTCAGAGCCCGCGAAAAATTGGAATCAGCGGGAAGGTAGCACTTGATGAAGAACTCATAAAAAGTTATGTAGTTCCAAGATAATCTCGAGATACCAGAGGGTAATACTCGACACAAGATCAAAGTAAAGGTTGGACTGGTGTATTGATCCATAGAAGACAATTGTTTTAACTTGTCCGAGAAATGAGATCAAAGAAGAACAATCATGGTCGGAACAACGATTGCAAAAGGCCAGATCCTAGATATAAGATGAACTTATACCGAAAGAATAATTCATTTAAGAGAAGCTTTAATGATAAGATATACATCGTGTCCATGGGCATGAACACAAGTTCAAGGTCGACTCCCACTTCTCCAATGCAAAACCTTTCATTCACTTCTCACGTTCGAGGAAGTTGCAGGGTTGAGATTATATCTGCGAAGCACCGTAAGAGTAATATTCGTGAAAACTTTCGGGTTCACATGGTTTAGCGAAGGCATATGTTCAACCCATAGGGGCTTCTTAGAAACATATACCACAAGTTTCAAGAGTAAAATAACACAAGCTCGGAGGTAGAGCATGGTTGACAAAGCAGAGGATGCAATTTACCAAAGGCATTATGTATCGGGGAAGGTCTCACAAAGTTATTGAATATGAAGGATGCCGACGGTGAAATCAATAATGGACCTGATGGTCCATAAGGGTCCGACGTGAGCATCAAGACTTAACTAGAGGAAGAAGAATGCAAGGAGATCAAATTATAGAAACAATGACTAACTCAATTGTCAAATGCAAAGGAATTATGATTCCCAAATCAAGGGATCAAGCAATGCTCGATTAGGGATGGATAAGTTGAACAGCCTTAGGGTACAATCAATCGACAATTGGATTGGTCGAGAACCAATTCCAGTTAAAAGAATGGCAGCTCAGCCGTAAAGGTAATTTATAAGGATCAATGATGATTGCGGTATTCGAAACATATTGAGTCAACAGACCCAAAATGATAATGACAAGGAAGGTCAATATGACTACTAGACTTATGGGATTAACCATAATGCAAGCAAGCAAGGATTTCAAGAGCCAAAGGCTCCAGAGGATTTTCGAAGATCGAATAGTAATTTGAAGAATTTTGCGAAATACATGAACAAGCTGGGTTGAGCGGATACTCGACGAAAAGCGAGGATTCATTTGAAGGGGATTCATGTGGCAAAGAACTGCTAGGCAGTAGGCACAAAGTATTCTCGGAACAATAGAAAACTTGGGTATCTTGTAATAACAAGATCAATGGGGATGATCGTATGAATGGCAAGTGTAAGTAGTTATCCATACGGATTTATCGGTGATCGAAATAGCAAAAGTGATGGGCACAAGGTCTCGAGAGAACATCGAGAGTATCTTTGGAATCTTCTCGATTAGCGAGCGATCATCTGAAGTGAGGGCTCTCCGGAGAAGTACTTGCGAGAACCTAAAGTTAGTTTTGTTTTAGCAAAATCGTTTAACCCGAATAGAAGAGAGTCCAGAATCCCAGAGTAAAGATCGAGGAGTAAAAGATCCTAATACCACCCGATGGCGACGTGGGCCCGTAAGGCACACAGCCATGTTAGTAAAAGTTTTTGCAATGTCTAGACTCGACTTCGGCCAAGGAGTTGTGAAGGGGGATTCCTACAGCAATGGCTCGATACCAACTTGTGACGCCTCGATTCAACCGTACACTAATCATGCACGCAAATGTGTACGATCAAGATCAAGGACTCACGGAAGATATCACAACACAACTCTACAAATAAAATAAGTCATACAAGCATCATAATACAAGCCAGGGCCTCGAGGGCTCGAATACAAGTGCTCGATCATAGACGAGTCATGGAAGCAACAATATCTCGAGAATGACATAAGTTAAACAAGGTGCCATAAGATGGCTAGCACAAACCGGGATAAAGATCGAAGAGGACAGGCCTCCTGCCTCGATCCTCCTAGGTCACTCCCGGTCGTCGCCGCCGGGCTGCACGTAGTAGTAGGCGCCCGAGTAGTAGTAGTCGCGAGGCGGTGGCGTCGATCCCGGCTCCATCGTCGATAGCAGCAATCGAGTAGAGATAGGGAAAAGGGGAAACAAGGCAACCGTGAGTACTCATCCAAAGTACTGCAAGCAAGGAGCTACACTACATATGCATGGATATATGTGTAAAGGCCATATCAAGGACTGAATCGCAGAAATGCGAGAATAGAGAGAAGGCCTAGTCCTATCGAAGACTAGCATCTTCCTGAAACCACCATCTTGCAGCAAACAAGAGGGAGTAGAGTAACATAACTTAAGGTAGCAGAGAGTGTTATCAACCTCGGCGAGAGATCCTTTCTCGACTCCTGCGAGAAAGAAATCCCGAGCCATACTATCCAGTTATCATCACAATCCAATTCTCATCGCAAACCATTGCTCATATCCATGCCTCATCTCAAGTATCCAGTTCTAGTTGTATCGATCGAGATACAACTCCAAGTGTCCGTTACCGTAGGACAGGCTATCGATAGATGTTTTCTTCCCTGCAGGGGTGCACCAACTTACCCACCACGCTCGCTTAACTCCGGCCGGACACACTTTCCAGGGTCATGCCCGGCCTCGGCCAAACAATACGCCGCAACCCGACCTAGGCTTAATAGAGAGGCCAGCACGCGGACTAAACCTATGCCCCGGGGTCATGGGCCATCTCCCAGAACTCCTGCACGCTATGCGAGGGCGGCCGAAGCAGACCTAGCCTAACAGTGCTCCAGTCCAATCCGCGCGCGCCCGCCCGACGCCGACGTCTAATAAGCTTCGGTGATGTATACGACGCAGAACGCCCATACTTAGCCCACGTGATGGTTAGTGCTATCGTGCCGAGGCCCTCGGATCAAATATCCAAATCGTAGTGGATTAGGAACGCGGTAACAAGCGAGACTCACGAAGATGTGACCCGTTGCCCGCCTCGAGGACTTGCGGCAAGGGCTAGGAATGCCCGGCCACGCCTCGTAATTATCTCGCGGGCACCCTCCAGGTCAACCCGTCTCCACATCACTCGCAATTAAGCACGCGCGGGTACCCCTCAGGGTCGACCCGTCTTTCCAAGTAACAGTGGTTAAAGTCCAAGTAACCGTGAGTCCAAACATCAAGGGGAAAACACGAGGAATCACCCCCGGTGTACTCCACTCAATGTAGTCGTCAAGGTGAACATAAGAGGATTCACCCTCGAGGTCCACACTTGAGGGGTTGCACGACAGAGTCGTATCGGAAGTGGTTAAGGAGGAAAATCACCCTCGATGTCCACAACCGGATAGCTATACTCAGGGGTTAATATCGAGGTGTCAGAGGTCTCACCCTCGGTACTCGATAGTAACCTAGTAGTGTCGAGCAACTAAGGGAAGTGATGTGCGGTGTCGGGCCTGGTCTTCGATCCCGTTGATCGGGTCTTCAATGATGAAGCGAGGGCAACAAGGACAAGGTGGGGGTCAGCGATGGGTCTCTAACCAACCTATACTAAGTAGTTTTAGGATAAGCGTGTAGGTAACAAAGCGGGTTACAATAAGCAGGCTATGCAATGTAATAGGAGCAACAATAACAGAGCAAAAATCTAGTGCAAGCAATAAGAGAATGGAATGGGCGATATCGGGATGATCAAAAGGGGGCTTGCCTGGTTGCTCGCAAGAGAGAGGGTCGTCAAGATCGTAGTCGAACTGCCACCGCAGCGTCGGTCTCGTAGTCTACCAAGAGAAGAGGGGAAGAAACAATGAATACACGGTAACAGATGCATAACGATGCATGACATGCCAAGAAGCGATGCTAGGCGTGCCCTAACGTGGTAAGAGGGGTACTTGGTTTAGGGGAAAGCATCCGGAAGTTATCCGTCTCCTGACGTCTGTCGATGGATGAACCGGAGGAGAAAGTTTACTGAGTTTGATAGGTTAGAGACGTGTGGTGGACGAACGATTGCGTATCCGGATTCGCCTCGCCGTTCGAGCAACTTTCATGTTGAAAAATATTTTAATCCGGATTACGGATTAAAAGATATGATTTTCTAAAGATTTTAGTAATTTCTGGAATTTAATTAATTATTTAATTATAACATTATCCAAAACAGTGTTTGCTGACGTCATCATGACGTCGAGATGACGCCAACAATCAATAGGGGTGTTGACTGGTCAAACTGACATGTGGGTCCCACCTGTCATCCACTAATTAGGCTAATCAGGGTTTAGCTAACTAATTAGTGTTTAATTAAACTAACAAGTTAATTAGATTAAACTAATTATAATTAATTAACTTAATTAATTCCTTAATCAGTTAATTAATTTTATTATTATTATTAATTAATTAATTTTATTATTATTAATATTATTTTAATTCTCTTTTTTTTTAAAATCGTTCTGGGCAGGGGCCCACTAGTCAGTGACCCGGGGGGCCATTGCGGGTGTGCGGGTTACGGGCGTAACCCGAACAGCGGGCGCTTCAGCCACTGGCGCTAGCCTGTCTGGCGCACGCCTGTTGTTGCCAGGCGCCCGCCACACGTGGGCGCCGGGCAGACGGCCGGGCGGAGGTACCACGGCAAGAGGAGGGCGGGCAAGGCCGAGGCCGTGGGCGCCCGACGGGCGCGACGACGAGGAGTCTTGGGAAGGAGGAGGCCGGTGGTAGCCGGAGTGGGGACCGGACCGGCGAGCGGGGGGCGGGCAGAGAGGGGCACGAGGCGCGCCTCGCTGGCGGGAGCGCTGCCTCCCACGCGGACGCCACGCGGCGTCGCGGACGAGGGAGGGCCTGGGATGGGGTGGCGCCGTGTGGCGGCCGCGTGAGGCGCGGTTCAAAGGGCTCGTGATGGGGGAGAGGGAGGAGGCTCGGGGCCTCACCGGGTTCATGGGTCTGGTAGTGTCTTGTGGTGTAGGTCGAGGTGGGCGTCGGGGACGAGCGGGCGACGGGAGCAGGCCGGGCGGAGTGGAGGAGTCCGGCGAGGTCCAGGCGTCGGGCGCGGGAGGTCCACGGCGGCGGATGTAGTCACCGGGCGCCGGCGAGGTGGCGTCTTGACATCGGCGTTAGGGCGGCGGGGTCGATCCCGACCCAGATCGGATCGGGAGAGGGAGTGGGGCGGCGGGGAGGCGCGAGAGGGGGAGGCGGGCGGTGGCTAGGGTTAGCCACCGATGGGGGTTCTAGTGGGGGGGCTGGGCGGTGGGCGCCCGGGGGAGAGGAGATGGGCCAGGGAGAGTGGGGAGGGGGCCGGTGGTCTGGCCGGGGGGTTTAACCCCTCCCGTTTATTTTCCTTTCTTTTCCTTTTCTTATTTTTGTATTTTTTTTAATTTCTTTTCTGTTTTAATCAATTAAAATTGCTTAGGCATTTTCTAAAAATGTGGTTACTTCACCACAATTACCTTTGTAATATTTAGCAACCACCGAACAATTTTGTTTTAATTTTTGAAAACTTTTATTGTTAATTGTAATTTGAATTTGAATTTTGAATCGGATTCGAACTAACGCGAGATTTGTCAACAGTAGCCGAGGTGACGTGGCATCATTAGTGCGGGTTACTGTAGCTTAATTACCCGGGCGTCACAGTAAACTACTCACACTTCATCGGAGAGGCTATGGTGTCGATGTAGAAGCCCTCCGTGATGGATGCCCCCTCCGGCGGAGCTCCGGAACAGGGCCCAAGATGGGATCTCGTGGGTACAGAAGGTTGCAGCGGTGGAATTAGGTTTTGGCTCCGTATCTGATCGTTTGGGGGTACGTAGGTATATATAGGAGGAAGGAGTACATCGGTGGAGCAACAGGGGGCCCACGAGGGTGGAGGGCGCGCCCTGGGGAGTGGGCGCGCCCCCTGCTACCTCTTGAGCACTGCGTTGGATTTCCTTGAAGAGGAAAGGGTGATGCAGCAGAGTAGTGTAAGTATTTCCCTCAGTTTTTGAGAACCAATGTATCAATCCAGTAGGAGGCTACGCGCGAGTCCCTCGTACCTACACAAAACAAATAGCTCCATGCAACCAACGCAATTAGGGGTTGTCAATCCCTTCATGGTCACTTACAAGATTGAGATCTGATATAGATGATAGATAATATTTTTGGTATTTTTGGTATAAAGATGCAAAGTAAAATAAAAGCAAAGTAAAAAGCAAAAGCAATAATAAAGTGTTGGGAGATTAATATGATGAGAATAGACCCGGGGGCCATAGATTTCACTAGTGGCTTCTCTCAAGAGCATAAGTATTTTACGATGGGTGAACGAATTACTGTTGAGCAATTGACAGAATTGAGTATAGTTATGAGAATATCTAGGTATGATCATGTATATAGGCATCACGTCCGAGACAAGTAGACCGACTCCTGCCTGCATCTACTACTATTACTCCACTCATCGACCGCTACCCAGCATGCATGTAGAGTATTAAGTTGAAGAAAACAGAGTAACGCCTTAAGCAAGATGACATGATGTAGAGGTATAAATTCATGCAATATGATAAAAAACCCCATCTTGTTATCCTCGATGGAAACAATACAATACGTGCCTTGCTGCCCCTCATCACACTTTGGAAAGGACACATAAGATTGAACCCAAAGCTAAGCACTTTTCCCATTGCAAGAAAAACCAATCTAGTAGGCGAAACCAAACTGATAATTCGAAGAGACTTGCAAAGATAACCAATCATACATAAATGAATTCAGAGAAGATTCAAATATTGTTCATAGATAATCTGGATCATAAACCCACAATTCATCGGTTTCAACAAACACACCGCAAAAAGAAGATTACATCGAATAGATCTCCACGAGAGAGGGGGAGAACATTGTATTGAGATCCAAAAAGAGAGAAGAAGCCATCTAGCTACTAACTATGGACCCGAAGGTCTGAGGTAAACTACTCACACTTCATCAGAGAGGCTATGGTGTTGATGTAGAAGCCCTCCGTGATGGATGCCCCCTCGTGAGCTCAAATAGGCCCCAAGATGGGATCTCGTGGGTATGTAAGGTTGCGGCGGTGGAATTAGGTTTTGGCTCCTTATCTGATCGTTTGGGGGTACGTAGGTATATATAGGAGGAAGTAGTACGTCGATGGAGCAACAGGGGGCCCACGAGGGCGGAGGGCGCGCCCTGGGGGGTGGGCGCGCCCCCTGCTACCTCTTGAGCACTGCGTTGCATTTACTTGAAGAGGAAAGGGTGATGCAGCAGAGTAGTGTAAGTATTTCCCTCAGTTTTTGAGAACCAATGTATCAATCCAGTAGGAGGCTACGCGCGAGTCCCTCGTACCTACACAAAACAAATAGCTCCATGCAACCAACGCGATTAGGGGTTGTCAATCCCTTCACGGTCACTTACAAGAGTGAGATCTGATAGAGATGATAGATAATATTTTTGGTATTTTTGGAATAAAGATGCAAAGTAAAATAAAAGCAAAGTAAAAAGCAAAAGCAATAATAAAGTGTTGGGAGATTAATATGATGATAATAGACCCGGGGGCCATAGATTTCACTAGTGGCTTCTCTCAAGAGCATAAGTATTTTACGATGGGTGAACAATTCTCATTGAGAAATTGATGAATTGAGCATAGTTATGAGAATATCTAGGTACGATCATGTATATAGGCATCACGTCCGAGACAAGTAGACCGACTCCTGCCTGCATCTACTACTATTACTCCACTCATCGACCGCTACCCAGCATGCATCTAGAGTATTAAGTTCAAGAAAACAGAGTAACGCCTTAAGCAAGTTGGCATGATGTAGAGGGATAAATTCATGCAATATGATAAAAACCCCATCTTGTTATCCTCGATGGCAACAATACAATAGGTGCCTTGCTGCCCCTACTGTCACTGGGAAAGGTCACCGCAAGATTGAACCCAAAGCTAAGCACTTCTCCCATTGCAAGAAAAACCAATCTAGTAGGCCAAACCAAACTGATAATTCGAAGAGACTTGCAAACATAACCACTCATACATAAAAGAATTCAGAGAAGATTCAAATATTGTTCATAGATAGTCTGGATCATAAACCCACAATTCATCGATCTCAACAAACACACCGCGAAAAGAAGATTACACTGAATAGATCTCCACGAGAGAGGGGGAGAACATTGTATTGAGATCCAAAAAGAGAGAAGAAGCCATCTAGCTACTAACTATGGACCCGAAGGTCTGAGGTAAACTACTCACACTTCATCGGAGAGGCTATGGTGTTGATGTAGAAGCCCTCCGTGATGGATGCCCCCTCCGTGAGCTCGAACAGGCCCCAAGATGGGATCTCGTGGAGTGTAAGGTTGCAGCGGTGGAATTAGGTTTTGGCTCCGTATCTTATCGTTTGGGGGTACGTAGGTATATATAGGAGGAAGTAGTACGTCGGAGGAGCAACAGGGGGCCCACGAAGGTGGAGGGCGCGCCCTGGGGGGTGGGCGCGCCCCCTGCTACCTCTTGAGCACTGCATTGGATTTCCTTGAAGAGGAAAGGGTGATGCAGCAGAGTAGTGTAAGTATTTCCCTCAGTTTTTGAGAACCAATGTATCAATCCAGTAGGAGGCTACGCGTGAGTCCCTCGTACCTACACAAAACAAATAGCTCCATGCAACCAACGCGATTAGGGATTGTCAATCCCTTCACGGTCACTTACAAGAGTGAGATCTGATAGAGATGATAGATAATATTTTTTGGTATTTTTGGTATAAAGATGCAAAGTAAAATAAAAGCAAAGTAAAAAGCAAAAGCAATAATAAAGTGTTGGGAGATTAATATGATGAGAATAGACCCGGGGGCCAAAGATTTCACTAGTGGATTCTCTCAAGAGCATAAGTATTTTACGATGGGTGAACGAATTACTGTTGAGCAATTGACAGAATTGAGCATAGTTATGAGAATATCTAGATCCGATCATGTATATAGGCATCACGTCCGAGACAAGTAGACCGACTCCTGCCTGCATCTACTACTATTACTCCACTCATCGACCGCTACCCAAAGATGCATCTAGAGTATTAAGTTCAAGAAAAAGAGTAACGCCTTAAGCAAGATGACATGATGTAGAGGTATAAATTCATGCAATATGATAAAAACCCCATCTTGTTATCCTCGATGGAAACAATACAATCGTGCCTTGCTGCCCCTCATCACACCGGGAAAGGACACCGCAAGATTGAACCCAAAGCTAAGCACTTCTCCCATTGCAAGAAAAACCAATCTAGTAGGCGAAACCAAACTGATAATTCGAAGAGACTTGCAAAGATAACCAATCATACATAAATGAATTCAGAGAAGATTCAAATATTGTTCATAGATAATCTGGATCATAAACCCACAATTCATCGGTTTCAACAAACACACCGCAAAAAGAAGATTACATCGAATAGATCTCCACGAGAGAGGGGGAGAACATTGTATTGAGATCCAAAAGAGAGAAGAAGCCATCTAGCTACTAACTATGGACCCAAGGTCCAGAGGTAAACTACTCACACTTCATCGGAGAGGCTATGGTGTTGATGTAGAAGCCCTCCATGATGGATGCCCCCTCCGTGAGCTCCTAACAGGCCCCAAGATGGGATCTCGTGGAGTGTAAGGTTGCGGCGGTGGAATTAGTTTTGGCTCCGTGTCGATCGTTTGGGGGTGCGTGTGGAGCAACAGGGGGCCCACGAGGGTGGAGGGCGCGCCCTGCGGAGTGGGCGCGCCCCCTGCTACCTCTTGAGCACTGCGTTGGATTTCCTTGAAGAGGAAAGGGTGATGCAGCAGAGTAGTGTAAGTATTTCCCTCAGTTTTGAGAACCAATGTATCAATCCAAAGAGGAGGCTACGCCACGAGTCCCTCGTACCTACACAAAACAAATAGCTCCATGCAACCAACGCGATTAGGGGTTGTCAATCCCTTCACGGTCACTTACAAGAGTGAGATCTGATAGAGATGATAGATAATATTTTTGGTATTTTTGGTATAAAGATGCAAAGTAAAATAAAAGCAAAGTAAAAAGCAAAAGCAATAATAAAGTGTTGGGAGATTAATATGATGAGAATAGACCCGGGGCCATAGATTTCACTAGTGGCTTCTCTCAAGAGCATAAGTATTTTACGATGGGTGAACGAATCACTATTGAGCAATTGACAGAATTGAGAAAAGTTATGAGAATATCTAGGTACGATCATGTATATAGGCATCACGTCCGAGACAAGTAGACCGACTCCTGCCTGCATCTACTACTATTACTCCACTCATCGACCGCTACCCAGCATGCATCTAGAGTATTAAGTTCAAGAAAACAGAGTAACGCCTTAAGCAAGATGACATGATGTAGAGGTATAAATTCATGCAATATGATAAAAAACCCCATCTTGTTATCCTCGATGGAAACAATACAATACGTGCCTTGCTGCCCCTACTGTCACTGGGAAAGGACACCGCAAGATAGAAGAAGACATCTAGCTACTAACTATGGACCCGAAGGTCTGAGGTAAACTACTCACACTTCATCAGAGAGGCTATGGTGTTGATGTAGAAGCCCTCCGTGATGGATGCCCCCTCCGGCGGAGCTCCGAAATAGGCCCCAAGATGGGATCTCGTGGGTACAGAAGGTTGCGGCGGTGGAATTAGGTTTTGGCTCCGTATCTGATCGTTTGGGGGTACGTAGGTATATATAGGAGGAAGGAGTACGTCGATGGAGCAACAGGGGGCCCACGAGGGCGGAGGGCGCGCCCTGGGGGGTGGGCGCGCCCCCTGCTACCTCTTGTGCACTGCGTTGGATTTCCTTGAAGAGGAAAGGGTGATGCAGCAGAGTAGTGTAAGTATTTCCCTCAGTTTTTGAGAACCAATGTATCAATCCAGTAGGAGGCTACGCACGAGTCCCTCGTACCTACACAAAACAAATAGCTCCATGCAACCAACACGATTAGGGGTTGTCAATCCCTTCAGGTCACTTACAAGAGTGAGATCTGATAGAGATGATTGATAATATTTTTGGTATTTTTGGTATAAAGATGCAAAGTAAAATAAAAGCAAAGTAAAAAGCAAAAGCAATAATAAAGTGTTGGGAGATTAATATGATGAGAATAGACCCGGGGGCCATAGATTTCATTAGTGGCTTCTCTCAAGAGCATACGTATTTTACGATGGGTGAACGAATTACTGTTGAGCAATTGACAGAATTGAGCATAGTTATGAGAATATCTAGGTACGATCCTGTATATAGGCATCACGTCCGAGACAAGTAGACCGACTCCTGCCTGCATCTACTACTATTACTCCACTCATCGACCGCTACCCAAAGATGCATCTAGAGTATTAAGTTCAAGAAAATAGAGTAACGCCTTAAGCAAGATGACATGATGTAGAGGATAAATTCATGCAATATGATAAAACCCCATCTTGTTATCCTTGATGGCAACAATACAATCGTGCCTTGCTGCCCCATCACACTTTGGGAAAGGACACTGCAAGATTGAACCCAAAGCTAAGCACTTCTCCCATTGCAAGAAAAACCAATCTAGTAGGCCAAACCAAACTGATAATTCGAAGAGACTTGCAAAGATAACCAATCATACATAAAAGAATTCAGAGAAGATTCAGATATTGTTCATAGATAATCTGGATCATAAACCCACAATTCATCGATCTCAACAAACACACCGCAAAAATAAGATTACATCAAATAGATCTCCACGAGAGAGGGGGAGAACATTGTATTGAGATCCAAAAAGAGAGAAGAAGCCATCTAGCTACTAACTATGGACCCGAAGGTCTGAGGTAAACTACTCACACTTCATCGGAGAGGCTATGGTGTTGATGTAGAAGCCCTCCGTGATGGATGCCCCCTCCGTCGGAGCTCCGAAACAGGCCCCAAGATGGGATCTCGTGGGTACAGAAGGTTGCGGCGGTGGAATTAGGTTTTTGGCTCCGTATCAAAGGAGTACGTCGGTGGAGCAACAGGGGGCCCACGAGGGTTGAGGGTGCGCCCTGGGGGGGGGGGGGCGCCCCCTGCTACCTCTTGAGCACTGTGTTGGATTTCCTTGAAGAGGAAAAGGTGATGCAGCAGAGTAGAGTTAGTATTTCCCTCAGTTTTTGAGAACCAAGGTATCAATCCAGTAGGAGGCTACACACGAGTCCCTCGTACCTACACAAAACAAATAGCTCCGCGCAACCAACGCGATTAGGGGTTGTCAATCCCTTCAAGGTCACTTACGAGAGTGAGACCTGATAGAGATGATAGATAATATTTTTGGTATTTTTGGTATAAAGATGCAAAGTAAAATAAAAGCAAAGTAAAAAGCATAAGCAATAATAAAGTGTTGGGAGATTAATATGATGAGAATAGACCCGGGGGCCATAGATTTCACTAGTGGCTTCTCTCAAGAGCATAAGTATTTTACGGTGGGTGAACGAATTCTTCGTTTAGCAATTGATGAAATTGAGCATAGTTATGAGAATATCTAGGTATGATCATGTATATAGGCATCACGTCCGAGACACGTGACCGACTCACGCTTGCATCTACTACTATTACTCCATTCATCGACCACTATCCAAAGCATGCATCTAGAGTATTAAGGTCAAGAAAACGAGTAACGCCTTAAGCAAGATGACATGATGTAGAGGATAAATTCATGCAATATGATAAAAACCCATCTTGTTATCCTCGATGGCAACAATGCAATCGTGCCTTGCTGCTCCTACTATCACCGGGAAAGGACACATGAGATTGAACCCAAAGCTAAGCACTTCTCCCATTGCAAGAAAAACCAATCTCAGAGGCCAAACCAAACTGATAATTCAAGAGACTTGCAAAGATAACCAATCATTCATAAAAGAATTCGAGAAGATTCAAATATTGTTCATAGATAATCTTGATCATAAACCCGAATTCATCGGTCTCAACAAACACACCGCAAAAAGAAGATTACATCGAATAGATCTCCACGAGAGAGGGGGAGAACATTGTATTGAGATCCAAAAAGAGAGAAGAAGCCATCTAGCTACTAACTATGGACCCGAAGGTCTGAAGTAAACTACTCACACTTTATCGGAGAGGCTATGATGTTGATGTAGAAGCCCTCCATGGTGGATTCCCCCCATGTGAGCTCCTAACAGCCCCAAGATGGGATCTCGTGGATACAGAAAGTTACGGCGGTGGAATTAGGTTTTTGGCTCCGTATCTAATCGTTTGGGGGTATGTAGGTATATATAGGAGGAAGGAGTACGTCGGAGGAGCAACGGGGGGCCCACGAGGCAGGGGCACGCCCTAGGGGGGTGGGCGCCCCCCACCCTCGTGTCCACCTCATTTCTTTCTTGATGTGGGGTCCAAGTCACCTGGATCATATTCGGTGAGAAAATCACGTTCCCGAAGGTTTCATTCCGTTTGGACTCCATTTGATATTCCGTTTCTTGAAACACCAAATAGGCAAAAAACAGCAATTACAGGCTGGGCCTCCGGTTAATAGGTTAGTCCCAAAAGTAATATAAAAGTGGAAAATAAAGCCCAATATGGTCCAAAACAGTAGGTAATATAGCATGGAGCAATAAAAAATTATAGATACGTTGGAGACGTATCAGGCATCCCCAAGCTTAATTCCTGCTCGTCCTCGAGTAGGTAAATGATAAAGAAAAGAATTTTTGATGCGGAGTGCTACTTGGCATAATTTCAATGCAATTCTTCTAAATTGTGGTATGAATATTCAGATCCGAAAGATCCAAGACAAAAGTTCATATTGACATAAAAAATAATAATACTTCAAGCATACTAACAAAGCATTTATGTCTTCTCAAAATAACATGGCCAAAGAAAGTTATCCCTGCAAAATCATATAGTCTGGCTATGCTCTATCTTCACCACACAAAGTATTTAAATCATGCACAACGCCGATGACAAGCTAAGCAATTGTTTCATACTTTTGACAATCTCAAAACTTTTTCAATCTTCACGAAATACATGAGCGTGAGCCATGGATATAACACTATATGTGGAATAGAATGGTGGTTGTGGAGAAGACAAAAAGGGAGAAGATAGTCTCACATCAACTAGGCATCACTACAAAAAAATACACATCCGTGACATTTTGGGCCGAACGAATTTTTTTTCTGTCATACATATGACACTTCTATGACGATAATTGTGACAAAACTCGGTATCATCATAGATGTGGTGGGCTCCTACTTCTATGACAAAAAATCATGACAGAAAATGGGCTTTTCGTCCCCGGCGAGCCGAGACGAATCGCATGACATTCTTTGGGCCGTCCATGACGGAAAAAACCGTGGTAGAAGCGAGGGGGAGGAAAATTTTGGGGAATTCCCGGTTACGGTGGGAGGTCGGGGCGGCGATGCGCGTTTTCTCGGACACGTATCGGCGTGTGTGCGGGCGTTAGCTCTAATCGAACCCGGCGATTGCACTGCGAGCTATCGTCCATCGAACCCGAGCGATCGATCGATGGCTATTAATCGAACTCGAGCGAAGGGCGTTGCGCGGGGGTGGATGAACGGTGGCGGTGGCGTAGGACCCGTGGTGTGGAGGGCTGGATGAGCAGAGACGTTGGAGGGTGGTTGAGCAATGGCGGTGGAGTAGCGCGCGGTGGAGGCTGGATGAACAGGAGCCCGTGGAGGCTGGAGGAGGTCGACGGTAGCCCGTGGAGGCTGGACGAGGTCGACGGTGGAGATGAACAGTATCCCGTGGAGTCCCGTTTTGTGGTACGCCACACCCCTCCCGATGAACAGGACAACCGTTTAGACCGTAGCGCTCCAACACAAGTCCGTTTCGTCTGTTTTGCGGTACACCACACCCCACCCGATCAACAGGACCACCGTTTCGATCGTAGGAGGTCCGTTTCATCCGTTTGGCGGTACGCCACACCCCTCCCGATCAACATGACCCCCGTTTTGACCCTAGGAGGTCCGTTTCCTCCGTTTTGCGGTACGCCAGACCCCTCCCGATGAACAGGATCCCGTTTCGAACGTGGCCGGTCGAACAGAAGGCCGTTTCCTCCGTTCTGCGGTATGCCAGGCCTTGTTTCCATCGGCTGTTCCGTCCAAGCCCTCCCGATGAACACGATGACGCATTCCGTTCCGACCCACCCGGTTGCCTCCCCATGAACACGGCGACGACGCTGTTTCTCCGTTCCAACCTAGCCATGTACACGAGCCCTCGCCGTACGTATGCACGAGTAGGCGTTCGAGACCCCGCCTGTATGTACACATACGTGGCCGTATTTTCTTTCTTGTAACCTGGCCGCTGTATGTACGTGTACATGCTATATGCGCGCCTCTACTACGACACGTGCGCACCTCTACAACCACCAGTATATATGTATGTACACGTTCGCGACCAGAATGACAACGCTACGTACGCTTCGACCAGGTGCGTCTCGACTGTCAGGCACTTCCTTGCCTGCAAAGATGTAGCTGGTGGGTCCCAGCAGTCAGGGAGGCGAATCATTTTTTTTGCCCGGACGCACTTCCTTGTGTGCGAAGATGTAGGTGGTTGGTCCCAGCAGTCAGGGGGGCGAATCGTTTTTTTTTGCCCGGATGCACTTCGTTGCGTGCGAAAGTGTAGCTGGTGGGTCCCAGCAGTCAGGGGGAACTTTTTTTCACGAAATACGGTGGCCCATCCGGTGGGTCCCAGCTGTCAGGTGGAGGAATAATTATTTTGCGCGTAATAAGGAGGCACTTCCTTGCGGCCGCCGTGGACCCAGCTGTCAGCCTCTCCACGCACAGTACTCTTCCGTTGGAAGTCGGTCGTTGACCACATTGACCACGCCGCGCCGAGAGCACCACGGTGGTGGACGACGACGAGGCCTAGGAAGGGGACGACGTGGAGCCGGGGAAGACGCAACAGTGGATGCCCACGCGAAGAGGAGTACGAGGGTTTGCACGGCCCCACTAGCAGAGATCATCGGAAGCCGAGATGCTTCAGGCCGAGTGGCCAAATGGGCCATAGAGTTGGCCCCCTACACCATCAATTACCGGCCTCGCACCGCCATCAAGTCACAAGCACTGGCCGACTTCCTCGTCGACCGGGCGAGACCAAGATACCGCCGCCAAATACCGACTCCACCCATTGGCGGATGCACTTTGATGGATCCAAGATGCGCACCGGCTTGGGAGCCGCGTGGTCCTCACATCCCCCAAAGGCGACAAGCTCAAGTACGCGCTGCAGATCCATTTCGCCGCCTCCAACAACGTCGCCGAATACGAGGCGCTCATTCACGGGCTCCGGCTTGCCAAAGAGCTTGGCATTCGCCGGATCCTGTGCTATGGCGACTCCGACTTGGTGGTCCAACAGTCATCCGGCGACTGGGACGCCAAAGATGCAAATATGGCGAGCTACCGTTTTCTGGTACAGCAGCTGAGTGGATATTTTGAGGGATGCGAATTCCTCCACGTGCCAAGAAACGACAACGACCAAGCAGATGCCCTGGCAAGAATCGGCTCTACCCGCCAGGCAATACCATCCGGCGTCGCCCTTCAGCGCCTCCTCAAGCCATCTGTCAAGCCGTCACCAGAGTCAGACTCCATTTTTGTGCCGGCTCCCCCTGAAGAAGTCGGATCCGACTCCAAAGCCTCAGCAGACGGCACAAGAATCCTTGCAGACGCCCCCAAGAACGCGGCAGTCGAAGCCGGCCCGGGGACTTCGGAACCCGGCCCGGGGACTGCGGCGACCATTGCGAAGACTCCAGTACTCGGCCGGGACTGCGCCCGGTCGGCCGGGGACTTCTTCAACCCAAAGAAGATGTGCGGACTCCAACCCGCCGCCTCCCAGCCCAGCCGCCCTCGTCCAAGTAGCAGTACTGGCAGTCGAAGAAATAGCAGCACCCTCATGGGCCCAGCCCATCCTGAAGTTCTTAGTAAGCGGAGAGCTACCAACAGATGAAACCTTGGCTCGACAAGTGCAACGCCGAGCGGCAGCCTACACTATAGTCAATAGAGAGCTGGTCAGGCGCAGCGTCACCGGTGTCTACCAGCGCTGCGTCGAGTCGAGCAAGGCCAAGCAATTCTCGAAGACATCCATCGAGGCGAAAAGTCGCCATCATGCAGCCTCAAGAGCACTTTCGCCGCCAAAGCCTTCCGACACGGTTTCTTCGGCCAACTGCCCTAGAAGAGGCCAAGGAATTAGTTCAAAAATGCAAGGGTGCGGTGTTCGCTCCAAGCCGCTTGACCGGCTTCACGCTCAAGACTATCCCCATTGCACGCCCTTTGTTGTTTGGGGCACGGACATGGTGGGACCATTCAAAAGCGGCACGAGGTGGCCTAACTCACTTACTTGTCGCGGTGGACAAGTTCACCAAATGGATAGAAGCAAAACCCATCAAGAAGTTGAATGGTCCTCGGCGGTGACTTTCATCGCCAACATCACGACTTCGATGCGGCGTACCACACAACATCATCACCGACAACGGCACAAATTTTGCCAAAGGCGCCTGCCCGCTTTCGCGACGCAAGGCATCCGATTGGACTTAGCGTCCGTTGCCCATCCGCATCAAGCGGCCGTGGAGCGAAAGCGAACGGCCTCATCTCGTCGGCATCAAGCCTCGATCGTCGAACCATTGGGCGTTCGGCCAGCTGCTGGCTTGAGGAGTTGCCAGCCGTCCTCTAGAGTCTGCGTATGACTCCAAACAAGTCAACTGGCTTCACACCCTTCTTCCTCGTCTACGGTGCCGAAGCTGTCATCCAAACGGATATAGAGTTTGACTCCCGCGAGTCACCATGTACACCAAAGAGGAAGCGAAGAAGCACGTCAAGACGGCGTCGATCTGCTTGGAAGAGGGCGGCTGTTGGCACTCACCCGGTCCAAAGATCTACCAAAGCAGAGCTCGCACCGCTACTACAACAAGAAGGTCAAGCCAAGATCATTCCTAGAGGGCGACCTTGTGCTCCGGCTGATCCAAATAACAGCCGCCAGCACAAGCTATCGGTGCCTTGGGAAGGCCCATTCATCATCGACAAAGTCTTTGGTAATGACTCCTACTACCCGATCGACGCCATAAGCCCGAAAGCACGCAAGAGGGACGACTCCGGCAAAGAGACTGAGCGGCCATGGAATCTGAATCTCCTTGAAGATTTTACATGCTTGATGCAGTATGTACCACGCTACCCTTTGTGTTTAAAGTACCAAGACTCGGGCCCCGAGACGAGCTCGGGGACTGCCCTCTTTGTTATCTTTATGATAAAATTATGCCTTTGAGTATGTTACCCTTTGATTATGCTGTTTGGCACGGGCTCGACTAGTCGGCCCGGGACTCACCGCCTTTGGGCTATGAAATGCTTCTGCAATCGGACAAGTAACGTCACGGTGCCTAAGCCGTCTCTGTCGAAGCCGCAGCTCATGAGAGCGATCGCTTGGTGGGCAGGAGTAAGGTAGAACGGGCGCCCACACGAAAAAAATGGCTAAGGACCAAAAGCATAAACATAGTTTAAATCGGCTTCACTGCTTTAAGAAAACCGACTCCTAAGTAGCCGGCTTGCCGCTTTCTACTCAACTTGCTTAACGACTCTAAAAAATGGCCAAGTACTTGCCTTCTCAAAAGTAGCCAAGCACTTGACCTAGACGGCAGTCCGCAGAGCGGTTGCCCGATGGGCAAGGCGGCATCTAAGGGAAGGCGGCAAAGGAAAAAGCCACAAGAGCAATAAGCAAGGAAAGATAAAATTAGAATAATATTTACACAAGCTTAGGCCCTTGGCCGGATCTTCGAACAGAGGTTCAGAATACACCCAGGGGTGGAATTGTGCAAATTAACAAGTTCTTTTAAAAGACTAGCAAACAGATAAAATAAAAGGCAAGGCAGCGCCTAAGAAGCAGCGGATGGGGTTGGAAGGCGGAGGCGGCGGCGTCGGCGCCGGGCGGCCGGCCGGGCGGTCTCGGCTTGATCGTCTCCGGCGGCAGCCGCCGAGATGGGCGCGGCTCGTTCTTTGGAGGCCCGTCGAGCTGAGGCTGGTCGCCGCTCCGTCTTCTGGCGCCCCATGCCGTCTCCGTCCTCCGCCTCGTCTTCATCCTCGGCGCTGAGTCGATCACCTCCGCCGAGTCCTCGCCAGTAGTCCGGGTTCACCCGAACCACTCGGCGGTGCCTCCCCACCGTCTTTCACCTTTCGGGGCGAAGACGCTGGTGTCCGTGTAGTCGGCGATAGCCGCCGACGCTTCGAGGGCGTCCTCCGCGGCCAGCAGCTCCGCTGGGCTTCGGCCGAACGCGTGGCCAGCCGACGAGATCCAGCCACGATACCACGCCTTGATTTACTCCTGTGGCTCGGCGAGCTCCACCGAGCCGCGGAACCCTTCAAGCCTCAAGACGGCCAGCCGCGACCTCCAGCCAGTCGGCGGTCCGGCTGGGAGTGTGCAGAACCGGCATGTCCGGCCATAGAGCAGCGATCGCCTGGGCACCGACACGCTGAAGACGGCGCAGCATCCGATGGACCGGCCGCAGACGAGCCTCAATGCTCGAGAGCTGCTCGTCAAGGGTTGAGGCGTTGGCTGCGATCTCGGCGCCACCGCCCTCGCGCCTCGCGCCAGCCTCGATGGTCTGATTGGCGCTGCGTGTCACCGGGAAGAAGTCGCCAAGAAGAAGAAGAAGCAAGTCGAAAAAAGGAGTCGGCTTGACCCATAGTCGGCAACCCAAAAGAAAAAGTAAAAGCAAACTCACCATCGACGATATCTTGATTTCGTGGAAGCCGGAGGTCGCAGCGCTTCCTGCCGGTCCAGCGGGCGCCGCTCTCAAATTCGGCCAGAGAGCGGCCTCTTTCTTCTCCGCCTCACCTGCGCCGCCTTGAGCAGCTCCTCTGCTCCGCCACCTGCGTAGCCAGCAGGTCGCGCTCTGGGCGAGCTTGACGCCTCCTCCTCTTTGGCGCGCAAGCGGTCTCGGCCGTACCAGCTGCCCCAAGAGCGGCGTTGGACTCAAGAATAAAAGAAGAAGAACGGCGAAGTCGTTAGCTAAGAAGGTCGCAGGAAGATCCGCCCGATCGCAGCAGCGATCGCCCAATCTCGGGACTACAGCCAGCAGGTGCGCCAGCGCGCCCATGAAGAAAACTCACCTCGGCTCCTCGCCAAGTCAAGAGCCCGCTTGCTCAGCTCCTCAACGTTGCGGTTGAAGGCGATGGCGGAGGTTGTGATACTCCCGCGACAAGAATTCGCACGAGGGTAAAAACTTGAAGTAAGCAAATAGAGTTCGAGCCGCTGCTCGGCCCGGCCCGAAACTCGGGACTACACAGTGGGTGTTGGCGCGCTTCTACGAGAAGAGCAAGAAAAAGTTGAAAAAAAACATACCCTTACGGTGGACGCGATGCAGTGCGCCTTGGAGAGGTTCTGGATGGCGTCGCCCTCAGCCCGCAGCTTCGCCTGGACGTCCAGGAGCGCCGTGTTCAGCGGGCCCGTGCCGCCTCCTCGCACCCACCCAACGGGCGCGGCGCTTGTCGCCTCGGCGTCAGGGATGGCCGAGCTGGCGGCGCCGGTCTCCAAGGGGCGCGGCGCCGAAGTCGCCTTCTCAAGACGGCGTCGCGCTGGCGAGGCGACTTGAAGAAGTAGCTGCGCCACGGCCTCGTCGTCGGTCGGCGGCACAGGCGGGTCCGCCGGCTGCTTGCCTCGCGCGATCTCGGACTGCGGTGGAGGCGGCGGAGGTGGCGCGGCCACGCCCGGTAGGGAGACCTCGCTGCCTTCCCTCCCTGCGACGGGGACCTCACCGCCGACTCCCTCCGACTGCCCCGTGAACTCCGGCGGCGGTGGCGCAGAGCTCAACGGGGTGACGAGCAGCGCCGACTGGAGGCGCGCGGCCTCCTCGGCTCGCCTCTTGGCTGCGGCGGCGGCTTCGACCTCCTCCAGTTTCTTCTGGGCGGAAGCCGCCGCCTTCTCAGTCTCCGCCTTCTCCAGACGGGCGGCCTCCTCCTCATCGCGCTTCTCCTGCGCATTCCGCTCTGTTGCCTCCCGGAGGGCGGCCGCAGGGTCAACCCGCCGACTATTGGCGGACGTCTCCACCGACCCCATGACGGAGGCGGCGGCGACCCTCTCCAAGGTGAGGGGAGCCTTGATGAGAAAAAAGACATGAGAAGACTCGGACAAGACGGACCAGAAGAAAACAAGACAGAATAAAAATACTTACGCGGAGACCAGTGGTGGCTTCTTCACTTCCTTGCGGAAGCGGTTGGCCTTCGCGACCGCCTCTTCGTGCTGAGTCGCGGCGGCCGTTCCCCTGAATTTCTTGGCCCGGCCACCTGGCAGACTCGGCCCGGCCCGGCGCTTCTTCGCGCCGCCTCGACCACCCAAGGCGGCGGAGGAGCTCGCGCATGGATGGCCGGCTTTCTGCTGGCGGCGGGGGACGACTTCCTTCTCGCCATCGTCGTCAGGCCAATCGGCGAAAGTGGCCGAAGGCCTAAAGTCGTCGGCCCCTCCTCCTCCCTCGGCGTCGGCCTCCATCGCCGCCACGCCCAAGTCGGGGTCGTCGGCATCGCTCTCCGCCCGGTCGGGGACGAATTCACGAGCCGGCCCCGCGGCGCCGGCCGAAGGCGGCATGAGGGGATTCTGAGTCGGAGAAGACCAAGGAAAATTAGAGCCGGATTCGGCTGAAGAAGGAAATAGAGAAGCAAGAGATGACTTACCAATGGCGGGGGGTGGGCGCGTGAGTATGGCTCCTTGCCGAACTGCCATTCCTCCGTGAGGCCGCAGTTCGCCAAGAAGTTCACCGTGTCCACCACCTCTGCGTGGGGCATGTCTTTGGAGCACAACCGGTTGGGTCCGGCGGCGCTCATCGGCGGATCGATGAGGTCGGCCTTGAAGAGGGAGAACTTCGGCGCGCCATGAAGGCGGCCAGCAAGTCTGCCCGGTCAGGGCCCTCCGATCAAGCGTCATCACGCGGAGTCAGCATGACGGCGGCGTTACTGCGGAGTCGCCGTCCGGGCCCTATAGGACCAGCTGGAGGGTCGGCCCGCCAACTCGCCGCGTACGTAAGGCGGCAAGTTGACCCAGTCGCCCTCGGGGGCGATGTTCTTGACATAGAAGTATGTACGCTGCCACATCTTCACCGACTTGATGAGGGAAATGGCCGGAAAAGGGTTCTCGGGCACCGCCTCCTCTTGGCGATGAGCGTGCCGCCTGAGCCGACCGCGCGCGGCGTGGGTCCCGAGCTTGGCTTGGAAGAATTCCCCATAGCTCGATGGTGGGGATAACGCCGAAAAGCCTTCGCATAAGGATCGCGGCGGCCAGCAGCACCACCGTGTTGGGGTGAGGTGGTGCGGCTGGAGCCCGAAGAACTCCAAGAACGCGCGGAAGAAGCCGCTCGCCGGCAGCCCTAGCCCGCGCATGAGGTGCGAGCGGAAAATGACCCGCTCGCCCTCCTCCGGCGCCGGCGTGATTTCGCCCTCCGGCGCGGCGCGGGTCCGCACTAGGTGGCTGCTGGGGATGCGGCGCGTTTGATGAAGAAACTCGATGATGTCGTCATAGATGATGGAGCCGTCCCACACGCCGGAGCGCGCGGTGGGAGGTGCGGCGGCGGATGAGGAGCTCATCTCCGCGGCGCGGCGAGGTTCGGCGCAGCGGAGCGAGGAAGAAGACGAGGCAGGGAGCAAGAGGGAGCGGGGAAGAGAGGGTGCGCGTGCGTCGCCGCCCCCTCCCTCCCCCCGCCTACTTATAGGCGCCTAGGCTGCGAAGCCGAGGGGGCGGGCGTGGGATTAACTGCGCCCACGTCCCCACGCCCCCACGATTTAACCCACGACGTTACTGCGCGCAGTAACGGCGTGGGGAGCCCAACCGCCCGCACGACCGCAGCGGATCCGCTGCGCGCCGAGGCGTGGTAGTGGCGGGCCCCACCTGACGGGCCTGTCTTGTCACGCGCGTGGGCTGGCAGACTGGCCCTGCCGCGTGGCGTCGCGTGGCGGGCCCGCAACGGGCGGCTGCCGGGAAGCTTATCAGGCACGCCGCCCGGATCCCGCTGCGACCTTCGAAACCTTTGAAGAGCAAGACGGCCCCCTGCAAGGCCGACTCCAGCTAGTCGGCTCAAGATGGAGACGGCGGGCCGAGTCCAGATTCTTCTACCAAGGGGATGAAGCTGTCGAGGCTCCTCGACATGTTTCCCTCGGCGCCTCACCAGCTTCGGGGACTACTGTCGGAGTAATGGGCCACGGGTAGGCAAACCCGAGCCCCTGGACCTTTCAAAACATCGGGGCAGACTGCGCCCCTCAAGACCCCAAGGCGAAGAGCCGCCCTCAGAGAGTCGGCGACAGAGTCGCCGACTGCCCCTCTAGGCTGAGTCCCAGAGACGGCCTCAGGACAAGCCGACTCCAAGCCAGCGACCTCCAATGAAGCCGACTACAGGGAGTCAGCCCGCGACTCCGTCCACTCCCTGAATGAGAGACTACGAGCGGGATGGGATAAAGCCGCCTCGCGGCGGTCCCGCCCGCTCATAAAAGGGCGAAACACGGCCACGAGGCGCCCGTCTGACGGAGATCTCCGTCCGGCGCAACCTTGTAGGCCACACTGCCCCGACGTCAACCCGTGGGCAGATTCTGTACCCATGATGGCCTGTCTGTACGACTCGAAGACGGCGGGACCCGCCTGTCAGCGGGAGTGCAGAAGACGGCGAGAACGCCCCAAAGACAGACCCGTTGGAGTCGGCCTCCGACAGTCGGCCGGCCCCTCCCGCGGGCTCCGTGCGCCATTAACCAGACAAGACAGGGAATGGCAATAGTGATCGCCCGCCAGGCGGCGGCACTGTTGACATGCCCCCGCGACCAAGCTCACGTCATTAGAAGCGCTCTGAGAACTGCATCCGGCAAGAGCGCGCTGCGGTGACGAGGGCTGTCGGCCCCATCTTTGATCCGTCGGCGGGGCCCACTAGTCGGCGGGCCCTGTGAGTCGGCGGAGAAGGCGGCGACCTAAGAGACTGACGGCTGGGACCCGTGCCCAGCCGGATTACCATTGTACCCCCGGGGGGTAGGCCTATATAAACCCCTCGGGGCACCCATGCAAAGGGTTGGAAGCTGGTAGTTTTAGACACACACATAGAGAGAAGAGAGGAGCTAGCCGTGCCCTTCTCCTTCCTCACCCCGAACAGCTCAAGGAGCAATCTTGTACTCACTTTGCCATAGTGATCATGCGGAGACCTCGTAGAGCAGGAGTAGGGGTGTTATCTCCTCGGAGAGCCCTGAAGCTGGGTAAGATTCGCCGGCGTGCATGTCTTCGCCTCATCCCGTTTCCAGGCACCGGCGACGTTGTAACGCCCCGGATTCGATGCGCCAGGTGTCCTCCAGTTATTTGCCGTCATTGCCATGTCATTTGCTTGCGTGTTGCACTTTGCCATGTCATCATATGCTTTTCATATCATCTCGTCATGTGCATCGCATTTGCATACATGTTCGTCTCATGCATCCGAGCATTTTCCCCGTTGTCCGTTTTCCAATCCGGCACTCCTATGTGTCCCGGCGCCCCCTTTTTGCCTCTTCTTTTGTGCGGGTGTTAAACTTTCTCGGAATGGCCCGAGGCTTGCCAAGTGGCCTTGGTATAGCACCGGTAGACCGCCTGTCAAGTTTCGTGCCATTTGGAGTCCGTTTGATACTCCAACGGTTAACCGGTAACCGCAAAGGCCTCTCTTGTGTGCAGCCCAACACCCCTTCCAAAGTGGCCCAAAACCCAGCAAACACCCCTCTCTGCTCTCGGTCGTTCGATCACGATCGTGTGGGTGAAAACCGCTCCTCATTTGGACTCTCCTAGCTCCCTCTATCTATAAATAGGTCCTTCCCCCCGAATTTTCGCGCAGTCCAAACCCTAGCCAAACTCCTCCCCGCCGCCGGACATGTCCGCCTCCGTGCCGGACGTGTCCACCGCCGCCGCCACGTCGCTCCGACGAATCGGAGGACGCCACGTCAGCGCCGCCTGCCTCCCTCCTCCACTCACGCGCCGCCACATCGCCTCCTCCCTCTCCCGCACCGCCGCGGCCCGTTCGGTCCAGATCGGGCCCGCCCCGGGCCGATCCGGGCCGCGCCGCCCGCCTTCGCCGCCACGCTCCCGTCCGCGCCGCCTCGCGGACCGCGCCCTCCGGCAGCGCGCTCGCCCGACCCGCCGCCCGCCGCCGCCCGCCGCCGCCGCCATGAGCCCAGCGTCTGCGCCTCCCGGCCGCGCCTCCTTGCGCACCTCCCGGCCACTGCTTCCCGCTCCCGCGCCCGCGCCTCCGGCCGCCGGTGGCCCCGCCGCCCTGCCCGCCTCGCCTGCCGGCTGCGCCGCCCGCCGCCCGTCGCCTCCCGTCGCCTTCTCCGCCTCCCCTCGCCGGGATCCGGCCGGATCCGGCGAGATCCGGCCCGGATCCGCCGCGCGCGCCCGTCCCCGGCCCCTTCTCCGGCCATCCTCGACTCCCGCGCCGCCGTTGACTTTTCTGAGGTGGCAAAAATCTGCTAAGTCCCCGAGTCTGTGATATTTTTATGCCATGTTCATCGCATCATATCTCTGCATCCGTAGCTCCGTTTCGTGCGTGTAATATGTCAAATTGTTCGTCTCGACGAGTACTTCATGTCATTCCATTGCATCATGTTCATTTGAGTTCATCTTGATGCCTGAATCATCGTTGCAAGAGTGCTATGTGATGTTAATCTGCTGAAACTGTTATAACTTGCTCATTTGTCATTTTTGCCATTATTGATGTGTGCATCTTATGAGCTTGATGTCTACATGTGTTTTGATATATGATATGCCATCTTTTCAGAAGTGCCATCCATGTATTTTTGTGAGTTGTGTAGTGAGTGCATCAAGCTTGTTAAGTAGGGTACTTGCTGTTGCTATTTTGCATGTCTGAATCTGCTATATCATGATGCTATGTTAACCTGCTTCTACAAGTAATTCTATGCATAATCTGGAGATGTTCACTAAAGGTGTTTTGTTCTACATGTCATGATCTATCCATTCATGCCCCTGGTTGCATTTTTAGCCTGCTGTAACTTGTTGTTATCTTGCTCCAAAATTGCTAAATAATGTTGCTGTCAGCCTGTTAACTTTAAGTTCAATGTTGCCATGATTGTTGTTAGTGATCCATGCACTCTATGAACTTGATCTTTCCATGCTTAGCTTCATAAACATTCCTTCTTGCTGTTGGTTGCCTTGCCATGCCATGTATTTCTCTGTGGTGAGTGGTTCAAGCTCACCAACATGCCTACTTATCGTTGTTCCTGCCATGTATGAATCTGTAATATAACTTGCCATGTTTACATGGGTGCCATCATATTTTCTGTGCCCTTTTGGCTTATGGTCAGTAAGGGACTTTTGTTCTATGCATTTAGTAGGTTCATGCCATGCTCTAGTTTGACATGATAGCTTGCTGTAACATGTTGTTTGATAGCTCGAAACATTGCAACCTGAAGTTATTTCTGCTAAAGTTTGAAACTGTTATTATTTGCAATCTTGCCATGTCATTTTGAGCATGTTCTAGTGATTTCTGGAGATAGCTCAATGTTCATGTTTTGTCATGCTTTACCAGTAAATCATGACCATGCCTTTTGTTTTCTCGTTGAGGTCCTGTAGCATGTTGTTTTGATGCTTGCAATATGCCTAGTTGCTGTTTTGGACAGCTTATCCTTTAAACTTGTATTGTGTGTATGTGTTGAACCGTTGCTCCGTTTTGAGTGTGCTCTATATGAAAATTGCTTGATTTTGCATGTAGTTTCATATTATCGTGTTGCATCCTTGTTTTGAGGTGTTTTCTTGATGTTTGAATGCATTTTGCATCAATGCCATGGTTAACTTATTTTGCTCATATCTTCTAGGCCGTAGCTCCGAATTAAATGGACTTCATATGTAACTTGACTAGAATTCTGTGTAGATCATCGTGGTGCATCTTAACTTGCTGTTTAACAACTTGAAAATAAGGTTTATTCAGATCTGGACCAATTTCGAAATTTGCATATGAGGACCTACCGGAGTTGTTCTATGTTGTTTCCAGCCTCATTTAAACTTGCTTTGATGTGTTGGTCTTGTATGCATCATCTTTTGACATGAGTAGCTTCATGCAGCCTTGTCATGCATCATACTTGGTTGAGCATCATGTCTTGTTCATGTGTGGTGTGTTTACCATGTTGTGTGCTTCTTCTCGATAGTTCCTGTTTCGTTGCGATCGTGAGGATTCGTTCGTCTACGCTTGGTTCGTCTTCGTGGCTTCATCTTCTTCATGGACTCGTCCTTCTTCCTAGCGGGATTTCAGGCAAGATGACCGCTACCCTGGATCTCACTACTATCATTGCTATGCTAGTTGCTTCGTTCTATCGCTTTGCTGCGCTACCTATCATTTGCTCTTCAAGCCTTCCCAATTTGCCATGTCAGCCTCTAACCTTTTTCCCCTTCCTAGCAAACCGTTGTTTGGCTATGTTACCGCTTTGCTCAGCCCCTCTTATAGCGTTGCTAGCTGCAGGTGAAGTTGAAGATTGCTCCATGGTGAACAGGATTATGTTGGGATATCACAATATCTCTTATATTATTAATGCATCTATATACTTGGTAAAGGGTGGAAGGCTCGGCCTTATGCAGTGTTTTGTTCCACTCTTGCCGCCCTAGTTTCCGTCATATCGGTATTATGTTCCCGGATTTTGCGTCCCTAACGCGGTTGGGTGATTTATGGGACCCCTTGACAGTTCGCTTTGAACAAGACTCCTCCAAAGAAGGCCCAACATTGGTTTTACCATCTACCTCACCTATGCCCTTTTTCCCTTGGGTTTAGGAGCCCAAGGGTCATCTTTATTTTAGCCCCCGGGCGGTGCTCCTTCGAGTGTTGGTCCGAATCGAGCAACTGCTTGGGCCACCACGGGAAACTCGAGGCTTGGTTTTACTCGTAGCTTGACTTATCCGGAGTGCCACGAGAACGAGTACGTCGACTCCTATCGGGATTTGTTGGCACATCCGGCGGCTTTGCTGGTCTGTTTTATTCTTTGTCGAAATGTCTTGCAGCGGGATTCGAGATCGATCGGGTCTTCCGGGAGAAGGAATATCCTTCGTTGATCGCGAGCTTATCATGGGCTAAGTTGGGACACCCTGCAGGGTTTGAACTTTCGAAAGCCGTGCTCGCAGTTATGTGGCAGATGGGAATTTGTTAATATCCGGTTGTAGTAAACTTGAAGCAAACTCTTCTAAAATACACCAACCGTAAAGCGTAATCGTGAGTGTCTCTTTTCGGGTTGATCGAGAGGAGAACACGGTTTCGGGTTATGTCGGCGTAAGTAGGAGTTCAGGATCACTTCTTGATCATTGCTAGTTGACGACCGTTCCTTTGTTTCTCTTCTCGCTCTCATTTGCGTAAGTTAGCCACCATACATGCTTTGTCGCTGCTGCAACCTCACCACTTTACCCCTTCCTTTCCCTTTAAGCTTTGCTAGTCTTGATACCCATGGTAATGGGATTGCTTTGAGTCCTCGTGGCTCACAGATTACTACACCACCGATTGCAGGTACAGGTTGCGATGATCTTGGCGCGAGAGCGATGTTTACTTGTTTTGGAGTTCTTCTTACGCTTCTTCTTGATCGGGGATAGGTTCGGTCGGCAGCAGCTGGGCTAGCAGGGTGGATGTCGTTTGAGCTTCATTTATGTTTCATCCGTAGTCGGATGTTGATCTTGTATATGATGTTGATGTATTCTTGTGGCATTTATGCCTTATGTATGTATCCCCATCTATTATGTAATGTTGATGTAATGATATCCACCTTGCAAAAGCGTTTCAATATCGGGTCTATCCTTGGTGGGACCTTGAGTTCCTTTTGGATAGGGTCGCATATTGGGCGTGATCAAGTTAGTATCGAGCCTCGACCGACCTTAGGAGCCCCTTGATTGATCGTGTAGTTTGGCCGTTGTTGAGTCTAGAAGAAAACTGGTTTCTGAGTCTAGTTATATCGGAGAGTAGGAATTCTTTTTACTCCTCTGCCCCTTCGTCGCTCTGGTGAGGAATCTTGACGTAGGTGTTTTGAACTACTCCTCTTCCCATTCAAGTTTTTATTAGGATCACGCAGTTGGTTTTCCGATTGTTGGTTCTCATCTCTTTTCATCCGGTGCATTTTCTCGTCAAGGCGATTCGACCCTCTTCATCTTTGCCAAGTTCAATCCTCAGTTGTTTTCTTTCCCACCCGCCCACCCTTCTTCTTCTCGGAACTAGAGTCCGTAATCGAGTATCGATCCTACTCGTGCGAAGTCTTGCTTTCTTTCCTCAATGATTTCAACCGGTGTTGTCTCTTCAAAATATTAAATCGTTTCCCCCCGAAGTTGCCTTTGTTTTCCCCGCCACCCACCCTTTTCTTCCCGTCGACTCTCTCGACCAGCTATCTCATTAAATGCGGAACCTCTTCAGTCTTTCGTAAATTACTCAACCGGTGAATTCTCGTCCCGTTTGATATTCTTCATCTCTTTTCTTCTCCGGTGGATCCAATTCAAGTTTTTCGTTGTCGATCATATTCTTTCCCTCAGCTCAAATATTTCCATTTGCTCGTTCGCCTCTCGCCAATTTATCCTTCCGGAGTGTTCAACACATCTCAGGAGATTCGTCTATGTTTGAATTAATTCGAGGTTATCACCTCATTCTAATATTTCAATTGTTCCGGTACATCACTTATCTGTTCAACAATCCTTTCCAACGGTGTTATCTCTTCAGTGGGCCCTAACCCACAGGTCTTTTCCCAGGATCTTACCTGACTCTTCTAATTCCCCCGGAGTTATTCTCAATTCTTTTCAAGTGTGACGTAAGAATGGATTCCATCAGTCACATGCCTTTTTCAAGATCGATTTCAAACCATTTCATTGTTGACTCAACCTCTTTGCTTTTCATTCTACCGGAGTACCTCAGTTATTTTGGTGGTGTTTCTCGTCATCATTTGAAGACCGAAGAAGAGTTCCTTCTAAATCTTGTCCATTCTCCCGGAGATTCATGGTGATAGCTCGATGTTATCATATCTAATTGTTTCCAGTTGTGCAATTCTTTTCATCCATCCGGAGTATTTCAGGAGTTGCTTTTCTGTTCCGATTATCCGGAGGCCTCCATTTCAGAAGATTTCCTCGTCCCAAGTTTTCAGCTTCGTTCTCTCAGTTATTCTATATTCGTACCCTTTCGTTCGCCTCAATATTATCCCGGTGCTTCGTTCAAGTGTTCTTTAATCAGCTCACGATCTCTTTGTTCTTTTGCATCTAAGTTCCCTCAAACATATTTGTTCTTCTAATTCTTCCCGGTGATTCAGTCTCTTTCATCAGTCATGCTCGAATTCTTATGGTGGTTCGTTCAAGTTCTTTTTCCTTGATTATCATGTTAATCCATTCGTTCTTTCAATTATACCGGTGGTTCATGAAGACCTTCACAAGTTTGCGATATATCACTTCTCAATCCTTTTCAAGAAGAATAAGTAGTATGCAAAATCCATTGCTTGGCATCAATTTAATTTGATGAAGGATAAGCATACAATAAATCTTATTCTTATTTCCTCGAAGTGAGTAATCCCTTCCTTCGGAGTTTGTTCTTGAGGAATAAATTCTAGTCCCAAGTGTTTTCATCTTTTCTTTTCCGGAGTTCAAATTTCCTCGGCCATTTCGTCGGAACCTCCATCTAAATCATCGCAAGGCTCATCTTATTCTTTCTTCCTTCATTCTATCTCATCATCCTTTGGTCACCGGAGTTCTTCATGGTGGTTCTTCATGATTTAATTCATTCTTCAAGTGTTCATCAAGGTTCTTTTGGAGGAGCTCAAGAAGCTTTCTTTCTTGCATCTCAAAGTGAATTTAATTCTCCGTATTCTTTTGAACTGGAGTTTTGCATTTCTTCGTTCTTCTATGCTATCCAATCATTTCCGTTTGTGGCCGGTTATCACCTTATGATCTTGAGATGTTACCTATAAGACCACAACAAGCTTATTCTTTCGTTGTTGTTTTTCTCGACAACTCCGTTTAAACCTTCCTTCTAAAGACGCTTTCAATTTCATTCGTGGCACAAAGTTGTCATTTTCTACTCCGTTCTTTTCATTCAACTCTTTCAATTCTTTCCGGAGGTTTTGTGTCATGTCTTCATCATGTATCATTCCATCCACTAAAGTTCATGTTCTATTCCTCCATGTTTTAACCGGAGTGCTGCTTAAATCCTTTCAGCCTTATTCGTTTCTTATCTCGTTCTAACCGGAGTGATTCTTTGCTTCTTCTCTTGAGTTCTTGCTTCACCTCATCCCTTTTATCTTCTCTCGGTCCTAAGATCTCGGGACGAGATCTCTTGTTAGTGGAGGAGTTTTGTAACGCCCCGAATTCAATGCGCCAGGTGTCCGCCAGTTATTTGCCGTCATTGCCATGTCATTTGCTTGCGTGTTGCACTTTGCCATGTCATCATCTGCTTTCATATCATGTCGTCATGTGCATCGCATTTGCATACATGTTCGTCTCATGCATCCGAGCATTTTCCCCGTTGTCCGTTTTCCAATCCGGCACTCCTATGTCTCCCGGCGCCCCCTTTTTGCCTCTTCTTTTGTGCGGGTGTTAAACTTTCTCGGAATGGCCCGAGGCTTGCCAAGTGGCCTTGGTATAGCACCGGTAGACCGCCTATCAAGTTTCGTGCCAATTGGAGTCCGTTTGATACTCAGCAGTTAGCAGTGTAACCGCAAGGCCTCTCTTGTGTGCAGCCCAACACCCTTCAAAGTGGCCCAAAACCCAGCAAACTCCCTCCTGCTCTCGGTCGTTCGATCACGATCGTGTGGGTGGCCGCTCCTCATTTGGACTCTCCTAGCTCCCTCTATCTATAAATAGGTCCTTCCCCGATTTTCGCTCGGTCAAACCCTAGCCAAACTCCTCCCCTTGCGGACATGTCCGCCTCCGTGCGGGCGTGTCCACCGCCACCGCCACGTCGCTCAAGCGAATCGGAGGACGCCACGTCAGCGCCACCGCCTCCCTCCTCCACTCACGCGCCGCCACATCGCCTCCTCCCTCTCCCGCTTTTGCGCTTGGTTCAGTCAGATCGGGCCCGCCCGGCCGATCCGGGCCCAAGCCGCCAGCTTCATCGCCACCGCTCCCGTCCGCGCCGCCTCGCGGACCCGCGCCCTCCGGCAGCGAGCTCCGCCCGACCCGCCGCCCGCCGCCAGCGCGGCCTGCCCATGGCGAGCCCGGCGTCCGCGCCTCCAGCGCGCCTCCTCCTTGCCGCGCCTCCCGGCCCGGCTTCCGCTCCCGCGCCCGCGCCTCCGGCCGCCGGTGGCGCCGCCGCCCTGCCGGCCTCGCCTGCCGGGCTCGCCGCCCGCCGCCCGTCGCCTCCCGTCGCCTTCTCCGCCTCCCTCGCCGGGATCCGGCGGATCCGCGAGATCCGCCCCGGATCCGCCGTGCGCTCCCGTCCCCTGCCCCTTCTCCGGCCATCCTCGACTCCCGCGCCGCCGTTGACTTTTCTGAGGTGGTAAAAATCTGCTAAGTCCCCGAGTCTGTGATATTTTTATGCCATGTTCATCGCATCATATCTCTGCATCCGTAGCTCCGTTTCGTGCGTGTAATATGTCAAATTGTTCGTCTCGAGGAGTACTTCATGTCATTCCATTGCATCATGTTAATTTGAGTTCATCTTGATGCCTGAATCATCGTTGCAAGAGTGCTATGTGATGTTAATCTGCTGAAACTGTTATAACTTGCTCATTTGTCATTTTTGCCATGATTGATGTATGCATCTTATGAGCTTGATGTCTACATGTGTTTTGATATATGATATGCCGTCTTTTCAGAAGTGCCATCCATGTATTTTTGTGAGTTGTGTAGTGAGTGCATCAAGCTTGTTAAGTAGGGTACTTGCTGTTGCTGTTTTGCATGTCTGAATCTGCTATATCATGATGCTATGTTAACCTGCTTCTACAAGTAATTCTATGCATAATCTGGAGATGTTCACTAAAGGTGTTTTGTTCTACATGTCATGATCTATCCATTCATGCCCCTGGTTGCATTTTTAGCCTGCTGTAACTTGTTGTTATCTTGCTCCAAAATTGCTAAATAATGTTGCTGTCAGCCTGTTAACTTTAAGTTCAATGTTGCCATGATTGTTGTTAGTGATCCATGCACTCTATGAACTTGATCTTTCCATGCTTAGCTTCATAAACATGCCTTCTTGCTGTTGGTTGCCTTGCCATGCCATGTATTTCTCTGTGGTGAGTGGTTCAAGCTCACCAACATGCCTACTTATCGTTGTTCCTGCCATTTATGAATCTGTAATATAACTTGCCATGTTTACATGGGTGCCATCATATTTTATGTGCCCTTTTGGCTCATGGTCAGTAAGGGACTTTTGTTCTATGCAATTAGTAGGTTCGTGCCATGCTCTATTTTGACATGATAGCTTGCTGTAACATGTTGTTTAATAGCTCTAAACATTGCAACCTGATGTTATTTCTGCTAAAGTCTGAAACTGTTATTATTTGCAATCTTGCCATGTCATTTTGATCATGTTCTAGTGATTTCTGGAGATAGCTCAATGTTCATGTTTTGTCATGCTTTACCAGTAAATCATGCCCATGCCTTTTGTTTTCTCGTTGAGGTCCTGTAGCATGTTGTTTTGATGCTTGCAATATGCCTAGTTGCTGTTTTGGACAGCTTATCCTTTAAACTTGTATTGTGTGTATGTGTTGAACCGTTGCTCGTTTTGAGTGTGCTCTATATGAAACTTGCTTGATTTTGCATGTAGTTTCATATTATAATGTTGCATCCTTGTTTTGAGGTGTTTGTTTGATGTTTGAATGCATTTTGCATCAATGCCATGGTTAACTTGTTTTGCTCATATCTTCTAGGCCGTAGCTCCGAATTAAATGAACTTCATATGTAACTTGACTAGAATTCCGTGTAGATCATCATGGTGCATCTTAACTTGCTGTTTAACAACTTGAAAATAAGGTTTACTCAGATCTGGACCAATTTTGAAATTTGCATATGAGGACCTACCGGAGTTGTTCTATGTTGTTTCCGGCCTCATTTAAACTTGCTTTGATGTGTTGGTCTTGTATGCATCATCTTTTGACATGAGTAGCTTCATGCAGCCTTGTCATGCATCATACTTGGTTGAGCATCATGTCTTGTTCATGTGTGGTGTGTTTACCATGTTGTGTGCTTCTTCTCGATAGTTCTGTTTAGTTGCGATCGTGAGGATTCGTTCGCTCACGCTTGGTTAGTCTTCGTGGCTTCATCTTCTTCATGGACTCGTCCTTCTTCCTAGCGGATTTCAGGCAAGATGACCGCTACCACTGATCTCACTACTATCATTGCTATGCTAGTTGCTTCGTTCTATCGCTTTGCTGCGCTACCTATCATTTGCTCTTCAAGCCTTCCCAATTTGCCATGTCAGCCTCTAACCTTTTTCCCCTTCCTAGCAAACCGTTGTTTGGCTATGTTACCGCTTTGCTCAGCCCCTCTTATAGCGTTGCTAGCTGCAGGTGAAGTTGAAGATTGCTCCATGGTGAACAGGATTATGTTGGGATATCACAATATCTCTTATATTATTAATGCATCTATATACTTGGTAAAGGGTGGAAGGCTCGGCCTTATGCACTGTGTTTTGTTCCACTCTTGCCGCCCTAGTTTCCGTCATATCGGTATTATGTTCCCGGATTTTGCGTCCCTAACGCGGTTGGGTGATTTATGGGACCCCCTTGACAGTTCGCTTTGAATAAGACTCCTCCAAAAAGGCCCAACATTGGTTTTACCATTTGCCTCACCTATGCCCTTTTTCCTAGGGTTTCAAGCCCAAGGGTCATCTTTATTTAGCCCCCGGGCGGTGCTCCTTCGAGTGTTGGTCCGAACCGAAAGAACCTCTTGGGGCCACCACGGGAAACTCGAGGCTTGGTTTTACTCGTAGCTTGACTTATCCGGAGTGCCACGAGAACGAGTATGTCGCGACTCTATCGGGATTTGTCGGCACATCCGGGCGGCTTTGCTGGTCTTGTTTTATTCTTTGTCGAAATGTCTTGTAGCCGGATTCGAGACTGATCGGGTCTTCCGGGAGAAGGAATATCCTTCGTTGATCGCGAGAGCTTATCATGGGCTAAGTTGGGACACCCCTGCAGGGTTTGAACTTTCGAAAGCCATGCTCGCGGTTATGTGGCAGATGGGAATTTGTTAATATCTGGTTGTAGTAAACTTGAAGCAAACTCTTCTAAAATACACCAACCGTAGCGTAACCGTGAGTGTCTCTTTTGGGGTTGATCGAGAGGAGAACACGGTTTCGGGTTATGTCGGCGTAAGTAGGAGTTCAGGATCACTTCTTGATCATTGCTAGTTGACGACCGTTCCGTTGTTTCTCTTCTCGCTCTCATTTGCGTAAGTTAGCCACCATACATGCTTAGTCGCTGCTGCAACCTCACCACTTTACCCCTTCCTTTCCCTTTAAGCTTTGCTAGTCTTGATACCCATGGTAATGGGATTGCTGAGTCCTCGTGGCTCACAGATTACTACACCACCAGTTGCAGGTACAGGTTGCGATGATCTTGACGCGAGAGCGATGTTTACTTGTTTTGGAGTTCTTCTTCCGCTTCTTCTTTGATCGGGGATAGGTTCGGTGTCGGCAGCCTGGGCTAGCGAGGTGGATGTCGTTTGAGCTTACATTTATGTTTCATCCGTAGTCGGATGTTGATCTTATATATGATGTTGATGTATTCTTGTGGCATTTGTGCCTTATGTATGTATCCCCATCTATTATGTAATGTTGATGTAATGATATCCACCTTGCAAAAGCGTTTCAATATGCGGGTCTATCCTTGGTGGGACCTTTGAGTTCCTTTTGGATAGGGTCGCATATTGGGCGTGACAGACGTTCTACTCGCCCCCTCCATGATAAGCCATCCTTTGGCATATGTCGCACCCAACCCCCGACACCACCTGTCGAGAATATCAACGGTGTTTCCGATAACCAGGCAATCAGGCCATAAGGCTGTAACAGACAAAGCGCGCTCAGGGAACTTATGCTATATTACTAACAAAGTGTAAGAAGCATCTTCGAAGAAAATAGTACCCCACCGATACCTTTCTTGGTGCTCATTGTTACTATGAGACTTGTGCAATAGATTTTTGTACTCATTAGTTCCGTTGTGTGCCGACCATAATTGAAAACAATAAGGCGCTAGATTTAAACCGCCCGGTCTAAGGTCTGCTCGGATGATCCGATCGTGACAATCGCAGAGGTGCTCCTTTACTCCCTAGCCGAACAATCGGGAGCGTGGGGTAAACACGGAGCGAGCAACCCAGCTTGCGAATCGCTTAAGTCAACATGGTGCATATTGTGGCGTAATACACGAACAAGGAATGAATCCGTACAAGTATAATCATATGCAAGAGGAAAGGCTTCATAAAGAAAGCCCCCAAGTAAACGGGGTATTTGAATTTGTGTGTCACAAACAAAGTTTGGACAAGAAATTTTTTTACAAGCAACTTTTTTCCAAAAAAGTATAATGCTTGATCGAACCGAACACAAGTTAAAAATTTAAAACTTTGAGCATGAAGGCAACTTAGCTGGTTAATGTGTTCGGTATTGATGACGCGGTCCGAGCTTGATGCGGGACAAGGTTCCATCCCCCAAGCCGGTCCCGAGGTGGCGGAGCAAAGAGCTCGGCACTCCGAAGTGGTGACATAGCACGGTCAATACAGGCCGGCAGAGTGATGCCGAAGTCCCCGGCATAGGGTAATGAAGTGTTGACGAAGCCCCCCGTCCAGCCGAGGTGACGCCAAAGGATATAGTCCGGCTGGATCATTTTCCTGTGCACAAAAAATAGTGCAAACCGGAGATAATAGTAATAATAAAAAATGTTGCATAATAAATAATTTATGCAAATGAGTAATAAAAGAAATATGGCCTGGCGCCGAAGTCAATGTAGATGCAGGGCGTCGGCGGGATGTGGTAAAGGCGTGGCAAAGCCTGAATTCACAGGTCGATCCGAGTTCCGGATGCGGCGTTCGCCGGACTATGTATGGAAACTGACCGAACCACCATGCGTTCGTCATTAGTGCGGCCACCATTTGATAGACCTGCGTACATATGATGGACAAACCAGAGTAATAATTCCTTGGAAAAAATGAACCCAAACAAGCAAACAATACTAGGATTAATAGCACCTGGTTTATTTATTGTAGCAATCCGAAGAAAGGTGATTCCCAAAATTGGGACTCGATCCGCACACCCATTGCCTGATGGGCGATAAAGCAACGGCATGGCGATCTTTGGCAAGGTTATTTCGCCGAGGCAAAGCCCTCGGTCCAGCTAACGTGACGGAGCTGGTCGGCTAGTGACGCCGAAGTCTCCGGAGTATAGGTTGATGAAGAGATGGCGAAGCCCCCAGTCCAGTCGAGATGTCGAAGCCTCGATGTCAGCCGATGAGTCAAAGTAGGTCGGCGTGATGGACACCGGCTTGAAGAAGCAACTGTGCGGCCCTGCCGATGCAGGTCGTGACGTGGTCAATGTCGGCTTGATGAAGTGACCGTGCGGCGATGCCGGTGTTCTCGCTCCGTGTAATCTGTGGGGCGGCGATGTTGGTGATGATTTATCCTTCGCGATGCCGAACTCTTGTTCGGCTTGCCGAGATGATGATCCGAAGAAGTTGAGCTCGGCTCAACAAAACGGCGACGTGTCTAGCGCGGGTTGGCAGCCTTAGAGCAATATTGCCGGACTGGTTTGACACCAGCATGATGGTGAAGATCATGTTCAGAAGATTTTAAAGTTAGTGGGATGTGTTCAGGAACAAAACACAATACCTGAGGGAGTTCCGGACTAGGGGGTGTCCGGATAGCCGAACTATCATCATCGGCCGGACTCCAAGACTATGAAGATACAAGATTGAAGACTTCGTCCCGTGTCCGGATGGGACTTTCCTTGGCGTGGAAGGCAAGCTTGGCGATACGGATATGTAGATCTCCTACCTTTGTAACCGACTTTGTGTAACCCTAGCCCTCTCCGGTGTCTATATAAACCGGACGGCTGTAGTCCATAGGACGAACAACAATCATAGCCTCTTTGATCTCGTGGTAGATCCACTCTTGTAACACACATCATCAATATTAATCAAGCAGGAAGTAGGGTTTTACCTCCATCAAGAGGGCCCAAACCTGGTAAAACATCGTGTCCCTTGTCTCCTGTTACCATCCGCCTAGACGCACGATTCGGGACCCCTACCGAGATCCGCGGTTTTGACACCGACATTGGTGCTTTCATTGAGAGTTCCTCGTAGCCGTCACCGATAGGCCCGATGGCTCCTTCGATCATCAACAACGACGCGGTCCAGGTGAGACTTTTCTCCCGGACAGATCTTCGTGTTCGGCGGCTTTGCTGCGGGCCAATTAAGCAGCCATCCGGAGCAGATCGAAGCTTCGCCCCTGCCATCAGGTCAGATTTGGAAGTTTGAACTATCGGCCGATATCCGCGGAGACTTGATCTTGACGGATTCGAGCCGCAATAGCGTGCCGCCTTGTCTCGATGGGCATGATCTAACTCTGCAGCGAGCGGTGCCACGAGGCCGCACCGATATCGCTCCGACCCTTAATCCGGGCGGATTCCCCGATCGAGGGCGAGTGGTTGGACACCGCCTCGGGGCTACAATCTCTGGCGATCGAGCGAACTCCATCCTGTCGCTGCGAAGACCTCGACTCCGGTGCGGACTCCTCTCCGGACTCCAAACCCTCCGCGCCCCTGTCGGATCCGATTGGGCGCGTCATGGAGTTCACGGCGCGGACATCTTTCAGCGCTTGCCCTTTGGCGACATCCTGAATTCACTAAAGTCTCTCTCTTTATCCGGAGAGCCTGGCGGACTACGGTCGGGAAGGTTGGGATCTGAGACGACGAAGAAATTCAACGCCCACCCACCACCCACTTCATAGCCACCGCCGATAGCCTACACGGCGTGCTCGATTTCGACTCCGAAGACATCGGCGGTATGGGCGGCGATGTAGGAGACAACAATGAACCAACACCTATAGGATCTGGACAACCTCATCCCATGATGTATACATGGTGGATACACCTAAAGGAAATGAAGACGAGGAGCAGCGGGATGCTATGAAGGATAAATCCCTCGGCAGTCAAAGCGGCAGCGTAAGCGCCGAACAAAGTCCGCCTCAACAAAGACCCAGCCATAGAGCAGGGCGAACGGTGGACAACGAACAAACTATCGAGCAATCGTCCTAACAAGACAACTTGGATAAACAATCTGTCCCGGCAAAGACAACAGTCCGGACGATCTCACGCCGGACAAACTATTGGAGCAAAATGACCTCCAAAAAGGCTCGCCCCATCGCTGCGTAGCTGAAAAAGCGAAGCGGAAGCTCAAAACAGCGGAAGATGCACTCAGGATCGAGATGGAGCAAAGTATTCAACACCCAGAACAAATGCGGCGATAGTCGCCAAACAAAGAACTACCGAAAAGCTACTGCCTGAATTGACGAGGAGGCCTTAGAGCCCCATAATTAAATAGTAAGAAGGCCACCGGTCGGATGGGCGACCCACGGCAAAAAGATAGCGGTGAATGGCGCGCAGACACAAGCCAATATGCGATCCGCATAAGAATTCACATCAAAAGGATGGCCCGATTAGGTCCATCTATGGGCCAAGCGAGGCTCGTCAAAGCAATGCAATCGCCAAAATTCAAGATCACGGCACACCCAAATATAGGGCGCCGCACACCCCTATGTTTCACCGATGAGGTCTTTGGATCATGAATTTCCAGCGGATTCAAACCGTAAACATAGAGGCATCTGACGGAACAACAGACCGGAGTGCGGATCGAGGATTACATCCTCCACATACATATGGCAAGAGGAGACGATCTCCATGCCATAAAATACCTACCCCTCAAGCTCAAAGGGCCGGCTCGGCATTGGCTTAAAAGCCTCCTAGAAAATACGATTGGAAGTTGGGAAGAGCTTGAGGATGCGTTTCGAGCAAATTTTCTGGGGACTTATGTCCGCCCTTCGGATGCAGACGATCTAAGTCACATAACTCAACAACCCGGAGAGTCAGCCCGGATATTCTGGAATAGGTTCCTTACTAAAAAGAACCAAATAGTCATTGTCCGGACGCGAAGCCTTAGCAGCTTTCAAACACAACGTCCGAGGGCGAATGGCTCGCTGGACACCTCGGCCAAGAAAAGCCAAGAACAATGGCCGCATTAACAAGCCTCATGACCCGCTTTTGCGGGGAGAGGATAGCTGGCTAGCAAGGTGCAGCACCAGCGACCCAAGTACATCAAAATTAGGGATGGAAATGAAATCACGACGCAGAAAAGATCAGCGCGGAATAAGGAAAATGGCCCAAATAATGCGGCGGTCAACGCCGGATTCAAAAGCTCTCGGCGAACAACAAAACACTGCCCTAAAGGATAACGGTGACGAGCTATCTAACCTAAACAAGATTACGGATAGTATGTCAAATACATGGTACCTCAGGAAGCACGCAAACCATACCCATAGAGGTTGTTGGGTCTTCAAGCAGTCCGGCCGACTTAACGCCCGAACACAAAGGGCTCGACACACCAAGTGAAAGTGATGAAACCCAAAAGCAGCACTCAGGAAAACAAAAGACTTTCCCACTAGAAGTCAAAACAGTGAACTCACTTCATGTGATAACACACAACAGCGGCACCTGCCATACTAGGACACCGTCCGCATAATGAGGATAGAACCTACCAAAATTAGCTATAGCACACTTCCTTCAAAGGAATGGCCTTGAGGCCTTCTTTATTATCAGGCTCAGTACTACTAGAGGTTGTGTTGGTTCATCAGACAACCCCGTCGCGAAAAGCTCACTCCCCATCGCCCCATTTAGCGGTAGCCCTTAAGCACTATTAGGCGTACAGCTTTCGCCGCTTTAATGCAATACCACATTACGTGTCTCTTACGGCTTAAAATGCCGGTTCACGTGGCATAATCTCAAAACTCAGGTGTCTCGACCACGGAGAATGTGCGGCTGCCTCGACAGCCACACATTAATCAACCTTGCAGGTCAAAGCCCTAAAAACTGGTCATTTAGACCTCGGACATGGTTAAGCGAGTCGGCGTAACAACAACAAGGGCTTCCCACCGCATACCCCCTTTTTTGGGGGGCAGCGCATAAATGATGAAAGCCAATAAAGCTCAACTTTCTTCATCTTCCAAATTATACTTTATTTTAATACAAATTTTGCGATATTTCTTAGAAACTAAGTCCTTCTCTTTTACGGATGAAGCACATGCTACACCCGTCGAGGATCTGACTGCGCGGAGACCGGAGCGCAGACATGCGGTGAGGGACCCGTTGCAAGGATTATTTTGATTAAGACCTGCGTAAACCTTTCTTCTTGTCTCTTGTTGATCGCATCCCCGGTTTCCTACGAGCGAGGAGGAGGTGGCGTTTTAGGATCGGCGCGTCGAAGTTCCCTTTGTGCACGGACACTAGGGGCTTAGGGCTTTGTTCTGCCCGATATCATAAAGACCGAACACCTCGGGGAGTGTTGGTGTCTCGAGATTAGGCCTTATATGCATCAGCTCCGAATCATGTGTTTGGTCAAATGTTGGGTTTGCCGGCTCACGTGTTTTGCTGCCTTCGTTCCGTATCGCCGGCTAACGCGGCACCGGAGAACTCTGCGATTGTGCCCGGTTCGGCGGAGAGCACCGCAGATGAAAGCCAGCTGACCGTCATGATATAGCGAGGCTGGTCAACCACTCGATCGACCATTGGAATGTTTAGAATTCCTCCGCTTGGACGAAGGACCGCTTCGGTCGAGCACATCTGGCGCCCGAGTTCGGGAAGCGGTGCCATCGAGGGGCTATATAGTAGCCCCACATTCGAACTCCTATGGCTAAGTGAAAGTGATAAAGCATTATAGTCTGGTTGCCTAGTTTGCTATGCTATCACCTCCTTAAAAGGACCAAGGCGTTGGATTAAGTGTGAAAAAGCGTTTTCTTTTTGCAAACACCCCGCACCATGTGCGTGGGGGCTGAAACCAAAGACGCCATCTTTCAGATTATACATACATATCTGGCCGCCACGGAGATAGTTTAATACTTGAACACACAAGTATAAAAGTCATTGCATTATAAACATGATCCTAGAAATCATACATGTCATTCAAACATAACATCTTTCGAACCTGCGACTCTATTATCTGGCGCCTGCGGAACTTCCTCAGAGTAATGCTCGGTGGGGAATCGACTTTTGTCCGAACCCCGGGATGCAACAGCGGTGGCATCCATCTCCGCCCAGTATGTTTTACCACGGGCGAGAGCCATCCGTGCACCTTCTATGCATGCCGACCGCTTCACCGCCTTAATATGCGGCACTGCCCCAAGGAATTGCTGCAACAAGCCAAAATAACTCTTCGGCTTGGGCCTTTTCGGCCACAGATGAGCGACGACATCCGTCATGGCTAGTCCGGACAATCTATTCAGCTCAGCCCACTCAACCAGCCGATCATTCAACGGAAGTGGACGCTCCGTACTATGGAATTGAGACCAGAAAAGCTCTTCCATTTCATGATCCTCCTGGCTTCGAAAGTGTACATTGCGTCGCCCTTTTCGTCGCCAAGTCCAAATAAGGATCCTCCGCACCGTACAATCGGCCCAGCTGAGCATACTTCGGATCCGTGAACTTCCTACGCAGCATAAAGGGCTTTCTAGCCACAATGTCTCCGACCGCGCAGTTCCTCCTTCATAGCCCGCATCGCACTCACGGGCATCCTTGGCTTTAGCATCGGCCATCTTGAGTCCCCTTGCTCGCTCGGCGTTCTCCTTCAAGAACCTCCAGTGATCGGTAGCAACTTTTAATTTCATGGCCATTCCGCCATCTCCTCCTAACTTGGCGGTGAGCAGCCTTCTCGGCTTCTAGCTCTTTCGCTGCCTTCAAGGCAGCCGCCTCGCTTTACGGCTTGCTCCTTGGCCCGAGCAAGTTACGCTCGAAAGGTCTTCCATAGCGAAGCACCATCTGTCGTGGTTCTAAGTCGGCAATAGAATGGGGGTAGGTATGGAGAGACAAGATCCTAGCCATGGAGTAGTTGTATCGCAAGGGATTTCTGAGTTCAGGCCCTTCTCGGAGGAAGTAACAGCCCTCGTCTCGGAGCCACGAGGCGGTCATTGGATTATCTGCGTATGTGTTATGAAGTGCGAACCCTTCTACGTGGAGGGTGGCTTATATAAATGCGCCAGACCCCAGCCAGCCCACGATGAGAGGGTTTAAGGTGCGTTAAGGCTAGGCGTTCTTGGTAACACCTTACATAAAGTGTCATTAAGGTCATAAAGACTATTTAACTACAGACCGTTTGGACACCGAGTGGCCCTTGGACTCTTGGTGGTCGAGTGGGTCTTCATAGTCGAGTGTCTTTGAATCTGTCGAGTGGGAGCCTACCAGGTCGACTAGAAGGCTGCTTCTCTTGTGAGTGTCCTTGTGGAAGGTACCTTTGGGCAGGTCTATGACCCTACCCCAGGTACATGACTTCATCATTAGCCCCCGAATGGGTCGAGGTTTGAGTGAGGAAGGAGTTGATAATCTTTCCGACCTGTTCTTCGTGTTGTGAGTGCGTCTTACTCTGGATCAACGACCTTTTGGTGATGGCATCAACCTTTCTTTCAGTCACCTTGATCCATTCTTCACGTTTGTCGAGTGAACTTTGTGAACACGAGGATTTCGGCGGCGGATCTGAGGAAATCTGTTATCGACGAAGTTGCTTTCTGCGGTTAGCGGATTTAGCGTGATCCGAATTTTGGGAAGCGAAGCGGAGAAAACCGCGGCACTTTCGGATGGGATAAAACGATGATGCCTCGATCCTCGTGCCGACTTTTTTCGCCACGTATCGTGCGCGCTTTACCGCTTGGGATCACGGCGGGATTGCACAGGCCTCTGGTCAGCCACTCGAGCGACCCCATATAAGGCGTTGGACCGGGCATTTTGAGCAGTCGCCCTCAGATTTCTCCTCTCTCCGCCTCCAAAACTTTCTCGCCACGCTCTCCGTCCGCCCAGCCTTGAAGCTCGGTACCTTTCTGCGCGGTGACCATGGTGAAGGACAAGACTGCCGCCAGAGCAGGTGAAGAAGGCGGTGAAGGCCAAGGGAGAGCGCCTAGTCGGGCGGTTCCTCTTGGCGGTCCAAGCTGCCGCAGGCTGGGTCAAGGAGGCTGGATCTGGTCAACCATCACCGAAAAAGATCTCACCGATCGTAGCGAAGGACTGATCCCCATTGTTCGGCGAGGCTTCCGAGCGCGGAGTGGCAACCGCAGCTGAAGAGGGTGAGTCGTCCTCCACAGCCACCCACGTAGATAGGGGTTTTCTCTGCCGCCAAATCCTTTTTTCGGGGGTTTCGAACTTTTTGGGCGCAACTCCACCATTTCCTCCAAACTCCATTGTGTTTCTTGCTGCTTTCGTTTAGCTCTGCGAAATTTCTTGGGTTGTCGACCGCATTGGGGTCTTTTCAAGCACATATTCACTGTCGCTCTCGGGCGGTGAAGAAAACGAGCCGAATGACGAGAGGACCCAAGTAATCAAATGTGTGGGGACTCGGAGTCGGATGAGGGGAAGGCGCCTTTCCAGCTATGACTCTCCCGACTCGGTTAGAGGTGGCGATCGACCTGGTTTTACTACCAAGACCAGCCGGCGGCTTGAGGCGATCGGCCCAGGCTCCCTCCTTTCTCCATGAGTCGAGTGAACAAGCCATCTTCCACGAAGGTGTTGCGGAGGAGAAGGCCCAAGTAAAGCTTCGATGGGCGTGTAGTCCAGCTTATTCGCGAAGGGGTGACCGGCATGGATCTCACGGAGGTTTTTCTCCGGCGGCGTATTCAGCCACTCCAATACCGAGGTCATCCGATGTGGATGTACTCGATGCGGATGATACCACTCGGGTCCATCCGGAGGAGGTTGATGGCGCCATCTTTGGAGAAGTGGATGACTGCCATCACGGAAATAAAGACAACCCTCACGGACTAGGAGGATTCCACCACTCGACCGAGTTACCAACGGACAAGGTATCACTACTTATCTCCGATTGTGATTCTGCTGCATTCATTCTGTTTTGATGTCAATTTAAATCGACTAATTTTCACCTTGTTTTGTTGTCTTCTAGGTCACCAGCGAGATGTACTCGATGCCCAGCGGGCACGAGGAAGCAACCGAAGAAGAAGGAAGTGGAGGTGAGAGTCCGGAGGAATGGGAGTCAACGGCAAAGAGGATGAGGAGGATGATGGCTCGATGATGAGGAGGAGGAGGAAGAAGAGGAGGAAGGCGTCGACCCTCCTCGCTCGGAGGAAGGTCAAGTCGGCCTTACGACCCGACGGCCGGCGATAAAGCTGTTGTGCCCACGGTCGGTCGACGGTTTACCTAGGACAACTTCTCCAGCGCCGGTGAGAAGCCGCGAAGCAACCTCGGCGGCGTCGTCGAAGCCGTGAAGGCCCTGCCCAAGATGCGAATGGTCATCCCCACCATCTCCGGGTAACCAACAGAACCTTGTATTTCCTTTTTCAACATGAGTGAACTTTTAGTCGACTTGATGGTGATCGATCGACTCTTGAAATCTGGCGCCGCTACCTCCGAGACTTCAGCCAAGCACGATGATCGGGAAATGGAGGATCGGCCACTTCAATCTTGGTAAGATCTACGAGATTTCACTTTTAGCCATTGGAGCTTTTTAGTCGATTGGGCTTCCATGTTTATACGGATCTCTCTTGTAGTTCCGCCTCCGTCATTGATCTTCCGATGATGACGAGGCGCCATTGAGGAAGAGGAGGAACAAGAAAGTGCCTGCTGGCAAGGCTGCTCAAGTCGCGGCGACTCCTGAGATGTTGATTTCCGAGGGAGGCAACCCCACTCGGACTTCTGTATCTTTCGCTGTACCGCTGACAAGTGCCTGACCCACTTCGTCGACTGCTGATCCACCATCTCTCTTTGCTACACACCACGTCCGGAAGACCAAGTAAGTGCTTCTAAGGAGGCCATCGCCCGAGCAGGGATCATGATGGAGCAGGTGAAAGCGGCTCGAGAGGCAAGTCAGGCGGCCTATGATGCTAGTTCAGCTCTCCAGAGCAATGTCCAAGTAAGTCAGTCGTCGCTTGCTTTGTTAGGATATACTATCTGAAACCGCTTTCTTCTGGAGATTTCCATATCTATACACCCACCGGTGTGTGTGTCGTTGAACTTTTGTGGGGGCCGCTGAGTGCACCCACCGGTGTAGTCCCGAGACTATGGTCATTGCGTGCGATCGGCTATAATCTTTATGCTGTGATCTTCTTCACTCGACTTGGGCGGACCAAGTCGAATGGAATATAAAAAGCGGTGGGGGCACGCTAAGTGCACCCAGGGTGTAGTCCCGAGACTATGGTCATTGCGTGCGATTGACTATAGTCTAAAGAACTATTTTTTCTTTGCGGTGACCGACAATTAGCCATGTTTTTAGAATCATAGCCTTTTTGCCTCTTTTGGTGTTGATCGAACCAAATTGGTAAACCAGTGGGGAGCACGCTGAGTGGACCCGCTGGGTGTAATCCCGAGACTCTTGTCGAATGTTTTATTCGACCGTAGTCTTAGAAATGCTACTATTTTTCCTTAGTCACTCGGAAGTGATCTGTCTTTGATGTCTTTCGTTGGTTGACTCTTTGTAGAAATCTTGCGAGCTTGTGGCTCGCTATCTTTGAGATTAGAGAAAAGCAGATTCAGCTCAACCTCGATTTGAAGCTTGCTCGGGAGAATTTGCGAAGGCGCAGGATGAAGCAAAAGGTATGGCTGGTGAGAATTTTTGGCGATTGCCTCTGTTTTTCTGCTCATTCTCAACTCTGTTCTCATTGTTGCTTTGAGATAAACCTGGAAGAGACTTTGAAGAAGAAGGACCTTGACCTTGCGAGAGGCACGAAAGCGGCTTTGGAGAAAACAAAGCTCGCTGAAGAAAGCTTGCCTCAGTCGACAAACTTGAAGATGAAAATGCCAAGCTGAAAGCCTGTCTTGACGCAGCTAACAAGGAAGTCAGTCGACTCAAGAACGACAAGAATGTTCTGTCTCACAAGGTTGGCCAGCTAGCGGGGAAGCGAAACGACCTGGAGATTTATCTTGGAAGGTTCGCCAAGAAGCTGTTTCTCATGCTTGAAGGTAATCTCTTTTATCCAACTGTCTTGCTCTCACGGCTCATCATATGATCTTCATTTTGAATCTGAGTTGTGTTTTCGAATTCTGCCAAAACTTTGAAGAAGAAACCCGTCAGTGGAAACCAGTTTGGACCCCATCAACTCTCTGTGAAGGGCGAAGCTGCTATGAATGTGCTCATTTGGAGTCTCGTGTTGCTAAGCGCGGTGGATTATCTTGCTTTCGACGAAAGTTGCGATGTCGCGGATCGACTCGACTCTCGGCGAGCAGACTCTCGAATGATCTTGAATCTTTGATGACTCGGTGAATGAGATTCCAAGTCGAGTGCAAGAATGGAAGAAGTCATCTGCCGGTGTGGTGCTGATGTTGCTCTATCTCTGGTTCGTGTCCTTTGTAAAGAAGCGCAAGAGGACAAGCTGGTGTCTCTCAAGGTTGCCAATACCGGGAAGCACGACTTGAGATCTTTCATGGAGACTTTCATCGCTGCTGCTACCCGTATTGCCGGCGGAATCGACCTCGACCAGTTTGTTGCACCTTCGGTCCTCCGCGGAGGTAAAAACTTCTAAGTCCCACTTTAAATTTGCCTCGGAATGCGAGTGGTTTACAGTAACGATAAACTTTAACGGGCTTAACGCTGAGCACCTTTGGATCCGTGGGGCGTTTATCCGAACTTGATTTTTCCTTTAACATGCTTTGCTTGCCTTGAGAGAACTTTATTCTTCATTTGGAAGATATTCCGTTGAAATTCAATCGACTTGAGCTTCATCTATCCTGCGGTAGAGATGGAACCTGATGCGATGACCTTGTCGTCTTCTGATTGGGACGGACTGCACGTTGTACTTGTGGCGAAGCTCGAAGAGGAGGTAACGATCGACCTGTACCTCGTCGTCCTTGCGGATTGGGATGGACCGCACGTTGTACTTGTGGCGAAGCTTCGAAGGAGGAGGTAGCAGTCGACCTGCACCTCATCGTCCTTGCGGATTGGGATGGACCGCACGTTGTACTTGTGGCGAATACTGTGCTGCAGCTAAGCCCCCGAGTGGGAGGTTTGCTCTCCACTCGGTAGGATTTTTATTACTTAGGCGAGCACTGGGCTGCAGCTAAGCCCCCGAGTGAGAGGTTTGCTCTCCACTCGGTAGGATTTCTATTACTTAGGCGAGCACTGGTCTGCAGCTAAGCCTCCGAGTGGGAGGTTTGCTCTCCACTCGGTAGGATTTTTATTACTTAGGCGAGCACTGGGCTGCAGCTAAGCCCCAGTGGGAGGTTTGCTCTCCACTCGGTGGGATTTCTATTACTTAGGCGAGCACTGGGCTGCAGCTAAGCCTCCAGTGGGAGGTTTGCTCTCCACTCGGTGGGATTTTATTACTTAGGCGAGCAGGGCTGTAGCTAAGCCTCCAGTGGGAGGTTTGCTCTCCACTCGGTGGGATTTTTATTACTTAGGCGGCACTGGCTGCAGCTAAGCCTCAGGTGGGAGGTTGCTCTCCACTCGGTGGGATTTCTATTACTTAGGCGAGCACTTTGGGCTGAAGCTAAGCCTCAGAGTGGGAGGTTTGCTCTCCACTCGGTAGGATTTTTATTACTTAGGCGAGCACTGGGCTGCAGCTAAGCCTCCAGTGGGAGGTTTGCTCTCCACTCGGTGGGATTTTATCACTTTGGATGTTTGGGCGAATCCTTGGGCTGTTATAAGCCCCGGGGAGGCTGGCTCACCACTCGGCGGGGTTTGAATACTTAGGCGAGTGCTTGGACTGCAGCTAAGCCTCCGAGTGGGAGGCTGGCTCATCCACTCGGTGGGATTTTGGATACTTAGGCGAGTACTTGGACTGCAGCTAAGCCTCAGGGTGGGAGGCTGGCTCGCCACTCGGTGGGATTTTGGATACTTAGGCGAGTGCTTGGACTGCAGCTAAGCCTCCGAGTGGGAGGCTGGCTCACCACTCGGTAGGATTTTGAATACTTAGGCGAGCGGATTCGCAGCTAAGCCCCGAGTGAGAGCTGCTCGCTTTCGGAAAGGATTTTTTTACAAACTTAGGCGAATCGGATTCCCAGCTAAGCCACCCAGGGGAAATTCAACAAAAGCAATATCAATCCTTTGGGAAAATTATAACATTCTTGTCTTAGATAAACAAACTACAAAAGTACTTTTATTACATCTCAACCGAGTGAGTTTTAAGTGTAAAAGGCGGAGCAGCTCCGCGTTCAAGCTCGAGGCTCGTCGATCTGGAGATCAACGTTGTAGAGATGATATGCTCCGTTGTGGAGGACTCTCGTGACGATGAAGGACCTTCCCAAGTGGGAGCAAGCTTGTGTGGTTTCTGTTGATCCACTCGGAGGACCAAATCTCCCTCTTGGAAGGCTCGACTCTTCACATTTCGGCATGGAATCGGCGCAAGTCTTGCTGATAGATAGTCGGCGGATCAAGGCCATCTCTCTCCTCTTCCAAGAGGTCGTTGCATCTTGCGGGGCTTGTTCCTTCCTCTTGAGTATAGCTCGATTCGAGGTGCATTGTGAAGCGGTCACTCGGCGAACTGCTTCAGCTCCATAGACCGGGAAGAATGGAGTTCTCCCGATCGACCAATTAGGAGTGGTCCTCAATCCCGGAGAACTAATGGAAGTTAAATCGACCCAAGCTCTGCTGCGTGTTTGAGATCACGCATCGGCCGAGTTTCAGCCCTTTGAGAATGAGGCTGTTTGCGTTACTTGTCCATTCGGTGAGGATGAGCCATTTGAAGCATAGTCGACCAGCGTGCCTTGAGAGGCGCGAAGGCTTTGAACTTGTCATTATCGAAGTTTGACCCATTGTCGGTGATGATGCTATGCGGAACTCCATATCTGAATATCAACTCTCGATGAAACGATAGCGATGCATGCATCGAGGTTCTTGATGGGCTTGGCTTGATCCACTTGGTGAACTTGTCATTGCTACTAGCAAATGAGTGAAGCCGCTTACGCGAGTTCTCAAGGTCAATCATGTCCAATCCCCAAACAGCGAAGGGCCAAGCAGTGGAATGGTCTTCAAGGTGAGGCTGGCTTGTGCGACATGTTGGAATAGAATGACATCCTTCACACTTGTCGACTATTTCTTTTGCCATTTCATTTGCTTTGGCCGGTAAAATCCCGCTTGGTATGCTTTAGCCACAATGGTCAGAAGGGCGCATGATAGCCACAGGTCCCAGTGGATATCCTCAAAATTATCGACCTTCTTACGGTGTGATACACTTACGGCCGACTCGATCGCGCTTTCTCTGTACAATTGTCCCTTGATTATTGTAAAGGCCTTGGATCGACAGACGATCTATCGAGCCTCTTCTTCATTCTCTGGGAGCTCTTTCCCAAGGATATATGCGATGTCTGGCACTTTGTCGATCGGGAGTGATGACCACAACTTCCATAATTAGGTCGACCACGGTGGGACCTCAACTTCATCGGATCATTGGCACTCTTTTGCTGCGGGGCTTCTTACGTGAAAGGATCCTCCTGCACCGATGGAGCATGAATGTGTTCTAAAATACATCACTTTGGAATGGCTTCCCTCTTGGACCCTATCTTCGCCAAATCATCCATGACTTGATTTTTCGATCGGGGTATATGATGAAGCTCTAACCCCTCGAATTTCTTCTCCGACTTTCTCCTTTGCATTACAATAACTTTGTCATAGCTGGGCTTGACATCCACTCCTTCATCACTTGATTAACAACCAGATCTGAGTCGCCATAAACCATAAAGCGGCGGACGCCGAAATGAAATGGCCATGCGCAACCCATACAGAGTGCTTCATATTACGCTTCGTTGTTGGAAGAATCAAAGTGAATCTGGAGAACATACTTGAGCCTATCTCCTTGGGAAACCAATACAACCCCTGCACGAACCGTTCAGCATCTTGGAACCATCGAAAAACATAGTCCGGTGTTCGAGTGAACTTGGGTCGGAAGCTCTTTATTGATCCACTCGGCGAGAAATCTGCTATTGCTTGGGACTTGATGGCTTTCTTTGCCTCGAATTTGATATCAAGGGAAGGAGTTCAATCGCCCATTTGCCACTCGACCAGTTGCATCTCTGTTATGAAGAATTTCCGACAAAGGCGTCGTGGCGGCTGTAATGGAATGATCGAGAAATAATGAGCAACCTTCTTCGTGGTCATATAGATCCCATAAACAAGCTTCTCATAGTGAGGTATCTTTGCTTTGGCGGAATTGATGCTTGAAAGATAATAAACTGGGCGTTGAACTTTGAAGGCTTTTCCTTCTTCTTCCGCTCGGCCGTAAATGCAGTCTTGACGACTTGTCCGATGGCTGCAATGTAAAGCAGCAAAGGCTCCTTGCTGATTGGAGCAGCAAGCACCGGCTGGGTGGAGAGCGAGCTTTGAGCTCGCAAGCGCTGCATCGACTTCTAGAGTCCACTCGAATTTGTCGACTTCTTCATCAATCGATGCAGAGGCAATGCCTTTTCACCGAGCGAGAGATGAATCGACTTAAAGTGGCCAAGCATCCGATAAGTTTACGGACGCCGTGCACATGCAGGGGTGCTTCATTAGAGTATGGTGCCAACCTTTTACAGGTTAGCATCGATTCCTCGCTCGAAGCGAGAAAACCGAGTAACTTTCCACTAGGGACTCCAAATGTACACTTTGATGGGTTAAGCGATATCATACCTCCACGAGATTGACAAATGTTTCAGCAAGGTCGGTCAACAGGTGGAACCCTTCGTGACTTGACCACTATATCATCCATGTATGCTTCCACATTCCGACTGATTTGGTGAGCAAACACTTACGAATCATCCTCATGAATGTGGCTCCGGCATTCTTGAGACCGAATGGCATGGTGACATAACGAAGCACCGAATGGAGTGATGAGCGCTGTTTTAATCTCATCGGGACCATCTGAGCGGATCTGATGGTACCGGAATAGGCGTCTAAAAAGACAACCTCTCGCATCCCGCAGTTGAGTCGACTATTTGGTCGGCGAGGAAGAGGAAATGATCTTTCGGGCAGGCCGATTGATATGCTTGAAATCGATGCACATGCGCGACTTGTCTTTCTTGGGGACCATGAAAGCGTTGGCGAGCCACTCGAGTGGTAGATCTCTCGGATGAACTCTGCTGCTAAGAGCGAGCCACCTCCTGCCAATGGCCTTTCTCTTACGGGCGGCGGACCGCCGAAGATACTCTCTAACTGGTTTGAATTTTGGGTGCGACTCGTGGCGATGCTCAGCCAGCCCCACAGGAACACCCGCATGTCGTGAGCTTCCATGCAAAGATGTCCCGATTCTCACGGAGGAACTGGATGGCGCTTCTTCCTATTTTGAGTCGAGTGTTGTTGAGATGTTGGTGAACAGCGTCGGGATCGGTCGGGTGAATGTGAACCTGTTTACGTCTCGCCGATCGATTGGAATCTGACTCCGTGGCGGGCTTCTTAGCTAGCAACAAATCACTCGGATCTGCAGTTTTCGGTACTCTTGTAGCTCTACCATCGCCAACCGAGCATCGGCGATCTTAGAGCCTTTGGAAGCACTCTTACGCCTTCTTCCGATTGCCGTGGCGGTGATCACGCCCTTGGGACCAGGCATCTTGAGTTTAAGATACACGTAACATGGTGGGGCCATGAAAGCGTGCATAAGCTGGTCTCCCTAGAATAGCGTGATAAGCGCTCTGAAATCCACGACCTCAAAGGTCAACTTTTCTTTCGGAAATGCTTTGAATCACCAAAACTACATCAAGAGCAATTTGGCGAGTGGCTCAGCCTTCTTTCGGGAATGACTCCGTGGAAGCTCATATTCTTTGATGCGAGTGCGGACATCGGAATGCCCATCCCTTTCAACGTCTCGCGTATAATATATTCAAACCACTACCACCATCCATCGGGACTTTGGTGAGTCGAGTGCCTTCGACAAGCGGGTCGACCACCAATGCTTGCCTCCGGGGGTGGCAATGTCGTCGGGTGATCGGTGAGTCGAATGTGATGGCGATGCAGGACCATTTCAGATAATTGGGAGTCGCGGAGCAACCAAGTTTACTTCCCGATTGATAACCTTCAATCGACTTTTGCTTTCGACGTTAGCAAAAATCATCAGGGTGGAATTGACCTGAGGATATCCACCATCACTGTCATCTCTATCCTCAACTTTGTCTGTCTCCTTATCCTTATCCTTGGGCTGTTTCCTTGGGCTACTGAATCAAACCGACAACTGTCGAGTGGTATGTTTCGGGTAAATGAGTTTACCCTCTTCATCTTTCTTTGTATGAATATGACATGGTAAATCCAACACGTCGTTCCCATCCTGGTCTTTCACCTTCTTAGGGTTCCAAGGACCCTTGGGTTTCCCCTTGAACTTTCACAGGGTCCTTTGCCAAGGCCTCTCCGGGAGCCGCTGGCTCGACTTTAACGCTTCGCTTCCATTGGAATTTCCTCCGCCGGTCTCATTGGCGGCAGATTTATATTACCACTCGAAGCCGATCCACTTCTTCACCATTTGCATATTTGGTGGCAATCTCCATCATCCGACTCAGGGTCATATCTCGGTTCGACCAAATTTCAAACTCAATTCTACATTCTTGGCGCCTTCCTTGAAGGCACAGGCTACTGGTGATCGATACATTCTCCTTTGTGTGGTGCAAAGTGATCCACCTCTGGATATAATCTCTCAAGGTTTCACTTGACTTTTGCACGCACGATCGCAACTCTGTCAAACCCACAGGTAAATGCAAGTTCCTTCAAATGTCTGACAAACACTCGGGCAAGATCTTCCCAAGTGTAAATCTTCTTTGGTGCTAACTGATTCAACCATACAGCTGAACCCTCCAACATAAGAGGTAAATGCTTCATGGCTACTTCATCGTTGCCACCGCCGATCTGAACCACCACTCGATAATCTTCAAGCGAGGTGTCGGGCTTGGATTCTCCAGTGAACTTGCGACTCGATCGCCAACTTTGAAGTTGGGGAATCACTGCAGCCGATGGCTCTGCTAAAACACTCGGTCCCGAGACATGGACTCTACTCTTTGGAAGGAACATCTCTATCATGGCCGTCTCGGTGAGCTCTGTTCTGTCGACCAAATCTTGAGCGATAATGGATCTCGCATCAAAGCACGGTTCCACAGGGTCATTGGAACTCTTAAATCAACCTTGTTTTGGCGTCTGTCATCCTGCTGCCGAGGCGTATGATCCACCCCTTGGGGAGGAGTGGGCACTCGACATCGATCGTTGCGATCGAATCGGTGCTCATACTGCTCATGACCCTTGTATTGATCATCACGCCCGCCTCCACGTTCCTCACGCCTCGAGGCGATCTTGGACTATGGGCGATTGGAATGAATTCGCAGCGACGGATCGGTTGTGAACCTGTTCGTGTTGGGATACAACTGAGTTTTGATCTCCTGCCGCCGAAGCAAATCCCTAATTTGCTGCAAACCTCTACCTGCCTCCGGTGGGAAGGCTGAATTGATTACGCTATCTGGTGACAGCTGCTAAATTCTGAATCGGAGTTCGATATACAGGTTGGCGGTTGAAAGAGCTGGGTCGTTGGATTACGGAACCCTCGGCGCGTCGCTCGTCGATGCTCGCTGAACATTCTCGGTCGAGTGCGCTCAGCCAGGTTAATGGCGCGCATCCTCCAAAGCGCGAGCCTCGGGGGTTTCTCCAACGATAGGAGTGTGAAGTGCATCCATGTTCCAACGACGAAGCTCCTCCCTCTGGAGAGAAGTGAGGGGCTCGGGAAAGTACTCTTCGTGGGCTTGCGCCGGATCGCCTCCACCGCCACCTTCGTTGGTGCGGGTGAATCCAGGGGGACTGCGTGGTCCATCGACCATCAGAACCTCTACCGCCGGGTCACTGCTATCGCATTCGGACGCGGTCTCTCTGAGCCGGTCGGCGGGTCGAGCAGGCCGTAGAGATTCGTCGAGGCTCGATCGCGCGACTTGGGGATGGCCGGTGGCGGGCCACCGCATGCCTCACCCACCGCTGAAGCCTCGACCGGCCGGGCAGCTTGCGCGGTGGGAGGCCCAGGAGTGAAGGCGGCGCGAGCCGACCCATACTAGGTCGACGGTTGCCGCGAGGAGGGCGCCGTGGACATCTGCGTGAAAGTCGTCGCCCAGCGGATGGGGAAGCGCGTCCACGTCAGTGGAGCCTCCTGAAGCCAAGCGGTCGTCGGCGACGAACATGGCGCACCAAGGCGGATCTCGTGGCCGTCGATGAACATGGCGCACGAGGCGGATCTCGTGGCCGTCGACCAGAACTCCACACGAAACCATGATGCGGAGATCGAGAGAATCCCAACTTCTCCAACAATTAAGCTAGAACACCTGCCCCACGGTGGGCGCCAACCGTCGTGGTTCTAAGTCGGCGGTAGAATGGGGGTAGGTATGGGGAGGCAAGATCCTAGCTATGGAGTAGTTGTATCGCAAAGGGATTTACTGAGTTCAGGCCCTTCTTGGAGGAAGTAACAGCCCTCGTCTCGGAGCCTGAGGCGGTCATTTGGATTATCTGCGTATGTGTTACAGAGTGCGAACCCTTCTACTGTGGAGGGGTGGCTTATATAAATGCGCCAGGACCCCAGCCAGCCCATGCAGATGAGGGTTTAAGATGCGTTAAGGATAGGCGTTCTTGGTAGCGCCTTACATAAAGTGTCATTAAGGTCATAAAGACTATTTAACTACTGAGACCGTTTGGACACCGAGTGGCTCTTGGACTCTTGGTGGTCTAGTGGGTCTTCATAGTCGAGTGTCTTTGAATCTGTCGAGTGGGAGCCTACCAGGTCGACTGGAAGGCTGCTTCTCTTGTGAGTGTCCTTGTGGAAGGTACCTTTGGGCAGGTCTATGACCCTACCCCAGGTACATGACTTCATCACCATCTGCATCAAGCATACAACTTGTAAGGAATGGGCATCAGCTCCCTTACTAAGCGACCGCGGAGCAACCACATACCTTGTGACTCATCAAGTCGTTTATTGACCAGCGAGATGTCCACATCTGCAGCGTCGAGTTGCTTCTTCAGCTCAGCGAATCCATCAGTCCGGCTGGCCACCGAACGTTCCGCCACCTGCATAGGAAAGGCGACAGTTAATAACTGAGATTATGATCCTAGGCACGCTGTCGTTTTCAACAGCATACCAAGTCTCAGGGGCTACTATCTATACAGGGTGCACTTCATGTGCAAAACTGTCAACAGGTATGTCATTTTTTGCGTACCTCAAATCCCGTCAGTAAACTTCCGACGGCCTCATACAACCCGCTTTCGGCGGACGAGATCCTCTCAATCACATTACCCGTTAATGTGCGGTGATCTTCTGAGATGGATGCCCTCTTAAGCAAATCCTGCAGCTCCACAGCGTACTCAATGGGTGCGAACTCTTGGCCCCTTGAACAAGGGGAGACCCTCGCGATGACACCTCGGGGTCATCCGCCCATGTGATAGGGCGGCGGATGGGCGTTCGCTCTCCATCATTTCCGGACGAAGGTCTCCCGAAGATGAGCTGTGCTGAGATGGGCTGAGATCCGAACTACAAGGTGAAGACTGCGGTTACCCTTAGAAATTAAACAGGGATATTCACTATTACAAAATTCCCCCTTTTACTTACGGCTCGCTAGAGGGCTGATTCCTCCGAGGAGACAGTTCGGCCGGGGCTCTGCCCGGCCCGGGACCTTCCAATACAGATTTCTTTCCCCGCGTTGAGGCCTTGACCTCTGGATCTTCCGAAGCGATCCTCTTCTCTCCTTGGAGGGTGGGAATTTTGATCCCTCCTTCCTCAGAAGCCTCCTTCGTGGAGGCAGTTGCTTCCCCGCTCCCCCCTTCACCTTCTTCAAAAGGCGCGGCCTTCAACATCCTGGTCAGCATGGGATCCGGCGTGGTCTCTGGGAGGGGAGCCGGACACCTTATCAACTTCGCTTTCGCTATCCACTCCTGTTCAAGAAACAGCTCCTTTAAAGGGCATATATATATGATAAATGAATGAACAGCCTGTCCGGTTAAAGGACTACTTACTTGAGTATCTGGGCGATTGCAGCTTACTCCTGCGTCCTCAGTCAGGTCCGGACACTTCTCTTGTTATCCGAAGAACAGTTTATACATCTCCACGGGCGTCGTACCCATAAAATGTTGGAGGCTCGTGGTCCCTCGGATTAAATTCCCACAGACGGAGGGGCGTTCTTGAGGCGGAAGGCGCGAATCAGCATAACCTGCGCCACTGCGACCAGGTTGATCTCTCTTTCTTGGAGGTCCCGAATGCGGCCCTGCAGAGGCGTCCTTGGACAACCCCAGTCAAGCCCTTGTTGACCCATGGCGCTTTGCCGCTGTGGTGGACTGGCGGAAGGCGGGAGCGCCACCATTTGGTGCCCACAGGGCGGTAATATAAAACCACTCCCGTTGCCACAAACCAAGCTCCTCTTGAAAAGAGCCCTCGGGCCACGGAGCATCAGCACACTTGCTTATGAGCGCCCCTCCGCACTCTACTTGTTGCCCCTCGATCATCTTCAGCTCCACCTTGAAGGTCTTGAGCCACAATCCAAAGTGAGGGGTGATATGGAGGAAGGCCTCACATACGACAATGAATGTCGAGATATGGAGGATGGACTCCGGATTCAAGTCATGAAAATCCAGCCCATAATAAAACATGAGCCCCCGCACAAAGGGATCAGTCGGGAAGCCTAAACCCCAAAGGAAGTGAGACACGAACACCACGCTCTCGCCGGGCTCGAGAGTTGGAATGACCTGCCACGGGCGAGGCAGTCTATCACGAATCTCGCTGGTTAGATACCTGGCGTCTCGCAGCTTTAGCATATCTTCTTACGTGACGGAAGAAGACATCCATCGGCCGTGCTGGTCGGAGCGGACATCGTCGAAAGTCCGAAGCGCCTAAATCTGAAGCTTTGGGTGTTAGAACTCGGGCGGGCGAACTTCGATGGAGGTGTAAAAAGAAGAGGGCCTTGGTCTCATTATAAAGAGGTTGAATACCAAGAGCCCTCCCGTGGTCGATTAGGACTCGCCGATAGAGGAGGCGTGCCAGCGAACACGGTTGGGTTACCCACGTCATATTTGATGAGAATCCGGAATAAGAGCGCGATCTATGCTTTGATAAAGGCGTGCCAAGGAAACCGCCTCGCTGAGCAGCTAAGGTGGAGCAGTAAAAAGCGATTCATATAAAGGCTTGGCCGTGGTGTGATGTCACGCCGCGGAATCGTCGACAGATCTGTGGAGAAATTATTCTCTCTACGGTGGTATGTGGAACTTGTTTTGCGAGCGGACACTATCCCGTGTTCAAAATCTTCTATGAGGAATTCGGAGGAGGAACCCGCCTTGCAATGCGAAGACAATATCTTGCTGGACTCATCGTCATTGAAGCCTGGTTCGGGGAGCTCTTGAGGAGTTCGGACTAGGGGTGTCCGGATAGCGAACTATCATCATCGGCGGACTCCAAATCTATGAAGATACAAGATTGAAGAATTAGTCCCGTGTCCGGATGGGACTTTCCTTGGCGTGGAAGGCAAGCTTGGCGTCTGGATATGTAGATCTCCTACCTTTGTAACCGACTTTGTGTAACCCTAGCCCTCTCCGGTGTCTATATAAACCGGACGGTTGTAGTCCATATAATGAACAACAATCATACCATAGGCTAGCTTCTAGGGTTTAGCCTCTTTGATCTCGTGGTAGATCCACTCTTGTAACACACATCATCAATATTAATCAAGCGGGGCGTGGGTTTTACCTCCATCAAGAGGGCCCGAACACAGGTAAAACATCGTGTCCCTTGTCTCATATTACCATCCGCCTAGACGCACAGTTCGGGACCCCCTACCCGAGATCCGCCGGTTTTGACACCGACAATACCCCATACAAAACTTTCTCCAAAAAGGATGTCCGAAATCCCGTTCATAAAAAGACGAACTCGGGTCGGATTCGTTTTCGCGCAGAAAATAGATCCGAAAAGTGACGCACTAATCAGAAGGTTCCCGGAGTTTGGACGGTAGGATCGAGCTGAAATTTTGAGGGGTGGTAGATATAGGAATTCCGCAGCCGATCAACAGTTGGATCTTCCAAAGGACGTCCTAGCTAGAAGCTGGACACCATGCCCCAAACTCGTCCAGATTCTCGTCCAGATTTGACAGGGCTCCGGTATATCGCGGATTGCCAGAGATTCCTCCATCGGCACTCGACGAAATTTTCCAGGGATGTTGTAGACTCAATTCTGGACAATTCCATCGAAGAAATAGTTAAAATGACACTTGAGGAGGCGGTGGCAACGGACACAAGTTCGCTGTCCAGAAAAACAGCCCGGTCGCCCGAGGGCAATGTTGACGTTGAGCCCCCGGGCTCCCTGGATGATTCCTCCATGATCTTGATAGAGATCGGAGTTGATGTTGATGAAGGCCCTCATCCGAACGTGACGATCGAAGGTAGGGCACTGTCCTTGGTCGAACCAAGGTGACCAGTCGAGCTGGTGACGAAGATGCCGAAGTCGCAGTTGATCTGCAGGCGAGCCATCGACCTTTTGCCGAACACACAGCGGAACTCTCAATGAAAGCACCAATGTCGGTGTCAAAACCGGCGGATCTCGGGTAGGGGGTACCGAACTGTGCATGTAAGGCGGATGGTAACAGGAGGCGGGGGACACGATGTTTACCCAGGTTCGGGCCCTCTTGATGGAGGTAATACCCTATTTCCTGCTTGATTGATCTTGATGATATGAGTATTACAAGAGTTGATCTACCACGAGATCGTAGAGGCTAAACCCTAGAAGCTAGCCTATGGTATGATTGGTGTCTCTCTATCGACTAGCCTGGCTTGGTTTATATAATGCACTAGAGGCCTAGGATAACAAGAGTCTTAGCCGAATAAGCCAGTGGGGGAGGAGTCCTTGTCTTGATCACCAAGTCTTGTGGAATCTTCCTTGTATACGGCAACTGTCCGGACTGGCCCATGAGTATATGGCCATGGGGGTCCTCGTCCCAATCTAACAGATCGGGAGATGACCTGGTGAGTACCCCCTAGTCCAGGACACCGTCACTCACCAAGCGTCGTTCATGCCACCGCGCCACACACTAACCGGTAAGGCAGCGATGGCATCCCGCCGCGCCGAGTTCCTCGCCGCCCACAACCGCACACAAAATGGTAGGGAAGCGATGGCATCCCACCGTGCCGAGTTCATCGCCGCTCGCGACCTCACAACTATGTGGGAGGAATTTGAAGATGCCAAGGCCGAATGGGCGGTAGATCAAGAGGCGGCCAAAGCCGCCTGAGGGAGCGAAAAAGTCGAAAGCACTCAAGAAAAGAGAGCCGCCGCCAAGAAGAAAGAAAAGGACGATGCAGCGTTCTGCGGAGAGGTCGGCGGAGATCCAAGCACGGTGGGGTGTCACCGACAAAGCCAGGAAGGAGAACGACGACATCTGACCAGCATGTGAGACATAGTAGTACTAGTAGTTAGTGTGTGTGTCTGTGTCTGAGTACGAGCATGTACCAGTACTACTAGTTACTACTATAGTTTTTAGAGCAAATTACCAGTACATTAGCCTAGACTAAATGGAAAAATTCCTATCCTAAACATCAAATGGCATCTCTTTCTCTATAGGAATTGAGATGCATGTCATCTCACTTCCTATGATTTTCATATTCCTATTCTATGAACGAAAGGAGGCCTATGTTGGAGTAACTACTGTAGCTAGCAGTACTGCTGGTACAGTAGTTTTCTTTAAAAAGCGGAATTCAACAAAGTCATGATGGTTCCTTCGTCCGAGCAACTTCAAAGTGGGAAGTGGGCCTGTGATTTGACGGCTCATTAGTCATTGTTACTGCTTGTAGCGACGACTGGGTGACTCTCCTTGGAGTTCTGCGTGCATGGCAAGTGGACCAGGATGGTCGGCGTCCCACATGTTGGCGAGCGGAAGTATTCTTTCCGATATCGAGGAGCAAGGAAACCGCATGGTATAGTATCACTGCTGATTGGTTTGCAAAAAAATAGTATCCTGCCGATTTATAATTATTTTTTATTTCGATTAATGCTAGCGTTTCAACTCTTATGACGAAGGGTGCCAAACACGGCGCGTCTTTGGATGTCCCTGCGTCGGCGAAAGGAGTGGGACATGAACATCGTGGTAGAGCCCAGTAAAAAAAACAGCGTGGTAGGCGTCGCACTTCTTCCACTTCTGGGTCGGAGACCACACGTAGTAGTACTTAGTGGTATGAACGATACAAAGTGCTACCTAGAGAGAAAGACACGTCTAGTTGGAAGGTCTCGAGGCATACACGTAAACAAATATAAAAGTTAATATGTGCCTCCAACTAATATAGTAGTAGTAGAGTACTTAGGCACGTGCTCCATAACATCACCGTGCATTGCACGCACAACATTAGTGGTAGTACGTAGTAAGAGACAAATGCCGCCAAGAGTTCCCTTCTCGGCCTACTTTTGGGTGTTTGGTAGAGTGTATGGAGGGTGCATGAGTCCACACTAGTTTAGCACAAATACACTAGAAGCATGCATGAAGAGAGCATGCATGAAGAGGGTGTTGAGTTGAGCATGCATGAAGAGGAACAACTATCTTTGAGGCGAGAACGCAACCAAACACACCCTATATTCCACGCATGTTCATACCATTTGTGCCTTTCTACTTCACTTCTGCGCTACATTACTCGGGTTCGTCGTCCACTCCACGGGTACATGTCCGTCTCGTAGTTCCAGTCCCACGTGTTCTTCATATAGATGGAGCGATCTTTGCATAACACGTGCACCTTGATGCTAGATGTCTCGCATGTTGGCAAAAGGATGAACAAAGCTCACGTAAAAAATAGAGTGGAAGAACATAGATTACGGGCGACCGAGAAGGAGCAAGGAACCTCGTGGTGGGCGTCGCACTCATTTAATATTATTCAGCGATATAAAATTAACCAATCATCTTCATAGTGGACTGGAAGAGTAAGAAACACGGCAGCCCAGTGTAGTTACATCATACTAGTACATGGCTAACCCACGCTATCACCATATCTCTTGGCTTCCGTGCGACACCTATCTCTAGTAATCCAGCAGCCTGTATCATTTCTCCCTCCTCGACTCTATCAAAGTGCGGCGGGCTGGTGATTCTGCCGTATATTGAGGTCGGTTAACTATCACATGTTAGCGACATGCCAAGAGCATTCTAAAAAAAATCCTTTCACGTTCCGTTTTCAAAAAGAAAAAAAATCCTTTCACGTATGAATTTGCCTATATGCTTTGAGCAACTTGCATGTCCTATACTGCTCCTGTTTGATACTCTAACTTAGCTAGAGGTTAGACTAACTCATGACTAACCCTGAACTAACTGTAGCCAAAGAGGTGTTTGGGTGACAGGATTAGATTGACAATAAATGCACTTCATGGAGAGAGAAAAGTGATTTTTCAGTGGTTCCAATGAGAACTATCTCCAGTTAGCACCTCTTGGGTGGGATATTTTTTTGGTGGGTTCGATGCAACTTGCTCCAATTTAAACCCTCATGCTTGGATACTTTAGGGCTATTTGAGCCCCAACTAGCTCAAACTAACTCTAACCCTTGGATCCAAACAGGGCCTATGGCCAATCTCGACGCGGAGCAGTCGCGTGCACCGGGAAGCGGTGCTCTCTCGACCGTCGCGCCACTTCAAAGCTGGCGCCAGTGAGAGGTCTCCTCCGCTCTGGCCGGGCATTAATGCGGCACTGACGCTCCAGGGTGACGCTGACCATTTCACACGGGAAGCGCGCTCTGGCAAGGGAGTATAGGTTTTGAACCGTTTGGTGTAGTACTGGTAGTTTGCAAAACTACTCAATTATTGCACTCAGTTTCCAAAGAAATTGTGGTAAAAAAATGTTACTCCACAGCCCGCTTCCCTTCTCCTTCCTCTTCAACCGCCCGCGCACGTCCGCGGGAAGCGACCGGTCAACCCTTATATAGGAGTGCTAGCACAAAAAGATGCATGCATGACCACTAAAATTTCCATATTAAAGCGCCGCTCCGGCGGGAGTATGGCGTATGTTGTTACCTTCGGTCGGCCCATGGCTACCGGGCGACGGCGACCAGAGAAGAGTCGGCGGGAGGGGAATGAATGCAGCTACTATTTGGGTTCGCCTTCCAGATTTAATAAATGCGCAGCATCACGTGTACCCGCGAGTGCAAAAATTGTAACATTCGTGTCTGCTTAAGTGGGCGTCACGTAACCGGTGTGTGTGTGAAAGATTCTGAGAGACAGAGTGCGTGTGTGCGACTGTACTCTTCGGACATGTACTCAACCTTTTGCATCGGGATATAAGTATAATGGTATTTACTTTAGCTAGTGATTTACGTGGCCATGTTTACGTGGTTGTGTCAAAAAAATGTCACTTCCTGGTCATGATTTGCGTTATATAATTACAAGAAAGATTCTTGTGCATTGCACGGAACATCAATATGCATTTTTTTTACAAACACCTGTTGTGATTGACCCATGCAGGAGTAATCCCATGTGTAAAAACTAATGATATCTCGAGAATTTTATCGGAAAACTGGTATCTCGAGAATGTCATCGAAAAATGAAAGATGAGAGATAAGGCGAGGAGGTGGGCGTGGTGGTGGTGGTGGTCGGAATGGGCGGAGGCATGGGATGGATTTGCGCGCCGGCAGCGCAGGCGCCACCATGCATGCTAGATTGTTCGAGACTTATTCCTTTTTAATTGCTGAGCAATGAGGTTGCGGAGATAATGATGTGGAGAGAGGTGCGGGTATCTTTTGTAAAATTATCATAGTTTGCTTTCTATCCGTGGGATATAGATCATACGATTCAGATTACAAGATGGCGGCACACCATCATCGCCAACTCATTTTTTTATAAGGGTACAGATGATAAGTTTGCTGACTACTAAAGTAAAGTGGAATTTGTCCATGTTATGCAAGTAAATAAAGGTGATTGTTTATCGTCCAGGTAAGGTTGGATGAAGGGTGGTAGGAACAAATGCTCCGCCTAGAGCATGTGTGTGTGAGATGGAGTCTTAGTGTGTGTGTGGTGTGTGTGTGTGTGTGAGAGAGAGAGAGAGAGAGAGGAGAGACAGAGAGAGATGGAGTCTTAGTTTGTGTGTGTGTGTGTGAGAGAGAGATAGATGGAGTCTTAGTGTGTGTGTGGGGGGGGGTGTGGTGTGTGTGTGTGAGAGAGAGAGAGACGGAGTCTTAGTGTGTGTGTGTGGGGGGGTGTGCGTGCGTGCGTGCGTGTGTGTGTGTGTGTGTGTCGCGGGGTCCTCTGTGGTGGATGCAATTTAAGTGTGCATGGCTTCATCATAGAGAGGTGATGTGTATGGCGAGAGGCCACCAGCGATGGGGTGTGAGAGAAAATGCCCGTGAGAGGGAAGAGAAGGTGTGTGCGGCGTGAGAGGAGTCGACATCGAGAGAACGTGTTTGTTCGGGAGACACCGAGGAAGACTACTATATATCGATGGTGCATGTAGGGAATTAAACAAAGGGATGGTCTTATTGGTTTCGGGGATATAGGGGAGAGTGAGAGGCGGGGGGTAGCTAGAAAGAGATTGTTAAGTGTGAGTGTGTGTTTTACCCATCCAGCGGAAGTTATGTGCACAAAAGAGAGAGCGATTCGATGTGGCGTTAGGATTGAGGGTAATTAACTACGTATGGAGACATAGAGACCTTGAACATGCATGTGTGGGAGGTATACATGTATCGTGGGATGTGTGTGTGTGTGTGTGCGTGATCGAGATAAAAGAAAGAAGACATAAGTCATAAGATCAACGACATGGGAGAGACGGATCGGTATGACAATATGCATGCATGTGAGAATGCAGGGAAGAAGGCCCGACAATTGAGCATGTGTTTTTGTCTTTAAGAGATAGTGGCATGGGCTGGAGCATGCATCTATGGCGAGCAGAGGGAATGAGGCGCAACGATTGTGCAAAAGAGATCAACCTATAAATGCATATGTATGGAGATACATATATAGTGTGGGTGATAGGAAGCAAGACTCCGTGCGAGAAAGAAATGTTGACGGAGAAACTACAGATAGATACAGAGATGGAGATGATAGCTAGAGGGACATCCGATAGTTTGGTTGTTGGAGATGACTCGGGTGGTTCAAAGGGTGAAGTTATATATGTGTGTGAGAGGGCACTTGACTGCATGTAGAGAGAAACATATGTAGTGTGCATGATAGGAATCAAGAGTGAGGGCGAGAAAGAAGGTTGATGGAGAAACAGATAAATAAAAAGATAAAGATGCTAGCTAGTGTGCGTTAGAGATAGGAGTCGAGGTGATCAGAAGGCTGAGTTATGTGTGTGGGTGTGAGAGAGATAGATAGAGGGTGCATGTGAGTCACATACAAACAGATATCAGAGAGAAATGAGATCCAGAGAGACGGAGTTTTGTGTCTCAGAGAGAAAGATATTTCTCAACGAGAGTGATAGCTAGAGAGACATATGAGGGAACGCAAGGTATCTCTAGGGAGAGAGGGTGTGTGTGAGCGACATGCAAGAGAACAATGGAGAAATATGAGACCCTGGGAGACAGAGTTTGTGTTTGTGTGTGAGAAAGAGATATTGAAGAGGAAGAGTCGTAGGTTCTCATATCTAAGGAGTGAAAGACATCTCTGTATGAGGGGTGTGCGAGTGGCACACTGTAACACCACAAAAATTTAACCATGTTATGTTTATTAAAATTTTGCCAAGAAATTAAATTTTTATTTTCTGGATTTATCTTTTGATTTCAGAACCTCTCTTTTCTTTGATATTGTGGAGTTTTCAACCCCAAGTAAAAACTTTTCAAAAGTATTGTTGGACTTATATACCCTCTCTTGAAACATTTTTTTTATCAGTGGAATCATTTATATAATTATTTTTCCCTGAGCTCTATTTCTCTAAAAATGACTTTTCATAAGATTCAGGGTCCCATTTGCACTACAACCCTTTGATAAATTTGTTTAAAAATCCCACCAAAATTTGGGGATGACATATGATGTCCCTAAATCACTTTTATGCAAAAAGATCTTTTAGCATTTGGAGAATTTGAGCTTTACACCAATTTTTCAAATCTGGTCCAGATTGCACTTTTGCACTACAACCTATTTAAATATTTCTTTAAAACTTCCACCAAAATTAGGGGATGTTAGTAGGAGTATATTATTCATCTTTGTGCAAAAACCCACCAATGTTCTTTGGAAAATTTGAGCAAATCATCCTCTTTTGCTCTCTGGTCCAGTTTGACATTTTCTACTGCAACCATATTTTAGCTTGCCCTTTTTCCCTTGATTCCTTTTCCTGCTTATAGTTCTCCCTATAAAACCCTTAAGTCCAGGAGAATGGACCCATTGGAGTAGTTTTGGTCCATGAAACTATGCCCTTTTCTTTCTGTACAGAAATGGTTTTCTCAAAAATTTGCACTATCAAGTTTCTAGTTTTGACCAACTAACCTTGCCATCCTCCTTTTCATCTAAAGAGACACTGGTCTGAAGCTTTTGGCCACCCCAAGAGTTGCCTAGATGCCCCTGGCATTCTGTCAAACACCTTGAGTGCATGAACGGTTTTGGCATGATTTTTAGTTTGCACTATGGACTTGATCCCCTGACCAATCCAACATGTCCACTAAGCTCCTAGATGACCCTAACCTATGACGATCTCTAGACAGATGGATCTTATATGAATCATATGATGAAGTACCACATGAGTGGATATATAGGAAAGGAATCCAAATCTGCCGAATCGCTCATGTTATGATCTTCTACATCCTAGGTCTCTGCGTTCCGTCATCTGGCTTATGTTCTTCATGTAGCATTCAGATCGAATGACTCTATGAAATTACGTCGACACTTCCACATATTATGGGTAACGTAGGAGACATCCCTATTTTCCCCCGGGGGTCTTAATTACCACTGCTTAGCTTTCAATTTGCCTCTGACCATCAAATTAAATGTGAATAACCCGTCCTCCTCTCTTTGAAACAAGGGCGCTTCGGTTACATGCGTGCTTTAAACAATTTTGTCTTTTCCATATTACCATATCTCTAGAGCCAATAATTTTCTATGAGGAACTACTGAACTCAATCACTTGCTGACCTGCTAAACCTCATGTGTTCTGGAGCCCTCTGGCATGCCGTGGCATATTGCCGAACATGCAGCGTGCGTGCTCTGGGCGCGCACAGAGCGCATGTTTTGCACGCGCACGCACCGAGCCGCCGCGTCTCACTGCCGCCTCCCCGCGCCCGTTCTGGCCCCTTCCCGCTCGCAGCCAACACACTCGCCCCCTCCCTCGCCGCAGAGCCGTCCCTGGATCCCCACAGTGCCGCCGTCAGGTCGGCCGTGGCAACTAGCGGCCGGCCACAGCAGGCCCCTGCCGTGGCAGCACCGCCCGAGCCACTCCAGCGCGCCAGCTGCCCCTGGAACAGCTCGATCCCATCCGCAAGCCCGTCCGCTAGCTCGCGTCGCCACCACGTCGCCCTGCAGCACAGAACGGCGGTTCGCCATCAAGCTTATCCGCGGCCGCCGTGGAACCGACCTTGGCCGCCTATAAAAGGACCCCTCGAGTTCGCCTAGGCCCTCAGGCAACCTCAAGCCAACCCTCTGGAGCTCTTCTAGCCCGCAATCGACGGAGGAAGGCCCTCTTCCCTGTCTCCGGCCAGTTCGTCTGACGCCGCCCTCTGGTCCATTTCGTTGCAACCAAAGCCTCCCCTGCCCTTCCAGCAACGCCATTCGACTCGTCTCGATCTTGCGGAGTCGCCCAACCACTCAACTTCGATAGAGAGCCACCGTAGCTCGAACCCCCATTCCCTCCCGAAGCTGCCGTCCGACGCGGAGCTCGCCGCCGGCAACTCCCTCCATCCCCGCCACCCCCTCGACCACCGGGAGGACCGCCCTAGACCCGCGGATCCATCCCTGCCTTTCGGAGCCCGCGAGGAGCCGCCGTTCGCCGGGACCCCGCCTCTATTCGGACAGAGGAGGAAGGAGGCGGGGGCGACCGGTCAAACCAGACCAGTGGGCCCCCTGGACCCACTGTCAGTGATCCCGAGCCGGTCCACGCTGGCTAAGTGGAAGCGTAAAGCGCCGAGTACGTCCCTAGCCCCCCCCTCCCACGCGAACCATTTTTTTTGATTTCTTTTATTTGTTAAAAAATAGATTTTGACTGAACTTTGACTAGCTATATCTTTTTAAATATAACTTCAAATGAGTTGATTCTTTTTCCTACCTCTCTCAAATATTGTCTAGTTTATTTTCAGATTTATTTGAAAAAATTCAGACAACTTTTTTGTACTGTTTTGAAACTATGTGTTAATTTGGATATTTTCAAAAATAGGATTTGTTGGAGAGAGAAGAAAACTTTCGGAATGCACCCTGCCTCCCCACAACTTGAAGGCAAGCATTCTGAACTCTAGCATAATATGTTTGTGTGTCGTTTGAATACGGTTACAACACTCTTTGTCTCGGAATTTTCGTTATTTTATGTGATGATATGAACATACTCATAAGTGCATATCGATGATTTCGTGCTTGTTAGAATTTGATACGTTGTGATAGTCACCACCATCGTCTGCCTTTCATGCATACCGGAAGGAAGCCGGGAAAGCCTCTATCTTGGGTAGACACGGGCTTGTCCCTAGTCCTCCGTCGAGACGGTTGAGTCCGGTACGGCATGATGAGGTATGACGGGTGGTGATTCTGTTTGTGGGTTGAAGTATAATTGTTATGCTAATCATGCAGGGAATACTTAAACCTCCTAAGTCGACCATAGATTGAGTCTTGTTCCGGTAACCCCCATACTTGTTCCGTACTACCATGTGTCCCTACCATAGGTAGGGTACGGTTCAGTAAGTTGTCAACCCCTTCCTAGCACACACCGTACAAAGAGGCCATGGTGGAAGATACCGGTTGCATCCGGTAGGCATGCCACCTGGTCCGGAGGCATGGGTGTTTTCGGTTGGGACCGAGAGGGGGGCACCCCTTAGAGCGCGCGATATAAATTTGATCCCATGCTACGCGAGGTTGTAGCCTTCCCACTTAGAGTTTCGCTTAACAGGTGTAGTGGGTGATTCCAGACACCGGTAAGTTAAGCTGGTGTGTGCGGGTCAGGTGCGTTTTCAATTAAAAGACCGTAGACGGAATTAGTCCCGATGGACTAAAGGAATCCGTTATCCGTGGGTAAAGAGTACACCCTCTGCATAGATTATATCTATTCGAATGGCCGTGTCCATGGTTAAGGACTACAGTGTGGGATGGGTCAAGTGTCGGTCTTAGTGTCGGTCTTCGGAGGAGAAACTGCTAAACCAGAACATGGATCATGACTTGTGACTTATGATGATTATGATTATTACTATCATGGACTAACCATTTACATTATTTGTATTATTGAGTATCCCTGGGACGGTTCTACCTCCTGGGTATTCACTGCGATTAATTTATTTATAAGCCCTTTATGTGGTGTCGCTGAGATGCCCGACTACGGCATGCTTGTTATTTATTTACTTTATAAGCCCTTTATGTGGTGTCGCTGAGACGCCCGACTGTGGCATGCTTGTTATTCATTTACCTTATAAGCCCTTTTTGTGGTGTCGCTGAGACGCCCGACTATGGCATGCTTGCTATTTATTTACTTTATAAGCCCTTTATGCGGTGTCGCTCAGATGCCCGACTGAGGCATGCTTCAGACACCCGATCGGTGCATTTTATTTCTACTCTGTTATTGCACATTCATGTTGCATATAAATAACCTGCTTGCATGCATCAGGGATTTTATTATATGACTGACGTTGTGAGCATAGAATATTTCAGAGCATGATTATCATTTTTTATATTATACCCGTGTTCATATTGTTTGCGAGGACATTCAAAGTACTCACTGGCTTGTCCCTGGCTATTGTCTTGGCCAGATTTCTTGCATGGAGAGGAGCGTTGCGATGAAAACCCCGGAACCTACGCAATGATGATAGCAGCCTCGCGAAGATAGGAGTTATCTAGGTCAGCTGTTCCTGTGGGAAATGGAGTCCCATAGGCGAAGATGAACCCCAAACCGCTTCTGCCATCAGCCACTAGAAATCAATTGTTATACTCATTGGCCAGAATGGTCTTGTACTACATATTATGTATTTTTGCTTGGAGTTTCTGTATCAAGTTGGTGCCTCATCAGCTACAGTAATCCTGGGGCTGGTGAGCACAAGGACCATTTTATAGAAATTAATATCCCAAAACCCCGGTCCTGACACACACATGGGAATAGTAGAGAGAAATGAGACCCCGGGAGACAAAGTTTTGTGTTTGTGTGAGAGAAAGAGATTCCACATGGAGAATCATAGTTAGAGACACATAGCAGGGAGCGAGATATACTTAGAGAGAGATAGAGTGATGAAGGTTGAGGGAGAGAGTACCATCAGTGTGTTATGAAGATAAAAGATCATTCTCGACATACAGGTAGCACAAGAGATACGAGAGGCGATGAACGCAGATAGGTCCGGAGAGATAGTCCTATATAAGCATGAGTGATAGCTATATGAGACGAATATCTGGATTAAAGGGATTCAAATATTTAAACGGAGATCACGACATCGATAATATCATAACGCAAATTGGTGTATCAAACATGCATATTCATTTGAATTTGGGCACACGTGTAATGTTATATAGTTTATCAATATTGGTGATCCATAGATTCTTTAATTACAAACAATGCATGGTTTATATGCAATTAATGTCTAAACGGGATTACACTATATGTTGCGTGTGTGAAACACATTATACATGTTTGAGAAGTAAAAAAACCCGCATGAAACACACATTAATTGGAGACAGTTAGCGAGGAATGCATACATTGGATTTCAACATAAAGTGGTTTCAAATATTTGAAAATCCAAATTGATGGATACAACCTTATGAATCTGAGATCATGCCATTTGTAAACCATATTTATGTATAAATGGTGTAGTGCTTTTTAAAGTATATATAAAAAATGATGTATATAGAATGTAATTCCAATTGAAAATGGATCCCGCCTGAAAAAAATAGAATACAAACGGGATTCGAATTGAGTTGGCACGGTAAACATGCACTCTGCAAAATTTGAACGAAGCGGGGAAAGTCGCAGTAACCGCCCAAAACCAAAATCTGCTAGATGGAAATTACTACTGCCTATCCCTGCCACGCAAAGCCTATCTGCTGGATTTCTATAGGTTTCAATAGGGGTAGGTTTGTAATTTCACCCCAAACATGACGTAACCGCCTCTCACCCGGATTCATACACGGTGGGCGCCAAAACACAGTGTGTCCTCGGCCGAAATCGACTCCATCCCGATTCATATTCATACACGGTGGGCGCCAAAAACAAACTCTCATCGGCAAATATTTGGTGTATGCGAGATTACCGTCCTATCTCCAACCGACTAATGTTGCTGTGATGTAGTAGAAATTTGAAATGGGGGCTAAGTTTGTAAATTTCCTCGCATTTGAGACAAGCGCCACTGAATACATGGTTCCCCTTCCTCTCTACCTCCTTTTCCCCATTCGCACTCCGTGGGCGCCAAAACACCCTCTCCACCCCACCTCCTCCGCTCTGCCGTCCGCCACCCCATCCACCGCCGTCCTCCTCCACCATGCCGAGCCGATACCCGACGCTGCCGTCCATTACAAGAGATCGACCTCTCTCATCCACCTTCGACCGGATCCTTGCATCTCGTCCTCCGCTTCATCCCAGCCGTCGTCCACCTTGCCGGGCGCCTCTCTCACGACCGTCTCGCCCACCGCGCTCGCCGCCACCGCTCTACCCTCCTAGATCTGCTTCCACGCCACCGACAGCCATCGCTACCGCAACACCGTCAAATTCTCAGCAGATCGACATGGCGCCGCACTGTAGGCGGTACTCTTTCAGATTCTGCTCAACTTATTTATCGCAGCAAGAAAATAGATCGCCACCGCTTTACTCTAATTTCTTGTCTTGGTTGCGGTTGCCTTTGTCCGGTTTGCACCTTCAGATCCGCCATGGCACGCTCAACACTATACTCCCAATGCTTATGGTTTTCCCCTTTTATATTCCACACTAGTTAAATCATAGTAGACTAGATTTCAAAATTGGGTCATTCGATTTTTCAGAGCTCGTCGGAGTTCGTCGGTGCGATCGAAGGGGCTCGGGTGGTTGTGGGGCCTCGCCGAACGAAGAAAACTCGACACGGGTGGGGGTTGGGGACGGGTGGCGGAGGAACACAGGCGGTGGGGGCCGGTGGTCCGGCCGGCGCCCGCAAGGTGTTCTCAGATGGGAAGAATCGAGACGAGGAAGAAGAAGGGTTAGGAGACGTGGATCTTCATCCAACCGCTGAAATGGTCTAGAGACAGCTTGGGAGTTGCATTCTTAATGCGCCTGGTTCATCATGTGGGCACTGCGCAACCAACATTTTATTATCCAAAATCTGCTTGCTCTTCTTTACCTTGTTCCTCTTCCGTTCTTCTTTATATGTACTCTCTTCGTTTCTAAATACAAGTCTTTGTATAGATTCCACCATGGACTACATATGGAGCAAAATGAGTGAATCTACACTCTAAAATGTATCTGGATACATCTGTATGTGATCCATAGTGGAAATCTCTACCAAGACTTATATTTTGGAACAGAGGGAGTATGATAGTAGTACAATATGTTCCTTGTACTGAAGATGAGCAGGACATTTGCAGTGAGTAGTCTATACGATCGGTTGTGATGGACACTTTGAGCCTCTTTGATTCGTAGGATCTTGTAAACATAGGAATAGGATTTGTAGTGGCCTGCCCACTTGAATCCTATAAGAATAGCAAGTAAATGCGGGGAGTTGTGTCGCCTTTGAGAGTTACACTGATATTAACAGTACCGCACCTTCACTTTAAGAGAGCTGTTATCCGAAGCCTTTCTAGCCGTACCGGCAATACTAGCACATATATTCCAGCAAGTTCCACTTTGCTGATTTTACTCTGATGCTTAAGGTTTTCCCGTTATATCTACACTATGATCTGTGTAGCTGCTTTGTGTCGCACTAGCAGCAGTCCACTCTTGAAGCTAAACACTACAATGACTTACAAAATTGGCACCAAGGCATTGAGTGCCGTTCGATGCAATGAAACTCATACGCCCCCACTGTTGACTCTTGTTCGAATATGATCCTAATGACTCTTGTTCAAAATTGCCACATATAGAGAGACAAGATGGAATTGCATTTCTTTGGGCGCTGTGATTCATCATGAGTGGGAAACCAACATTGTATTCAATGAAGCGGAACCTCAAGAATATGCTTCCTCTTCGTTCTTTAACATGTTCCTCTTTGTTTATTCTGTATTTAGTATCGCATAAGATGTTCCTTGTCGAAATGGGCGAGGACATCTGCAATCAACAACTGATAGAGCTGGCACAGACGTGATCGATAGGCTTTCAATTACTAGCGCAATACAACACCGTATTTTCAAGCCGCCCACTTACCCGATTTATATATCATGGTTATGGTGTACCTGTTATGTACACTATGATCTGCCTAGTTGTTGTGTGCTCTTGTTATCATGGTTTGGCAATAAACTCTATACAAGATATTATGAACCTATCATCCGCCACTATCCTTACTTCGAGCCTATTTTTTGTGTACTTGTGCCAGATTATATAAATGCACGCACCATATTACAGCACACATGAGCTCTCTCATCGAATCCAAAGATAGCACACAAGTGTTTGAGGGCGCCTATATTAGAATATCATCTGCATTACAAAGATAATCTCGCAACTATTTGTGTTTTCATGGTTCTCGATATTATACGCAATTACAGTGAATATCGAATCCGCGATCGAAGAATATTGTGGAACACTGCAATGACTTACAAAATTGGCACCAAGGCATTGAGTGCCATTCGAAGCAATGAAACTCTTACGCTCCCCACTGTTGATTCTTGTTCGAATATCATCCTAATGACTATTCTAACCTCGAGGAGTCAAAGGCGGATGGCCTGTCCTGTTCACCCATCAACGTGCTGTTCTAATTTGGCAAGGTTTTATTGATTGCGCGTATCTTGCATATGTTGTCTTGCATTTCTTCTACTTTGTTGCACCGCCATCCGCTTAGTTTACTCATCATATAACTCGAGATGCCATGCCCATCCATTATCAATACATATTCCATCTGTCATCATACCATGTTTTTCCACTCAAATGTTGTTCTTGTGCATCGACTTCAAAAGGAAGAGGGTGATTGCGAACCTCAAGGAGCACCAAAAAGTCCTTGAAAACGTGGTGGTGCCGGAGAAATCGACAACGCCCACTTATATTTGCTGTACAACCAAAGTGACACAAAATGTAGGACCGACTCCAGCAGACTGCACCCATACTTCATGGCCACACCACTAGCCCCACCACACAGACCTGCACTCCAAAGAAAAGGTATACCGATTTCATTTGCCATAGCACCAGCCATACCACGAAAAAATCCCACCCAAAGAAAAAGTACAAAGAAGTCCACCGTGAAGACCTATCCCAACCTGAGAGACGGCCAATTCCTGCAGATTGGAACCCCATTCCATTTATTCCTAGTTTAAAAGACAATGCTTTCAATGTTGTTAGGGACTACGTGCATATATTCCCATCATGTGTAAGTGCTATTATTCATGGTTATTATTTTCCTGTTTTCTGTTGATCGAACACATCAATGATTTACATTACATTGTTGTAACTAGGCGAGGGTCAATCTGGATAGTCATGACGAGCAGAGCTTGCTTGTGCTTTTCAAGGAAGCATTGCAGCAGATCGGTGTTACTCCGAGGAAATCACACTTTGATGGCAAGTCTATAAATGAATTTCCGTGAAGTCTCCTGTGCTAAATTTCAAGACATTGAATGGAAAAACCTTGTTATGCACAGTCTCTCGTTCCTGTGATGAGGTACATCTATGAAATCACATGACAATTTGAACTTCTACTTTTCCGCATGTGCCTTACGGATCTTTTTGCAGGAAATCTTCTCGAAGAAGAATTCGGTTTGAAAAGAACGACAGGATGTCGCAAATATGCTGCCCGCTGCTTTGCTCTTGTTAGTACCGTTGTCTGTATCACTTTGTACTTGCATACATACCGTTCATTATGTGACAGCAGATGCATGCTATCTTGCTTATCAATTGTTCGCTCCAAATTATCTGATCTGTATGAATGGTTACATTAGTGTAGAATATATCCAATGCCAATGAATTTTTTTAGCTCTGCATTGTTCTTGTAAGTACATGCTGTGCTTTATCAGTGTACTTATATTGAAAAGTAGTTGTTCATGTACCATCACTCTGCTGCTTATTTTCCTTTGCCCTCCATTTTCTACACATCAGATCTATATTTACTCTTACCATAAGGTTGGTACTGAAGAAGTTTAGCTGTGCATTGCTCTTGGCTGTGCCTTTTGCCTGTATCGCTGCACATACATTTATAGCTACTTGGTTATGTAGCATCACTCTTCATCTTATCTTAACTATTCTCCATTTTTTCGTATATTATCACATCTATATTTACTCTTAACAAAATGTAGAATAAAGGCAATGCTTATGAAGAAGATTTTGTGCTAAACTTCTTGAATTGACCCACCATCAGCATGGACAAGGGCTTTATAGAGCCTGTCTTCACCAGTAATGTAAGTTTGTCCTTCTCAAGCCTTCAAACTTTGTTGTGTATATTTGGTTTGGCATGACTGCAACAGCTGTTTATTTTTGGTGTTTGCATGAAATTGCATGTTTAAAGTTTATTATGTAGTTTATAAACAAAAGTTTGTCCTTCTCAATTTAAGTTTTCAGTTGTACAACCAAGTTCCTTCTTCATACCATGTAAATTAAACTATACAGAGCAAGTGATCTTCTTTTGCACCGCATGTATGCTTCATTCTTCATCCGTAATCCAAAGGTGTGGTGAACCTACCCACTACAACACAATGTCATATTCTGCAATGTCTTAACTATGAACAATGTCATATCATTCTACTATTATTTAAACCGTCTCTTTATTTGCCCATCTAAAATGGGATAAATTGACAAAGACACTAACCATTGATACTTATGAGTTCTTGATCGTAATCCGGTGGTGTCGTGAAGCTGCCAACTCCTTCACAATGTCATTTACTGCCATGTCTTGACCTGAACAATACCATATTGTGTTAATGCAATTTTAAATTGTGTCACTTTATTCGTCAAGAAGAAATGTGATGAATTGTCAAGATTGATACTTTTATGTGCAAAACCAGTCATCCGTCTGCGCTTGTTTATCTTTCAGAGTGAGGAAGATATAAATGTTGAACAAGCGCAGATCTCATCATCTTGCTCAGTGCTTGCGCTGCAGCTCACAAAGAGGCTAACCTTTCTTGAACTCTATTGAAGTGTTTGTCGGTTTTGTATATTATTTTGTCGGCGTGTTTATTTGCCTCGTGGCGATCTTTGATGCCCATGTATGTAATGTCTTTGTCTGCTTGTGCTTTATTATCATAGTGGCGAACTTTGATGCCCAAAGGATGTAATATGCCGTAATTTCTTTATTGTATAGTCTAGGTTTTTCTTATTCACGATGCTGCAGTTATTTTACTATATATATCCTGTCTTCGCGTAAACCGCCAAACCGTAAAATTACGGTACATAATCGGGCCGTCATGCAATCACGATGTATGATTCGCATCATGGGCCCCGCAAACCGCCCACTAGTAGATTCGCCCTTTGATAGGCCGAGTAACCCCCGGCCCTCTTTTCGCAAGAAAACTCAATGGGTTTTAGGAGGCTGAGAAGTAGGTTGGGCCTGAAACGTGGTGAATAGCTCATGGGCCGGCAGCAGCCCGAAATGGACCCCGGCCCATGATTGTGCGAATCAAATCATGGGCTTTTAACAGGCCAAAGTTGTCTCGTTCCTTGTTTGGCCCAATCAGATATCGGCTGCGAGCAGGCCGGATGCAAACCGGGCCGTAGTTAGGCCCAACTATATGAAGGGCTTTTAACAGGCGGAAATTAATATAGGGCTGAAATGTTAAACGGGCCCTTAACAGGCCGAAACTAATATCAGACCGAATTACTAAATGGGCCTTTAGCAAGTGGGCCCAAAGGCATAGCGTCTAGTTAACAGACCGAATCTGATATGGGCCATAATTGAGCCCAAAGCCTCTTAAAGGGCTGTACCTGATCTGGGCCGTGATTTGGCCCAGAAAGTGGGGGGCTTTTAAAGGGCCGGATCTCATATGGGCCATTATTAGGCCCGGAACATGGCAGGCCATTGATGGACCGGATCAAATATGGGCCGACATTTGGCCCAAAACATGGCAGCCAGTTAATGGGCCGCCTACTAGGGTCCTCAAAATCTTGTGGGCCTACAGCTGGGCCGGCCCATTAATGTCGGTGAAATCTCGTGGGCCTTTAGCTGGGCCGGCCCATTATGATCCGCAAGAATTTTGTGGGCCTTTACCTGGGCCGACCCATTATGGCCCGTGAAATCTTGTGGGCCTTTAGCTGGGCCAGCCCATTATGGTCCGCAAAATCTCGTGGGCTCAGAGTGGGCCGGCCCATTATGGTCCGCAAAATCTTGTGGGCCTTTAGTTGGGTCGGCCCATTTAAACTTGATGGGTCGTGCCACGTGTCGACGTATCATAGGCGCCTTCTGTCCAATGAGTGGATGACATCTGTCCCAACGGTGAGCCGACATGTGTTTCCTCCAGCCAATGATGATTTTACACGTGGAAAATCCCCATTGGTCGGGGATGTTAACGGGTTATCGGATCCAAAACCCGACCCGATAGCTTAACGGCGTTCCGTTACGGTGGATGCATGTAGCATCCCAAATTTTCAATTTGGAATGTTATACTAATAGATCATCATTGCATATCATATTTAATGCATTTTGCTTCGGTCCTAGAAATTCTACGCAACTCATGGATCCACGGAGAGAGTTGGGGATTTCGATATTTTCATATTTGAGTTTTCTCAAATTTTGGAAGTAGGATCATTTGATTTTATTTATTTTATCTTCAATTATTTCAATTATATAAATATGAGAGAGGGAATAAAATGACTTTCCCAAAATAAAGAAATATTAAGGATTTAATAAAAAAAATCAAATAAGATTTTATTTTGGATTTTCTAGCTATTTTATTTGAATTTAGGAAAAATGCATGTTTTCCAAAATTTGCATTTAGGCCCAAATAAATGTTCATCTAAACCGCTTGATTTTAGAAGCGGAAAATTTATTCGGGATTTTGGAGTCCGTTTGGTATTTCTTTCGTTTGTTTTTTCTCGCGATATTTATTTAAAAAATCGAACCGACTACGGGCAGTAATCGCCAGACTCCGCCTGGCCGGGTCTTTATATAGCGCGCCCCTGGCCCCGCCCCAGCCAAACCGCTGCCGCCAGCCCAACCCGCCGCCGCCTAAACCCTAACCTAAGCGCCGCCCATTGCCCGCCAGCGCCGCCGCCGCCGCCGCCGCTTCTTCTTTGCCGCCGTCACCGCCGACGCGCCGCCGCCGTCGCCGCGAGCCGCCGCCGCCCGCCGCCGCCACCACCGACCCGCACCCCGAGGTTGACCTCGTCGCCGCAGTTTTTTCTAGAAAACCGTTCGGTTTTTCCGTCGGTTTTTCGTCGGTTTTTTTAGATTCCATTTTTTTTCGTTAGATCGGTTTTCTTCCGATTTGGATTAATTAGCGAGCGTTCACTAGTTCGTTCGTTTTTAACGAACGCGTTCATCGTTTAGATCCAGATAACGAACGTTCGTTCGTTAACCTGTTCGTCGTTTTTCTTTTTCTCGGATTTATTCCGCGAATTTTCTGATCGCGATTTCTGATCCGATTTTTGTTTTAGTATAACTTTTCACTCGTTTATCGGAATCAGGCGATTCAAGCGCCTAGAGTTTAGTCTCGAAACCCTCTTTCCGAATAATCTACTCAAACCAGTTTTTGCTTCTGTAAAATTTGACTTAGGTCCAGATTAGTAAACGAAGCTTGTTTCTTTCGCCGTTTGAGTTTTGTTTCTTCGTTCGATTTGATTCTTTTTGCAACCCGGAGTTCTTAAGTTGAACTTTCTAGTCAGACCTCTTATTTGAGTTTTACCCGTGCATTAGATGAGTACTTATTGTATGCTTGTTTGTTTGTTTGCTTGCGATAGAGTACCCGGACTGCGCCGCTTGCTACTTCGAATCCCTAGGTTACGTGGATCATCAGCAAGGCAAGTAACACTTTGATCATACCTCTTTACTACCCAGTTTTTATGCATTAGATCAAATCCTCAAACATTGCATGATTAGGATCTAATTAAATTGTGGGTTTTGGGAAGTAGATTGAGGTAGTCCCTATTACCTGTTTCACCTGTTTCATTATCAAACCCTTGGGAGTTACTTCTACGTTTGCTTATTTGGCCATGCTATGCAAGTAGACGTGGATTGGGTGAGTGACTTTCCATGATAGATGTGAGATTGTTAATTAATGGTTTATTTAAGGTGGCAACATTAATACACATCTGGGTGGATTGAGGTACCTGGTTATTCCAGGATTGCCTGTTTTTTTATGGACCGCCACCCAGGCTCAAAGGGATCATAAGATTATTCATGCTAGAAAATTCCGTGTGCAGCCACATGCTATTATGGGCTCTAGCATAGCTGATTAAGTCGTGCGAACTCTTACAGTGGTAGACTAGCAGATGTAGGGAAAGTAGGTGTACGGTCTACCCATCGTAAGGTGCTAAGCGCTTCGAAAGACTATGTTTGGGTCATTCGTTTCTCAAACACCATGTAGTGCGAGAAAACCAACGGAGGAGATCGAGTCATCTGGGGAAAAGTGCGCAACCTCTGCAGAGTGTATAAACTAATCATGATTAGCCGTGTCCCCGGTTATGGACATTTTGAGTATCTAGTACTTGGATTTTCGTGTGAATCTCATCATGTTACTTTAATTAATATTGTTGGGTTTGTTTAATGATGATGCTTAATTGGGATTGAGGATGCTGTCAACCATTCTCAATGTTTAACAACCACCATAATAGTTAAATAATTTATTCCTTTGTAGTAGGGAAAAATTGGCTTTACGCAAAAAACTGTAACCATAGAGCTATCCACCAAGCCATATATGCATGTAGTATAGCTTTACTCTTTCATTTTTCTCTATGTGTTACTTTGCGAGCATATTCCATGTGCTGACCCGTTTTCGGGCTGCAACGTTCATGTTGCAAACTTTTCAGACAACGAGTAAGATGCTTTAGGATCGTGGTTCTATACTCAGTGATGCCGTTGGAGTTGATGGACTCACTTATCTTCCAAGCCTTCCGTTGTTATCGTTATTAGATGGCCTTAAGCCATATCGATTGTAATAAGTTTCTCTTTGGAGACATTCGATGTAATAAGTGTGTGATTGCTACTCTGTTATAAATCCTTCAAGTCTTGTGCGTGTCGGCATTCTTGATCCAGGAAGACAACGATGCACGAGATCGGACTGTTTGAGGTCCGGTCGCTACAAGACGGTATCGAGCACCGCCGACTGTTGAGGACACACGACCACTAAGAAAAGACCATAGATCACTACTCTCTTCTCATTCTAACTCCTCATCTCTTCTATTCTTCTAGGATGGCGGATGCAAGGAACAAGTTCATGCAACCGGATGAAGATACACCCTTTGACGACACACGAAGGAAGTAACCAAGTACTTGAAGATCGGAGTACCAAGCTTCACCGGAACCTACAACGCCACCTTACCTGAAGAGGAGCGCTGGATGATTCAAGTTCAAGTTCCAGGAAGGACGTTCATGCCAGTCACTGAGCCTATAGAGTTTTCCTTTGATGCACCAACCTGGAGTTTAGGGACGAGCATGGCATCTCACATCACCATGGGACACATTGGAGAAGTTTATCACCAGGAGCTTAAGGATACTACCTACCAGATTTGTGGGCGCCGAGATGAGCAATGGGAGATGGTCAACACCAGGAAAGACAGATCAGTTGCAGCTTTCATCCAGGAGTTAAACCAGCACATTCGACGCTAGGAGAACCAGATGAGTGCAGGCATGATGAATCTGAAGAAAGCCATGACCAAGATCACGGAACTGGAGGAAGAACTCAAGTCTACACGCGATGGATATGAGGAGGAAATATCAACTCTAGTCGAGAAGAATGATGATCTGAAGAAGAAGCTAAGAGTGTTCATGGGATTTCCAGCAACTAGAGAGGACGAAGATCGCACTTGTCCCGAGAATTACATCATCACCGACGATACCGACTTGGACCCGGATGATAGTGATGATGACTACGTTGATGAAGCTGGAGCAGATATCATGGAGTCTTCATCGGAGCAGTTTTTCCAGTAGACCACCATAAAGTAGTAGAATTTCCCTCCATGTATCTATTATAGCTGAGCACTTTGTAACGATAGATAGACCGTTGTATGCCCTTGCTTGTTTGAATGAAGTGTTTTGATTGCAATTTGCCTCTTGTGCATATGGGTAGTGTTTTCCCTCTAGACCTCATTCTATTATGTATTCTCATCTTTTCTAAACCCTCAGATGCCTCCGAGGGCGTGACAACGGATTCGCTTTCCCACGTGAGCTCACCCAGTTGATCCAAAGCGAGAATGCATTGATGCGTATACTAGTCCGAATCGAAATCGGGGAACAACAACAACAACAATCCACCACCACCACTTGTTGATCACTTAACCCGTTTTCTTAGACTGAATCCGCCGGTGTTCTCCAGTAGCACCGAGCCGATTGTTGCAGATGATTGGCTTCGCAAGACAGCCAGGGAGTTGATCATCTGCAGGATGCACAGATGCGGAGAAGGTGCGATTTTCCGCACATCAGCTTGAGGGACCCGAGATCATGGTGGGAGAATTTCACACCACTTATCCAGCGAACAACATCACATGGGATCGGTTTCAGCAGGCTTTTCGTACTGCCCATGTTTCAGCAGGAGCTATGGCCATGAAGAAGCGTGAGTTTCACAACTTGCACCAGGGAGGAAGATCAGTTGGCCAGTATGTGGATGATTTTAGTAAGCTAGCACGTTATGCCCCAGATGACGTCGCTACGGATGCAGCTAAGCAAGAGAAGTTTCTGGAAGGGCTGAATGATGAGCTGAACATGCAGTTGATGGTAGCAAGTTTCAACAACTACCAGGAGTTGGTAGATCATGCTCTCATGATTGAAGGGAAGCAGCAGCAGATTGAAAACCGCAAGAGGAAGTATGGACAAGGGAAGTACAATTCTGGAGCTCAGCAGAAGCCCCGTTTTACTCCGAAGTCAGGAGGACAGTTTCAGCATACCCATGGAGGAGGTAGCTCGGACAATCACAATGGTCCCAAGAATGGTACCGAGAATGGAGGAAGCAGTAGCCAGAACCGTACCAACCCGTCAACACCAAACAAGAAAGATCTGAGTCAAGTCACTTGTTTTAAGTGCGAGAAGACCGGACATTACGCCAATGAATGTCACGAAGGCCGACCGAAATGGCAATGGAAACTCCGGAAGAAGCGAACCCTTTCAAAGAGGACAAGTGAACCACGTTAGCGTGGAGGAGGTTGAAGCTCAGCCGGATGCACGATAATAGGTAAGTTTTGGTTAAGTCATTTCTCGCACTCGTTCTTTTTTATACTGGTGCATCGCATTCATACATATCAAGGGGATATGTGGATAAGTATAGACTGCCCACTAGGGTTCTAAAAACACCCATGCTAGTAACCTCACCAGGAGCAGAGTATATGCCCAGTCGAGGATGTTTTCAAGTTCCGTTGGGTATAGGCAAGCATGTTTTTCCCTCGGATTTAATCATTTTGGAATCCCAAGGTTTGGATGTGATTCTGGGTATGGATTGGCTATCAATGTATGGAGGAAACATTGATTGCGCCAGTAAGTCGATTCTGCTTACTACCCCAGAAAGGAAAAGGATAAGGTATGTATCAAGGCATGAGCCGAGGAGGATGCACGTAAATTCCTTATCAGGAGTTGTGCAGGAGGAAGTACTAGTAGTGAAGGATTTTTTGGATGTATTTCCAGAGAGTTGCCAGGCATGCCACCAGATAGAGACATTGAGTTTTTGATCGAGCTTTTGCCAGGCACAGGGCCAATATCCAAGAGACCATACAGGATGCCCGCAAAGGATTTGGAGGAGATTAAAAGTCAGATTAAGGAGTTACTGGATAAAGGATACATTCGCCCAAGTTCTTCACCTTGGGGATCACCAGTACTTCTAGTGGAGAAGAAGGACGGATCATTAAGGATGGTTGTGGATTATCGAGGATTAAATGCGGTAACCATCAAGAATAAGTACCCACTGCCAATGATCAATGATTTGTTTGACCGACTACAAGGAGCAAAGGTGTTTTCCAAGATCAATTTGCGATCAGGATACCATCAGTTGAAGATTCAAGAACAGGATATACCCAAGACAGCTTTTACCACTAGGTATGGGCTGTACGAGTATACCGTTATGTCATTCGGTCAGACTAACGCACCTGCATATTTCATGAACATGATGAACAAAGTATTTATGGAGTTTCGGATAAGTTAAATGCGTGGTGTTCATTGATGACATATTGGTCTACTCGAAGAACGAAGAGGAGCATAAGGAGCACTTGCGTTTGGTATTGGAGAAGCTCAGAGAACACCAGTTATATGCCAAGTTTAGCAAATGTGAGTTCTGGTTGAAGGAAGTTGGATTCCTCGGACATGTTATATCCGGAGAGGGTATAGTAGTAGACCCCACCAAGGTTGTCACCGTGACTAATTGGAAAGCACCAACGACAGTTGAGGAGATCAGAAGTTTTCTTGGACTGGCAGGATACTACGAGAGATTCATTGAGAATTTTTCAAGGATTGCAAAGCCCATGACGGAGTTGTTGAAGAAGGATACCAAGTTCAATTGGACTGAGGCATGTGAGGTCAGTTTCGAGGAATTGAAGAAACGTCTAGTTACCTCACCAGTGTTGATTCTACCAGATCAGATTAAGGATTATGAGGTGTATTGCGATGCTTCACGTCGAGGACTTGGAGCAGTACTTATGCAGGAAGGAAGAGTTGTTTCGTATGCGTCACGACAGCTTAAACCTCATGAGTTGAATTATGCCACACATGATTTGGAGTTAGCAGCCGTAGTGCATGCATTGAAGACATGGATACATTTTCTTATCGGAAATCATTGTCAGGTGTACACGGATCACAAAAGTTTGAAATACATCTTCATGGAAAAAGAGTTAAACCTCAGGCAAAGGAGATGGTCGGAACTCATCAAGGATTATGATATGAGATTGCAGTATCACCCCGGAAAGGCTAACGTAGTAGCCGACGCGTTGAGCCATAAGAGCCATGTTAATACACTCATGACCGCAGGACTGCCAAAGGAGTTAGCCGAGGACTTTTGCGAGCTATGTTTGGAGATAGTTCCGAGAGGCTATGTAGCAACATTGGAAATTCAGTCGACTTTGATGGAAAAGCCAAGGGATTTCGTGAGGATGAGCACGATACCCTCTGGTTTGAGGACCGCGTTTATGTACTCGATGACCCTGAGATCAGGAAGTTGATTTTGCAAGAGGCCCATGATTCGCCGTATTCAATTCACCCAGGGAATACCAAGATGTACTTGGATTTGAAGGAGATTTTCTGGAGGACCGGAATGAAGAAGGACATTGCCGAGTATGTAGCAGTTTGTGATGTATGTCAGAGGGTAAAGGCAGAGCATTAGAAGCCAGCAGGATTGTTGCAACCATTGCTGATACCCGAATGGAAGTGGGATAAGCTAGGCATGGATTTTATTACGGGATTGCCCAAGACTCGTTCAGGCTATGACTCGATTTGGGTGGTAGTCGATCGTTTGACGAAAGTAGCTCATTTCATCCCAGTGAAGACTACTTACACCAGTGCCAAATTGGCCAAGATTTACATGACCAGGATCGTATGTCTGCATGGAGTTCCAAGGAGCATTGTATCAGATAGAGGAACCCAATTCACCTCAAAGTTCGGAATCGCCAGCACGAAACCTTGGGTACCAGGCTAGAGTTCAGTACCGCTTTTCATCCACAGATAGATGGACAGACCGAAAGAGTCAATCAGATTTTAGAAGACATGCTGAGAGCTTGTGCGCTAGATTATGGATCTAGTTGGGATGACAATTTGCCGTATGCAGAGTTCTCTTACAACAACAGTTATCAATCCAGTTTGAAGATGGCCCCTTTTGAAGCCTTATACGGAAGGAGGTGCAGAACCCCGTTGTCTTGGGACGAAGTTGGAGACCGTCAGCTGTTTGGACCAGATTTGATTAAGGAGTCTGAACGTAAAGTGAAGTTGATTCGCGACGGGCTCAAGGTAGCCCAGTCCAGGCAGAAAAGTTATGCTGATGCAAAACGCAAGGAGACAGTTTACGAAGTTGGGGATAGAGTTTACTTTCGGGTATCTCCACTTCGAGGAGTTAAGCGTTTTGGTGTTAAAGGAAAGTTAGCGCCGTGTTTTGTGGGACCATACAAAGTTTTGGAATGTATGGGAGAGGTTGCCTACAAGTTGGAATTACCTGAGGGATTGTCAGGAGTTCACGACGTGTTCCACGTCTCCCAGTTGAAGAGGTGCCACGCAGAGATGGCTGATATACCTCTAAGAGATACCGTGCCGCTAGAGGCGATTCAGTTGGACAGTGATTTGACCTATGAGGAGAAACCAGTCAAGATTCTTGAGTATGCCAGCCGAGTCACCCGCAGCAAAGTTATCAAGTTTTGCAAAGTTTAGTGGAGCCACCAGAACGAGGATGAAGCCACCTGGGAGCGAGAGGAAGATTTGCTGAAAGACCACCCTCACCTATTCTCTAGCCAACCCGAATCTCGAGGGCGAGATTCATCTTAAGGGGGTAGGTTTGTAACATCCCAATTTTTCAATTTGGAATGTTATACTAATAGATCATCCTTGCATATCATATTTAATGCATTTTGCTTCGGTCCTAGAAGTTCTACGCAACTCAAGGACCCACGGAGAGAGTTGGGGATTTCGATATTTTCATATTTGAGTTTTCTCAAATTTTGGAAGTAGGATCATTTGATTTTATTTATTTTATCTTCAATTATTTCAATTATATAAATATGAGAGAGGGAATAAAATGACTTTCCCAAAATAAAGAAATATTGAGGATTTAATAAAAAATCAAATAAGATTTTATTTTGGATTTTCTGGCTATTCTATTTGAATTTAGGACAAATGCGTGTTTTCCAAAATTTGCATTTAGGCCCAAATAAATGTTCATCTAAACCGGCTTGATTTTAGAAGCCGGGGAAATTTTATTTTCGGATTTTTGGAGTCCGTTTGGTATTTCTTTCGTTTGTTTTTCTGCGCGATATTTATTTAAAAAAAACTGGAACCGACGACGGGCCGTAACCGGTGAGGACTCCGCCTGGCCGGGTCTTTATATAGCGCGCCCCGGGCCCCGCCCCAGCCCAAACCGCCGCCGCTAGCCCAACCCGCCGCCGCCGCCCAAACCCTAACCCTAAGCGCCGCCCACCACCGGCCGCCCGCCGCCCGCTTCATTGCCGCCCGCCGTCGCCGCCGACAACCGTCGCCACCGCGGACCCGCCGCCATCGTCGCCGACCACCGCCGCCCCGCCGTTGCTGCCGCCACCGCCGACCCGCACCCCGAGGTTGACCTCGCCGCTGCCGTTTTTCTAGAAAAACCGTTCGCTTTTTCCGTCGGTTTTTCATCGGTTTTTTTTAGATTCCGTTTTTTTCGTTAGATCGGTGTTCTTCTGGTTTGGATTAATTAGCGAGCGTTCACTCGTTCGTTTGTTTTTAACAAACGCGTTCATCGTTTAGATCCAGATAACGAACGTTCGTTCGTTAACCGGTTTGTCGTTTTTCTTTTTCTCGGATTTATTCCGCGAATTTTCTGATCGTGATTTCTGATCCGATTTTTGTTTTAGTATAACTTTTCACTCGTTTATCGGAATCAGGCGATTCAAGCGCCTAGAGTTTCGTCTTGAAACCCTCTTTCCGAATAATCTACTCAAACCAGTTTTTGCTTCTGCAAAATTTGACTTAGGTCCAGATTAGTAAACGAAGCTTGTTTCTTTCGTCGTTTGAGTTTTGTTTCTTCGTTTGATTTGATTCTTTTTGCAAACCGGAGTTCTTAAGTTGAACTTTCTGGTTAGACCTCTTATTTGAGTTTTACCCATGCATTAGATGAGTACTTATTGTATGCTTGTTTGTCTGTTTGCTTGCGATAGAGTACCCAGACTGCGCCGCTTGCTACTTCGAATCCCTAGGTTACGCGGATCATCAGCAAGGCAAGTAACACTTTGATCATACCTCTTTACTACCCAGTTTTTATGCATTAGATCAAATCCTCAAACATTGCATGATTAGGATCTAATTAAATGGTGGGTTTTGGGAAGTAGATTGAGGTAGTACCTATTACTTGTTTTATTATCAAACCCTTGGGAGTTACTTCTACGTTTGCTTATTTTGCCATGCTATGCAAGTAGACGTGGATTGGGTGAGTGACTTTCCATGACAGATGTGAGATTGTTAATTAATGGTTTATTTAATGTGGCAACATTAATACATCATCTGGTGGATTGAGGTACCGGTTATTCGAGATTGCTGTTTTTTATGGACCGCCACCTAGGCTCAAAGGGATCATAAGATTATTCATGCTAGAAACTTCCGTGTGCAGCCACATGCTATTATGGGCTCTAGCATAGCTGATTAAGTCGTGCGAACTCTTACAAAGGTAGACTAGCAGATGTAGGGAAAGTAGGTGTACCGGTCTACCCATCGTAAGGTGCTAGCGCTTCTGAAAGACTATGTCTCGGTCATTCGTTTCTCAAACACCATGTAGTGCGAGAAAACCAACGGAGGAGTTCGAGTCATGTGGGGAAAAGTGCGCAACCTATGCAGAGTGTATAAAGTAATCATGATTAGCCATGTCCTCGGTTATGGACATCTTGAGTATCTAGTACTTGGATTTTCGTGTGAATCTCATCATGTTACTTTAATTAATATTGTTGGGTTTGTTTAATGATGATGCTTAATTGGGATTGAGGATGCTGTCAACCATTCTCAATATTTAACAACCACCATGATAGTTAAATAATTTATTCCTTTGTAGTAGGGAAAAATTGGCTTTACGCAAAAACTCTAACCATAGAGCTATCCACCAAGCCATATATGCATGTAGTATAGCTTTACTCTTTCATTTTTCTCTATGTGTTACTTTGCCAGCATATTCCATGTGCTGACCCGTTTTTGGGCTACAACGTTCATGTTGCAGACTTTTCAGACGACGAGTAAGATGCTTTAGGATCGTGGTTCTATACTCAGTGATGCCGTTGGAGTTGATGGACTCACTTATCTTCCAAGCCTTCCGCTGTTATCGTTATTAGATGGCCTTAAGCCATATCGATTGTAATAAGTTTCTCTTTGGAGACATTCTATGTAATAAGTGTGTGATTGCTACTCTATTATAAATCCATTAAGTATTGTGCGTGTCAGCATTACTGATCCAGGGATGACACTGATGCACAAAGATCGGACTGTTTGAGGTCTGGTCGCTACAATGCCACGTGTCGGTCACCCTTGACGAAAGCACTTCTGTGACGCGCAATTTATCGTCATGGAAGTGGACACTTCCGTGATGAAAATTTTGGTAATGTCATGGAACACTTCTACGACAGCACAGGTATGACTATCTTGATTCTGTCATAAAATTGTCATGGATGTATATGCATGACAAAAAATGCGACCTACTGTGACAAACACGTATCATCACGGAAGTGTATTTTTTTGTAGTGCGTATCAACGGGCTATGGAGATGCCCATCAATAGATATCAATGTGAGTGAGTAGGGATTGCCATGCAATGGATGCACTAGAGCTATAAGTATATGAAAGCTCAACAAAAGAAACTAAGTGGGTGTGCATCCAACTCGCTTGCTCACGAAGACCTAGGGCATTTGAGGAAGCCCATCATTGGAATATACAGGCCAAGTTCTATAATGAAAAATTCCAACTAGTATATGAAAGTGACAAAATGAGAGACTATATCATGAAGATCATGGTGCTACTTTGAAGCACAAGTGTGGTAAAAGGATAGTAACATTGTCCCTTCTCTCTTTTTCTCTCATTTTTTTTATTTGGGCCTTTTCTCTTTTTTTATGGCCTCTTTTTTTTTGTCCAGAGTCTCATCCCGACTTGTGGGGGAATCATAGTCTCCATCATCCTTTCCTCACTTGGGATAATGCTCTAAAAATGATGATCATCACACTTTTATTTTTCTTACAACTCAACAATTACAACTCGATACTTAGAACAAAATATGACTCTATATGAATGCCTCCGTGATGTATCGGATATGCAATGAATCAAGAGTGACATGTATGAAAGAATTATGAACAGTGGCTTTGCCACAAATACTATGTCAACTACATGATCATGCTAGCAATATGACAATGATGGAGTGTGTCAAAATAAATGGAACGGTGGAAAATTGCATTGCAATATATCTGGTAATGGCTATGGAAATGCCATGATAGGTAGGTATGGTGGCTGTTTTGAGGAAGGTGTATGGTGGGTGTATGATACCGGCGAAAAGTGCACGGTATTAGAGAGGCTAGCAATGGTGGAAGGATGACAAAAGTGCGTATAATCCATGGACTCAACATTAGTCATGAAGAACTCATATACTTATAGCAAAAATCTACAAGTTATCAAAGCAAAGTATTATGCGCATGCTCCTAGGGGGATAGATTGGTAGGAAAAGACCATCGCTCGTCCCGACCGCCACTCATAAGGAAGACAATCAATAAATAAATCATGCTCCGACTTCATCACATAACGGTTCACCATACGGCATGCTACGGGAATCACAAACTTTAACACAAGTATTCCTCAAATTCACAACTACTCAACTAGCATGACTCTAATATCACCATCTTCATATGTCAAAACAATTATCAAGCATCAAACTTTTCTTAGTACTCAACGCACTCAAAAGAAAGTTTTACAAATCTTGAATACCAAGCATATTATTATTATTAAGAAAATTACCATGCTATTTAAGACTCTCAAAATAATCTAAGTGAAGCATGAGAGATCAATAGTTTCAATAAAACAAATCCACCACCATGGTCTAAAAGATATAAGTGAAGCACTAGAGCAAAACTATATAGCTCAAAAGATATAAGTGAAGCACATAGAGTATTCTATCAAATTCCAATTCATGTATGGCTCTCTCAAAAGGTGTGTACAGAAAGGATGATTGTGGTAAACAAAAAATCAAAGACTCAAATCATACAAGACGCTCCAAGCAAAACACATATCATGTGGTGAATAAAAATATAGCTCAAGTTAAAGTTACCGATGGAAGTAGACGAAAGAGGGGATGCCTTCCGGGGCATCCCCAAGCTTTGACTTTTTGGTGTCCTTAGATTATCTTGGGGGTTCCATGGGCATCCCCAATATTAGGCTCTTGCCACTCCTTGTTCCATAATCCATCAAAACATTTCACCCAAAACTTGAAAACTTCACAACACAAAACTCAACAGAAATCTCGTGAGCTCCGTTAGCAAAAGAAAACAAAAGACCACTTCAAGGTACTGTAATGAAATCATTATTTATTTATATTGGTGTTAAACCTACTATATTCCAACTTATCTATGGTTTATAAACTATTTTATTAGCCATAGATTCATCAAAATAAGCAAACAACACACGAAAAACAGAATCTGTCAAAAACAGAACAGTCTGTAGTAATCTGTAACTAAGGCAAACTTCCGGAACTCCAAAAATTCAGAAAAAATAGGAAGACCTAGGAAATTTGTTTATTGATCAGCAGAAATTGGAATCTATATTTTATCACGTTCTGGTGATTTTTAACAATTGTTTTCGTGAACCAAAAGTTTGTGGAAATTACAGCAAGATCAAATAACTATCATCCAAGAAGATTCTATAGGTTTAACTTGGCACAAACACTAATTAAAACATAAAACCACATCTAAACATAAGGTAGATGGATTATTTATTCCTAAACAGAAGCAAAAGCAAAAAAATCTAAAAATAAAATTGGGTTGCCTCCCAACAAACGCCATCGTTTAACGCCCCTAGCTAGACATAAAAGTAAGGATAGATCTAGGTATTGCCATCCTTGGTAGGCAATCCATAAGTGGCTCTCATGGTAGATTCATATGGTAATTTTATTTTCTTCCTAATGAAGTGTTCCATGCCTTTCTTTAATGGAAATTGGAATCTAATATTCACTTCCTTCATATCAATAATTGCACCAATCGTTCTAAGGAAAGGTCTACCAAGAATAATAGGACAAGAAGGATTGCAATCTATATCAAGAATGATAAAATCTAAGGGCACATAATTCCTATTTGCAACAATAAGAACATCATTAATTCTTCCCATAGGTTTCTTAATAGTGGAATCCGCAAGATGCAAGTTTAGAGAGCAATCATCAAAATCACGGAAATCTAGCAAATCGCACAAAGTTTTGGGAATAGTGGAAACACTAGCACCCAAATCACATAAAGCATAAAATTCATGATCCTTAATCCTAATTTGAATAGTTGGTTCCCACTCATCATAAAGTTTTCTAGGGATAGAAACTTCCAACTCAAGTTTTTCTTCATAAGATTGCATCAAGGCATCAACGATATGTTTGGTAAAGGCTTTATTTTGACTATAAGCATGAGGAGAATTTAGCACGGATTGCAACAAGGAAATATAAATTAAAGAGCAAATTTCATAATTAAATTCCTTGAAATCCAAAATAGTGGGTTTAGCAACATCTAGGGTTTTGCTTTCTTTAATCCCACTTTTATCAATTTTAGCATCAAGATCTAAAAACTCCGAATTTTTAGAACGCCTTCTAGGTAAAGGTGGATCATATTCAGTCCCATAATTATCAAGATTCATATTGCAAAACAAATATTTAATAGGGGATACATCATTAACTTTTAGATCTTCATCTTTATTTTCATGGAAATTGGAAAAACACGCTTTAATAAAGGCATCTTTCGTAGCACGCATCCTAGCGGTTCTTTCCTTGCACTCATCAATGGAAATTCTCATGGCTTTGAGAGACTCATTGATATCATGCTTAGGAGGAATAGATCTAAGATTTAAAGAGTCAACATCAAGAGAAATTCTATCAACGTTCCTAGCCAATTCATCAACTTTAAGCAATTTCTCTTCAAGCAAAGCATTGTAATTCTTTTGCGAATTCATAAACTCTTTAACACTAGTCTAAAATTCAGAGGGCATCTTATTGAAATTTCCATAAGAGTTGTTGTAGGAATTTCCATAATTATTAGAAGGATTACTAGGATAAGGCCTAGGGCTAAAGTTCCCTCTATACGCGTTGTTACCAAAATTATTCCTACCAACAAAATTCACATCCATAGATTCATTATTATTCTCAATCAAAGTAGACGAAGGCATATCATTAGGATCAGAAGAAACACTCTTAGTAGCAAATAATTTCATAAGTTCATCCATCATTTCCACTCAAAACATTAATTTATTCCATCGCATGCACTTTTTTATTAGTAGATCTTTCAGTGTGCCATTGAGAATAATTAACCATAATATTATCTAGGAGTTTAGTAGCATCTCCTAAAGTGATTTCCATAAAAGTGCCTCCCGCGGCCGAATCTAAAAGATTTCTAGAAGCAAAATTCAATCCGGCATAATTTTTTTTGTATAATCATCCACAAATTCAAACCATGAGTAGGGAAATTACGTATCATTAATTTCATTCTCTCCCAAGCTTGTGCAACATGATCATGATCAAGTTGCTTAAAATTCATAATATCGTTTTGAAGAGAGATGATCTTAGCGGGAGGAAAATACTTAGAGATAAAAGCATCTTTGCACTTGTTCCAAGAATCAATACTATTTTCAGGCAAAGACGAAAACCAAGCTTTAGCACTATCTCTAAGCGAAAAAGGAAATAGCTTCAATTTAACAATATCATTATCAACATCTTTCTTCTTTTGCATATCACATAAATCAACGAAGCTATTTAGATGAGTAGCGGCATCTTCACTAGAAAGGCCGGCGAATTGATCTTTCATAACAAGATTCAACAAAGCAGTATTGATTTCACAAGATTTAGTGTTGGTAAGAGGAGCAATCGGAGTGCTAAGGAAATCATTATTGTTGGTATTGGTAAAGTCACACAATTTGGTATTATCTTGAGCCATAGTGACAAGCAAGCAATCCAACACACGAGCAAACAAAAAGCAAGCAAGAAAAAGGCAAACGGAAAAGAGAGGGCGAATAAAACGGCAAGGGTGAAGTGGGGGAGAGGAAAACGAGAGGCAAATGGCAAATATGATGGGTACTTGGTATGTTTACTTTTGCGTAGACCTCCCCGGTGATGGCGCCAGAAATCTTCCTGCTACCTCTTGAGCACTGCGTTGGATTTCCTTGAAGAGGAAAGCGTGATGCTGCAGAGTAGAGTAAGTATTTCCCTCAGTTTTTGAGAACCAAGGTGAGGAGTCCTGGACTAGGGGGTGTCCGGATAGCCGAACTATCATCTTTGGCCAGACTCCAAGACTATGAAGATACAAGATTGAAGACTTCGTCCCGTGTCCGGATGGCACTTTCCTTGGCGTGGAAGGCAAGCTTGGCGATACAGATATGTAGATCTCCTACCATTGTAACCGACTCTGTGTAACCCTAACCTATCCGGTGTCTGTATAAACCGGAGGGTTTTAGTCCGTAGGACGAAAAACAATCATACCATAGGCTAGCTTATAGGGTTTAGCCTCCTTGATCTCGTGGTAGATCTACTCTTGTACTACCCATATCTTCAATATTAATCAAGCAGGAGTAGGGTATTACCTCCATCGAGAGGGCCCAACACAGGTAAAAACATCGTGTCCCTTGTCTCTGTTACCATCCGCCTAGACGAACAGTTCGGGACCCCTACCGAGATCCGCGGTTTGACACCGACATTAATGCTTTCATTGAGAGTTCCTCTGTGCCGTCACCTATAGGCCCGATGGCTCCTTCGATCATCAAGAACGACGCAGTCCGGTGAGACTTTTCTCCCGGACAGATCTTCGATTCGGAGGCTTTGCATGCGGGCCAATTAAGCAGCCATCCGGAGCAGATCGAAGCTACGCCCCAGCCATCAGGTCAGATTTGGAAGTTTAAACTACGGCCGACATCCCGGAGACTTGATCTTGACGGATTCGAGCCGCAGCTAAGCACGCCAGACTTGTCTCGATGGGCACGATCTAGCTCTGCCGCGAGCGGTGTCACGGAGGTCCGCACGATGCCGCTCCGACCCTTAATTGAGGCGGATTCCCCGATCGAGGACGAGTGGTTGGACACCGCCTCAGGGGCTACGATCTCAGCGACGATTGAGCCGAACTCCATTCCTGTCCTTTGCGAAGACTGTGACTCCAAGGTGCCGGACTCCTCTCCAGACTCCGAACCCTCCGCGCCTCTACCAATCGAATCCGATTGGGCGCCGGTCATGGAGTTCACTGCCGCGGACATCTTTCAGCACTCGCCGTTTGGCGACATCCTGAATTCACTAAAGTCTCTCTCTTTATCCGGAGAGCCCTGGCCGGACTACGGTCAGGAAGGTTGGGATGCAGACGACGAAAAATTCAACGCCCACCCACCACCCACTTTGTAGCCACTGTCGATGATTTAACCGACATGCTCGACTTCGACTCCGAAGACATCGACGGTATGGACGACGATGCTGGAGATGACCAAGACCCAGCGCCTACAGGGCACTGGAAGGCCACCTCATCATACGACATATACATGGTGGACATCCCAAAAGATGGGAACGGCGATGGAGCAGCGGAGGATGACCCCTCAAGAAACAGCCCAGCGTCGGCGTCGGGCGCGCTCTAAATCCGCCACAGCAAAAATGGTGATTACAGCACGGAGATAATAACACTCGGGCGGTGCGAAGACAACCCCTCCAGCAGGATTCAGCGCGGGAGGAGGGAGAAGCAAGTCCGCTGTAACAAAGGCGGAAAGAGAGGAAGACGACCATAATTATCGCCTCCCTCGAAGATGAGGCAAGCCTCAACGACGACAAATTAAATCGTGCACGAGATCCCGCCGAACAGGGCGTTTCAAGCGCAGGCTTATAGCCACGGAAAGCAGCCTCAAGAAAAGAAGCAACAGCTTAGAGCTGACCAAGACCTGCTAGGCGACGGATGGATGAAGTCCTTGCAGCCAAGAGTATGAACTCGAGCGCCCTCAAAAGCTACCCCAAACGCAGGCCGTGCCTCGATCAGAGGAGGAAGCACCCAAGTCACCAGCGCACGACATGGCAGACCGGCCACCCCGTGGCCGTGACAGAGAAGCCTCTCGGCCCTCCGCTCAAGCCACACCCCGACGCCACTCAAAAAGTACCAAGGCACGGGAAAACACGTCGGACTTGCGAGATATATTGGAGGATAAGGCAAAACATACAAGATCGATCTACGGATCGCGTGGGCGCCCCACGACACGTGATGATAACTGTCACGCCAGATACAACAAATCCGGCCGGGCCAAACACAGTAGACAAAGCTCATATGAGCTACGTCGTGATATAGCCCAATACAGAGGCGCCGCACACCCACTATGCTTCACATATGAAGTAATGGATCATCAAATCCCCGAGGGCTTCAAACCCGTAAACATCGAATCATACGATGGTACCACAGATCCTGCGGTCTGGATCGTGGACTATCTCCTCCATATCCACATGGCCCGCGGTGATGATCTATACGCCATCAAATACCTCCCCCTCAAGCTTAAAGGACCAGCACGGCATTGGCTTAACAGCTTGCCAGCAGAATCAATTGGTTGTTGGGAGGACACGGAAGCCGCATTCCTTGATAACTTCCGGGCACATATGTGCGACCACCGACGCCGATGACCTTAGCCATATAATTCAAGAGCGGAAGAATCGGCGGACAATTCGGACACGATTCCTAACAAAGAAAAATCAAATCGTTGATCGTCCGGATGCGAGGCCCTTGCAGCCTTCAAACATAACATTCGCGACGAGTGGCTTGCCCGGCACCTAGGACAGGAAAAGCCGAAATCCATGGCAGCCCTCACAACACTCATGACCCGCTTTTGTGCGAGAGAGGACAGCTGGCTAGCTCGTAGTAACAACTTGACCAAAAACCCTGGTAGTTCGGATACCAAGGAGAGCAATGGCAGGTCGCGTCGCAACAAGAACAAGCGCCGCATTAACGGCGATAATGATGAAGATACGGCAATCAATGCCGGATTCAGAGGCTCTAAACCCGGTCAGCAGAAAAAGCCATTCAAAAGAAATACCCAGGGACCGTCCAACTTGGACTGAATACTCGATCGCTTGTGCCAAATACATGGCACCCCCGAAAAACCAACCAATCACACCAACAGGGATTGTTGGGTGTTCAAGCAAGCAGGCAAGCTAAGTGCCGAACTCAATGACAAGGGGCTGCATAGCGATGACGAGGAAGAGCCCCGGCCGCCGAACAATAGAGAACAAAAGGGTTTCCCCCCACAAGTGCGGACGGTGAACATGATATACGCAACCCATATACCCAAAAGGGAGCGGAAGCGTGCGCTAAGGGACTTATACGCGATGGAGCTAGTCGCCCCGAAGTTCAACCCATAGTCTTCCTGCCCGATCACCTTTGATCGAAGGGACCACCCCACTAGCATCCGTCACGGCGGTTTCGCCGCATTGGTTCTTGACCCAATTATTGACGGATTTCACCTCACTAGAGTCCTGATGGACGGCGGCAGCAGCCTGAACCTGCTTTATCAGGATACAGTGCGTAAAATGGGCATAGACCCCTCAAGGATTAAACCTACAAAGACGACCTTTAAAGGCATCATACCGGGTGTAGAGGCCAATTGTACGGGCTCCGTTACACTCGAAGTTGTCTTCGGATCCCCGGATAACTTCCGAAGCGAACAGTTAATCTTCGACATAGTCCCGTTCCGCAGTGGCTATCACGCATTGCTCGGACGAACTGCATTTGCAAAGTTCAATGCGGTGCCGCACTACGCATACCTCAAGCTCAAAATGCCAGGCCCTCGAGGAGTAATCACGGTCAATGGAAACACCGAATGCTCTCTCCGAACGGAGGAGCACACGGCGGCCCTCGCGGCGGAGGTGCAAAGCAGCCTCTCACAGCAGTTCTCGAGTCCGGCCGCTAAACGTCCGGACACTGTCTAGCGCGCCCGGAGTAACCTACAACAAGACCGCCTGGCACGATTCAAGCACGCATAGCAATCCGGCCCCAACCCCAGCCCTCGCGAAATTGCGAAGCCAGTACTACGCGTACATAATTACGCTCTGGAGATACCATGGGCATAAGGGGAGGGGCACGACCACGGCACGCCCAGAATGCGGCTCAACCGCACCAGGGGCTCCCAATTGTGTCATTCTTTTTCTTTTTTTTTGTTCTTACTTTCAGGACTCTGTTCTCCAGAAGACCTGTCTGGCATTCGCGCCGAATACACGATGCAACAGCCAGGGAAGCAGAAAACTGCGTCGAGTGTCCAGGTGGTCTCTACTACGAGCATTATACCTGTTTTACATACCATCCCGCAGCTTACCTATGGAGGGGGACATGTTAAATAGTCCCATCCCTTGCTTGTCGCACAATTTGTATCGTTCTGCTTTTATTTGCAGTTTCTTTTTAATAACCAATATATAGCTCTTGCCTATTATTGCCTTTTTTATCTATATATATGTTCATTTCATGACATGTTGCACCCGTACACTTTAGTACGGCCAATACACCGAGGGCTTAAGTACCCCAAAATTATGGTGTGATAAGTCCGAACACTTTCACAAGTGCGGCACCGAACTTATAGCATTATATGAATCGGCTCGAATCATGTCTTGGGTCAATAGTTGGGTTTGCCCGGCTCCGTGTTTTGGTACCTTACGTTCCGTTATATCGGCTAAGGTAGCACCGGAGAACCACTGCGATTGTGCCCGGTTGAGCTGGGTTGAGCACCTCGGAGGAAAGCTAAAACTGACCGTCATGATAGGGCGAGAGCGGTCACTGTCGAGAGAGGTTTTTCGGTCCCTAAAGACTTATGCCGCTTAGAGCGAGGAACCGAAATTGTCCGACCAAGGTGTGGATAGCGCCCCGAACTCGGTCTTCCGAATACTAGGGCCTTCGTCGAAATTTAAAATTGTAGAATTCTATGGCTAAGTGAGAGTGTTCAAGCATTATAAGTCTGGTTGCCTTGTTCGTTGCGTTGAGTGCCTCCTCTATGGACCCAAGAATGGGAACAAGATCGCTCAAGTTTATCCCAAACACCCCAAACTTTCGTGGCATGGGGCTGAAATAACGACTTGCCATCTCTTAAATTTGATAAGCGGCCGCCTGAAGGTAATATTTTAAATTAACAAGCGTTGCTTAGCGCATATGAACAAGTTTTCAGCGTCACAGGATAACAAATGCGAGTCTATTCAAAATTACATCTTTGGAGCACTCATCCGCTATCTGGCGGGCACCCTTGAGAGGCCCTCATAATACATTTGAGCGTCGATGCTCCTTGCCCTTGGTGGCCCATCCGTCACAAGCTTCTCCGCATCCAGCTTGCCCAGTGCACTTTAGCGCGGGCAAGGGCCCGACGAGCACCTTCAATGCAGACGGAGCGCTTGATGACTTCAATCCGTGGACAAAGTCCACCACCGCTGACTAGCCCAAAGTAGCTCCTAGGCATGGCTTCCAATGGCCACAGCCGAACTATGAGGCCCTTCATGGCCTGTTCGGCGACCTTGTGGAGCTCGACCAGCTGCTTCAGCTGGTCGCTTAGGGGCACCGAATGTCCGGCCTCAGCATACTAAGACCAGAACACCTTTTCCGTCGAGCTCCCCTCCTTGGCGCGGTAGAACGCGGCAGCATCAGACACACTACGGGGCAGATCTGCGAATGCTCCTGGAGAGCTCCGAATCCGGGTAAGTAATAGATAATTCACTTTTACATGCTTGCTTTGCATAAAGAATGCCTTACCCGTCGCTATCTTCTTTATTGACTCAATTTCTTGGAGGGATTTTTGGGCCTCGGCCTTAGCAGCTTTAGCACTCCCAAGAGCCGAGGCAAGCTCGGACTCTCGGGTCTTCGAGTCACGCTCCAAACCCTCGTGTTTTTTCACGAGAGCCTGGAGCTCTTGCCGCATCTCCGCCAGCTGCGCCTCCCCCTTATCTCGCTCGGTGCGCTCCGCGGCCGCTTTGCTTTCTGCCACGGACACCGCTTCCTTCAGAGTCGCCACCTCGTTCGTGGCCCCTGCAGTACCCATGTTATTCCTGTTATTTTTTGCAACCAAAACCTTTCTGAAGGTATTTCTTTAATAAGGTATTACTTACCTTCCTTGTCCTCGAGCTGCTTCTTGGCAAAGCCGAGCTCGTTCTCGGACCGCCGAGGCTCTGCTTCAATGCATCGACCTCCATGATCGGTCAAGCGAGAGGTCGACAAAGCAGCCTGCATCCCATATTGACATACTTATGTTAGACTCCTGCGTATATCTTTTTAGATCCTTAGTCCGACTTTTCTTTTCGAACACCCAACTAAGCATCAGGGGCTACTGTCTATGCGGTAATATTTTTACATATTCTAAACTCACCTCAAAGCATGTTAGAAGGCTGGTACAGGCTTCGGTCAGCCCGCTCTTGGCGGATCTGAATTGTCCGGATCACCGCACTCATAATAAGGCGGTGCTGCGTCCTCGATGGAGGCGCTGTTAAGCGCCTCCAGTAAGCTATCCGGTGCCTCTGGCTGGATGGAGGACACCGGCGTCTTACCCTTCTTACGAAGGGACCGCTTGCCGGACTCGGAACCGCTGAAGGTTCCGACATGGAGTCCGGACGAGGTCGAGCTTAGAGCCTGGGGTCTCGCCCCACGCGCTCGAGTCCGGGAGGTTGCCTTGCGGCGCCTCCTGCGCCACCTCCTCTTGACCAGGCCCCCCTTGGGGCACCACCTCGGCGTCGTCCGCAGCGTGAGGCGAGGAAGCGGCCGGAAGTGAAGTATTCTCCATTTCCGATTTAACTCGAGGACCCGCTCGACGAAGCGACGAACTCGCCCTTGGGCGGGCTGCATGATTATTCGGCATTAGAGAACACTATGCAATGAAAAAGCCATGGGTATCCGGACACTTATGATCTCGCCAGGGGCTTGGCCCTTGTTGGCCACTCCTCCTCGTCGTTGTCGGCGTTGGTGGAGAAATGCGGAGGAAGGTCCTTCCTTCTTAGACCCTCCGGCCTCCCGGTTAGGCGGCCTTCCTTTCCTCTCCTCCCCACTGGGGAGAGGCTTCTTTCCTCCTCCTCGTCCTCAAGAGAAGATTCGCTTGAGAATCGACAAGACTGCATCGGGAGCTCCTTGAGTTCCGTGGCCTCCTTCTTAGCCTTCTTCTCCGGCACCACATGGGTATCGGAGCCAGCAGCCCGTCAATCGAGGCGTCCGCTGGGTCTTCCGGCAAAGGAGCCGGTCGATTAATCTGTCCGGGCGTCTTCACCAGATCTGTCAAAGATTAGGGAGTTTTAGATCCCACATAGAGTCAATCGATGAAAAATAGTCCCGTAAAGGGTAAAATAACTTACCTCGCCGGCTTGACGCTGCGAGCTGTATCCGCGATCTTTGTTAGCGGATGCGGGGCTTCAGCGCCTTGAACAACACCTTCCGAGCATCTTCGTGCGTAGTGTCAAGAGCCGCTCAAGGTTCGGTCTTTGTGCGGATCAAACTCCCACAAATTAAAGGCCCGTTCTTGGCATGGGAGAATCCGCGGATGAGCATGACACGGACTACGTGGACAAGCTTGAGCTTCTTGTCCACCAGGTTTGGACACAGGTTTGGAGTCCGTCAGCTCTTCGAATCACCCCACTTCAGGCCCGTCTCTTTCCATGATGTGAGCCGTGTGGGGGAGCCAGATCTGAATTGGGGGGCCGCAGCCCATTTGGAGTCGCGTGGCTCGGTGATGTAGAACCACCCCGATTGCCACCCCTTTATTGTCTCCACGAAGGAGCCCTCGAGCCAAAGGACATTGGGCATCCTGCCCACCATAAGCGCCTCCGCTTCGCTGTCGGCCGCCCACTATCTTCGGCTTGAAGCTAAAGGTCTTCAACCATAAACCGAAGTGGGGTTGGATGCAGAGGAAGGCCTCGCACACGACAATAAACGTCGAGATATTGAGGATGAAGTTTGGCGTCAGATCGTGGAAATCCAGGCCATAGTAGAACATGAGCCCCCGGACAAATGGGTGAAGTGGAAAACCTAGTCCATGGAGGAAGTGGGTGAGAACACCACCCTCTCATGGGGCACAGGGGTGGGGATGAGTTGCCCCTCTTGAGTAGCCGACACGCGATGTCGCGGACAAGTATCCGGCCTCCCTTGATCTTGTGATGTGTCCCTCCGTGACGGAGGAGGCCATCCACTTGCCTCCGCTCCGGACATAGTTGGAGAAGGTCGAGGTGGGGTGTGCGGACTTGGGCGCTGGAGCTCGAGTCTTGTGAAATGGATGAGCAAAGGAGGAAGAAGGCATAGGTGAAAAAGGTGGATCCTTATCCCTTATATGGACGGACGGCTATCGTCCCCGCCACCTGGTAAAACTTCGCTTATCTACCAAGCGCCGTAATCAAGGGCGCGGATGGGTTACCCACGTCCGTATTGATGAGAATCCCGGAATAAGGGGCACGATCTATGCTTTGATAGGGCGTGCCGGAAACCGCCTCGCTAAGCGCTACCGAGGTGGAGCGGTAAAAAGATTCATATAAAGGCCTGGCCGTGGTGTGATGTCACGCCCGCGGAATCGTCAGCAGATCTGTGCAAAATTATTCTCTCTACGGTGGTATGTGGAACTTGTTTTGCGAGCGGACACTATCCTGGTGTTCAAAACCTTCTATGAAGTATTCGAAGAGGAACCGCCTTGCAATGCGAAGACAATATGTGCGCCGGACTCGTCGTCATTGAAGCCCGGTTCAGGGGCTCTTGAGGAGTCTGGACTAGGGGTGTCGAGATAGCGAACTATCATCATTGGCGGACTCCAAGACTATAAAGATACAAGATTGAAGACTTCGTCCGTGTCCGGATGGGACTTTCCTTGGCGTGGAAGGCAAGCTTGGCGATCTGGATATGTAGATCTCCTACCATTGTAACCGACTCTGTAACCCTAACCTATCCGGTGTCTATATAAACCGGAGGGTTTTAGTACGTGGGGCGAACAACAATCATACCATAGGCTAGCTTCTAGGGTTTAGCCTCCTTGATCTCGTGGTAGATCTACTCTTGTACTACCCATATCATCAATATTAATCAAGCAGGAGTAGGGTATTACCTCCATCGAGAGGGCCCGAACCTAGGTAAAAACATCGTGTCCCTTGTCTCCTATTACCATCCGCCTAGACGCACAGTTCGGGACCCCCTACCCGAGATCCGCCGGTTTTGACACCGACACAAGGTATCAATCCAGTCGGAGGCTACGCGCGAGTCCCTCGTACCTACACAAAACAAATAGCTCCACGCAACCAACGCGATTAGGGGTTGTCAATCTCTTCACGGTCACTTACGAGAGTGAGATCTGATAGAGATGATAGATAATATTTTTGGTGTTTTTGGTATAAAGATGCAAAGTAAAATAAAAGCAAAGTAAAAGCAAAAGCAATAATAAAGGTTGGGAGATTAATATGATGAGAATAGACCCGGGGGCCATAGATTTCACTAGTGGCTTCTCTCAAGAGCATAAGTATTTTACGGTGGGTAATGAATTACTGTTGAGCAATTGACATAATTGAGCATAGTTATGAGAATATATAGGTATGATCATGTATATAGGCATCACGTCAGAGACAAGTAGACTGACTCTGCCTGCATCTACTACTATTACTCCACTCATCGACCGCTATCCAAAGATGCATCTAGAGTATTAAGTTCAAGAAAACAGAGTAACGCCTTAAGCAAGATGACATGATGTAGAGGATAAATTCATGCAATACGATAAAACCCCATCTTGTTATCCTCGATGGCAACAATACAATCGTGCCTTGCTGCCCCTCATCCTTTGGGAAAGGACACATAAGATTGAACCCAAAGCTAAGCATTTCTCCCATTGCAAGAAAAACCAATCTAGTAGGCCAAACCAAACTGATAATTCGAAGAGACTTGCAAAGATAACCAATCATACATAAAAGAATTCAGAGAAGATTCAAATATTGTTCATAGATAATCTTGATCATAAATCCACAATTCATCGGTCTCAACAAACACACCGCAAAAGGAAGATTACATCGAATAGATCTCCACGAGAGGGGAGAACATTGTATTGAGATCCAAAAAGAGAGAAGAAGCCATCTAGCTACTAACTATGGACTGAAGGTCTGAAGTAAACTACTCACACTTCATCGGAGGGCTATGATGTTGGTGTAGAAGCCCTCCGTGGTGGATTCCTCTTCGTGGAGCTCGAGCAGGCCCCAAATGGGATCTCGTGGATCTGAAAAGTTCGGCGGTGGAATTAGGTTTTGGCTCAGATGTCGATCGTTTGAAGTGCGTGGGTATATATAGGAGGAAGAATGCGTCGGTGGAGCAGCGGGGCCCACGAGGCAGGGGCGCACCCTAGGTGGGTGGGCGCGCTCCCCACCCTCGTGGCCACCTCCTTTCTTTCTTTCTTGACGTGGGGTCCAAGTCTCCTGGATCATATTCGGTGAGAAAATCACGTTCCCGAAGGTTTCATTCCGTTTGAACTCCGTTTGATATTCCGTTTCTTCGAAGCACTGAAATAGGCAAAAAACAACAATTCTGGGATGGGCCTCCGGTTAATAGGTTAGTCCCAAAAGTAATATAAAAGTGGAAAATAAAGCCCAATATGGTCCAAAACAGTAGATAATATAGCATGGAGCAATCAAAAATTATAGATACGTTGGAGACGTATCACCCCCTACCTCGTGCCTTCCTCTTTCGTTTCTTGACGTAGGGTCCAAGTCTCCTGGATCATGTTCGTTCCAAAAATCACGTTCCCGAAGGTTTCATTCCGTTTGGACTCCGTTTGGTATTCTTTTCTGCAAAAGTCTGAAATAGGGAAAAACAACAATTCTGGGCTAGGCCTTCGGTTAATAGGTTAGTCCCAAAAATAATATAAAAATGAATAATAAAGCCCAATAGTGTCCAAAACAGTAGATAATATAGCATGGAGCAATCCAAAATTATAGCACTATAAGAAATATGTCAAGTAGTGACCTTCTGTCAGTGACCCTGGAAGAATTGGTCATAGATCTATGACCATTTCAGACCAATTGGTCAAACACTGTTCAGGGGGCTCCAAACCCTAAACTATAACGACCATTTTGGTCAGAAAGGTCGTAATTTCCTTACACGAAATGGTCATAAAGCAGATAGCACTAGTCCGCTACCTTATTTCTAGCTGATCATGACCAATATAGATGGTCATAACCTTGTAAATTGTGGTGGGTTGCCACGACTAGGCGCCACCTCATCAGTTTTGCCTTTGTGTCATGTCCGTGTGGCAGTTTTTGCCCTAGGTTGTGAAGCAACCTATATTTCTGTCATTCCCAAAATTCCCAAAAAAATCTCATAAATTCTTTGGGTCATATCTTCATCAAATATGTAAAAAACCTTCCTTGCCTAGTTCAAAAATAATTCAAAAATATTCATTTTCCTATTCTGTTCAGAAAAACACTTTGTGAAGGAAGTATCACTTTGGTATGTCCAAATGGTATCCATTTTCTCTGATGCTTTCCTATGCCCAAATAACCATCCTCCACCAAATGCCAGCTCAATCCATTCAATATTTTGAGTCCAGCTTCAACATTCAGATTTATGTCGAGTGTGGTACTTTGCAAAGCAAGTACCACCAATGAATCCTCCTTTTGAGCTGAAAATTTGTGAAGACGGTCTTCTTAATGGCTGATCATCCTCATTAAAGCTCACGCACATTAGCCATGTGCATTTCTGTCTGCTAATCAAACACTTGGCTGCTTATTCATGTTTGAGCATCGATCGGTCTCCTCGTGAGAATCTTATGTTGTGATTTTCTTCCTAGCACCTACCTGGGAGTGCCCAACCCACTAGACATTCCTAGGCTACCCAGAACATATGGCAACGCCACGGTCACGCGGTGACCACGCGACGGGCATGCTATTTTACGCGCTCTAGAGTTGGAGCCCTCGGCCACCATCCAAACCTCGACGTATCGCCACCAAACCATGTATTTATGATTAAATAGGTACTTATGTAACTAGAAATGATTTTTGGAAAAAATAAATAGCAAACTATGAGGTAGCTGCAGTTCAAATTTGACCCGCTTCCAGCTGAATCGGCGGAAATTTGTCTTTTTCACCAGAGGTGGATGAAAACTTTTGACACCCAACCATTTTGTCAATTGTGCATTATATATGGCATAGTATTTTATAAAATTGATTAGGTCCAATTTTGCAACAAATATATGGTAGGTCCTTCACAAAAAAACTCATTTCAGGCACTCGGAAAATGGAAAATGAATTTTCCGTGCAAAGAAAATGAAAACTTCCTTAGGCAACATTGTTTGCCATTCCAAGATGCACCCTTGTGCACAATATGATATTATTTGAACAAACTGTGCCATGAATGTGGCCATAAGATTGATCATTTGGCTTGAAAGCCATGCATCTTCACGCATGATAGCTCATTTTTTAGAACACTTTTTCTAAAATAATTTCCGTATTACAAGTTTATTATTTTTCTTGGAAACTTGGTCACATATAATGACACAATGCGAAGGTTTTCCAATTTTTTTATTTTTTTTTATTTTTTATGCCCGTTTCAAAATGCGGTTAAAACAGCGGGCTTGACCGTTCCTAGCTAGTGGTTGAATCTTGGAAAACTTTTGATGTTTATCTAAATAAATATATACTTATGTAACTAGAAATGATTTTTGGAAAAAATAAATAGCAAACTATGAGGCAGCTGCAGTTCAAATTTGACCCGCTTCCAGCTGAATCGGCGGAAATTTGTCTTTTTCACCAGAGGTGGATCAAAACTTTTTACACCCAACCATTTGGTCAATTGTGCACTAAATATGTCCTAGTATTTTATAAAAATGATTTGGTCCAATTTTGCAAGAATTATTTGGTAGGTCCTTCACAAAAAAACCTCATTTAGGGCACTCAAAAAATGGAAAATGGCTCTTTTGTGCAATGAAAGTGAAAACTACCTTAGGCAACATTATTTGGAATTCCAAGAAGCACCCTTGTGCACAATATGAGATCATTTGAACAAACTATGCCATGAATGTGGCCATAAGATTGATCATTTGGCTTGAAAGCCATGAATCTTCACGCATGATAGCTCATTTTTTAGAACACTTTTTAAAATAATTTCCATATTACAAGTTTATTATTTTTCCTGGAAACTTGGTCACATATAATGACACAATGCAAAAGTTTTCCAATTTTTTGATTTTTTTTAATTTTTATACCCGTTTCAAAATGCGGTCAAAACGGCGGGCTTGACCGTTCCTAGCTAGTGGTTGAATCTTGGAAAACTTTTGATGTTTCTCTAACTAAATAGATACTTATGTACCTACAAATGATTTTTGTAAAAAATAAATAGCAAACTATGAGGCAGCTGCAGTTCAAATTTGACCCACTTCCAGCTGAATCGTCGGAAATTTGTCTTTTTCACCAGAGGTGGATCAAAACTTTTTACACCCAACCATTTGGTCAATTGTGCATTAAATATGGCCTAGTATTTTAGAAAAATGATTTGGTCCAATTTTGCAAGAATTATTTGGTAGGTCCTTCACGAAAAAACCTCATTTGGGGCACTCGAAAAAAATGGAAAATGATTTTTTTTGCCAAAAAAAACTCATTTCTCATGGCACCTTTTTAAAGATATTTATCTTATTTCATGTTTATTATTTTTCCTGGAAACTTGTCCACATTTGGTGACAAAGCGAGAAGGTTTTACATTTTCTTGTTGAATTTCTCGGGTCATAAAATAGCTGACATGATTTTAACACATTACTTTTAGTGAACTACGACCAATTTAGATGGTCATAACGTCTTACTACACTCTGATTGGTCCATGGACGTCTCACGCGGATCATGCATCGCAGACCGTCGGATGCTCGCGGATCCAACGGCAGTCCTAGACCCTTTCACACCAACCCCGAAACCCTAGCTATGTCCTCGTGCTCATTTTCCATCCACCCCCCGCCTCCTTTCTTTCCCTCTCCTCCTCTCCCCTTCCAGATCCGGCGGAGCTCCTCTCCATCGCGCCCTTCCTCACCACCCCGGCGGAGCTCCTCTCCATCGCGCCCTTCCTCACCACCCCGGCGGAGCTCCTCTCCATCGCGCACTTCCTCCTCTCCACCACCCCGACCCCCCTTCCTCTCGCGTCGCATCCACCGCATCCGCCAGCCCCTCGCTTCCTTCTCGACCAAAACCGATCCAAGACACGGAAACAATCCTCCTCCCCCCTCGATCAATCGATCCCGACCGGCCGCGGCGGCGATGGATCTCTCCGGCGGGGCCGGCGGCACCGCGACGCTGTTGGAGATGTACCAGAGCGCACGACGGCTGCAGGGCAGGGGAGCCGCCGCCGCCGCTTCCCCATCCATGACGTCAAGGTGGGAGGTAGCCTCCTTCTCCACGGTCGTGCGCTCACGCTCGTAGAGGAGCCACCCTGCTTCTTCTCCGGCAATGATGCGGCCGTGCCCTTCGACGCCTTTCGTCCGCGTCCGGTGCCGTACAAGAGACGCCGGGAGAGGAGGAGTCTTGTCGCTCGGGGTAGGGGGACGACGCGGTTCAGCAACGACGAGATGCTGCTCGCCCATCTTCTCCTCACTGACCAAATCCAGCGCAGCGCAGCGCAGGGGTAAGCACCGCCGCCTCCTCTGCTCTCTCGCCGTTTTCGCCGCCCCTCTTCTCGCTCGACGGTGTTCTCATCCGCCACAGCAGCTTACTGACACAGTCGTTGGTTCTGTCTTAGTTTTGTTGGCAGCAGGGGAAGAAGGAGGAGGAGGAGTTCAGCACGGGGCCCCTCTCCATTCTCATGCTCAGCGTCAAGAACAACGCCCTGGTTGGTTTGGTTTGGTCGGCTTCTTGCCTCTGTTGATTGAGATCTCAGCTTAGCGAGGGCATATTTTCTGCAGTAGTAGTTGACCTGCTTAGCGAGCTCAGCTCACCCCGCTCGTCGTCGACCTTCCCGACGGTGGCTATGGCGGGACCCTCGAGATCGTCGTCTTCCTGACCGGGACCCTTGGTTAGTGACAGCATTTGTTTTCCACGACATTCGGACTTTGCTATAGTTTACTGAAACTATTGTGGTCTGAAGAACAATTTACTGAAATTGTTCCAAGTCTGAAAAACAGTTGTCTGAATCTGTTGAAATCTGAAACTGTTAGTGTGAGGTGTCTGAAAATGTTCTAATCTTGTAGATAACCTGTGAACAAATTTACTTGTGTTGAATAACCTGTGAAAAATTTAGGACTTTGGAGTTGTCTAAAACTGTTGTAGTCTTGTAGAAAAGTAAAAGTAGTTCGATGGAAATAGATTTCTCAGTCTGTGTAATACATGGTCTGAAGCTAGTTGCAGATTTCTTTCCTTGATTCAGATAATTCAGTAAGTCCATTTCATAACATCTGCTGCTAGTAGAAATTATGGAAGCTAGAAAGCCAAATCAAGTTCAGTCATCTCATTTCACCTTTGCAAAGAAGATACTAGTTTTCTAAACTGTGAATAAAATTCAGGTGGTACATTACAACTGTTAGTGTGAGGTGTCTGCAGCTGTTGTAATCATGATAAAAGATTATCTCAAATTGAAACCCCAAATCAGATGATTCACCTATTTCCAAATCCGAAAACGAGTTCGTTATGCTCATAATTTCTAGTTGGCCTCTACATATGAGTTGTAAAGCATGTTCTAAGGTTTCCGTAGAGTTCTTATTTGCTCCGTTTGGATGTACGGTTTGAGAGCAGCCGTTTGGATGTAAATCATGTAAGATTGCTAGCTGTACTTGTTTCCATCTCAAATTACTTGGGTGTCATTCGTATGTACATAAGATAATTGTATTGCAAAAAGATCTTTTATATAAATTCTATTGGCTAAAGAAATAAGCTATGTACATCACACACAGATAGGAAATCTTCTTCTTTTGTTTGTGTTATTTACATAATTTCTTCAATAACTCCTCGGCTTCGATGCCCTAGGATATTCACTTTGCAACTCCATTTATTGATTCTTGAACGTGAAATGCAGTTTGCAGGGAGCTTAATAAAGCTTGGACAGTGGTGAGGGCTCCGATGGTGGTGATGTTGTTGGGCTGGTTGTGTCCTCGTGTGCGGCAGCAACGGCCTCCCTCCTATAACCTCTATCGATGGCCATGGCATGGTGAGCTCTCTGTTTCCTGGATCCAAACCCCTTCCTTCATTCAATCTCTGATTCCAAAATTTCCCCCTTTGCTCAATTGATTCGATCTGGGGCTGTAGGTGACCTCCACGGATGAGGAAAGGAGAGGAGGACAAGCAGCCCCTGACGCCAAGTATTCCTCAGGGTCCCAGCACAAGGACAAGCATCGGCAACATCTTCTTCCATTCAGCCCAAGGACAAGCAGCAACAACGACCACAACAGATGCAGCCATACAGGGGAGGACGATGACGCTCAACAGCAGTAGCAGCTCAAGGCGGCGGTGCTGACTAGATTTGATCCTCAAGGTAGCCCTTCCCTTTCCCTTCTCTCTTCGATTCAATCTGATCTTGCAGCCATGGATGAACACTGACCGCAGTGTATGTTGCTCTATTCTTCTTGTTCTGCAGGACACCCATGGATCTTGCTACAGGAGGTGGGTTTTTTAGAACCAACCACAGATGCAGGAGGTGGGTTCTTCTGCTGTGCTCTGCTCGAGCAGGAGGGTGTAACGCCTCGGATTCGTTGCGCCAGGTGTCTGTCAGTTATTCGCCGTCTTTGCCATGTCATTTGATTGCGTGTTGCACTTTGCCATGTCATCATTTGCATTTCATATCATGTCATCATGTGCATTACATTGCATACGTGTTCGTCTCATGCATCCGAGCATTTTCCCCGTTGTCCGTTTTGCAATCAGGCACTCCTATGTCCCCCGGCGCTCCCTTTTACCTCTTTTCATGTGCGGGTATTAAACGGTCTAGGAATGGACCGAGGTTTGTCAAGCGGCCTTGGTATAGCACCGGTAGACCACCTGTCAAGTTTCGTGCCATTTGGAGGTCGTTTGATACTCCAACGGTTAACCGGGTAACCGCAAAAGCCCCCTTCTCTTTGCAGCCCAACACCCCTTCAAAGTGGCCCAAAGCCCAGCAAACTCCCCTCTATGCTCTCCGCCGTTCGATCACGATCGCGTGGCGGCTCGCTCCTCATTTGGACTCTCCTAGCTCCTCTACCTATAAATATGTGCCTCCGTCCAAATTCGCGGATGAAAATCCCCTAACCCTAGCTCCTTCTTCCTCCAGCGACGCTGACTGCGTCCTCCGCCCCGGACATGTCATCCACCGCCACCCGCCGCCGCTCCGGCCAATCCGGCGCGACACGTCACCGCCGCCGACCAGCGCGCCGCGAGGCCCGCCGTGGCCCAGATCCGGCCCCATGGCCGGTCGCCGCGCCGCCGCCTCCATGGCGCCCGAGCGCCCTTCGCCCTCGCCCCGGCCCCGCCAGCGCCGTCCTCCGCCACCCGTCGCCGGCAAGCTCCGCCGCCGCCCCGAGACCACGCCGGCGCCGCCCGCTCCGCCGCCTTCTCCCGTCGCCGCCGGTCCCTAATCCGGCCGCGCCCGCCCCCGCCGCCGCCTCGCCGCCGCGCGTACTCCGTCGTCGCCGCCGCCTTGCGGATCGGGAGGAGCCCGATCCAGCGCCAGCGTTGACCCGCATGGGCCAGCACCTCCCGCGGCCCATCTCCTCCGCCCGCCTCCTTCCACGTCTGGGCGCAGCCCATGGTGGCGATGCTTAAACTCCGCCCGTCGTCTAATGGTTATTTAGCGCTCGTTGGTTTTTAGAAATCGGCTAAGTCCCCAGATTCCAGTATTTTGTATGCATTTTCATCGCATCATAACTATGCATCCGTAGCTCCGTTTCGTGCGTGTAATATGTCAAATTGTTCGTCTCGACGAGTACATCATTTCATCTCATTGCATCATTTACATTTGAGCTCATCTTGATGCCCGAAATGCTGTTAGAAGAGGGCTATGTGATGTTAGTTTTAGATTCTTATCAGAACATGCACTTTTGTCATTTTTGCCATGATTGATGTGTGCACCCTATGAACTTGAGTCCTACATGTGTTTTGTAATACGCCATGCCATCATTACAGGGGTGTATGCCATGTATTTTTGTGATCTCTATGGTGACTAGCACAAGCATGCAAACTAGGCTTCATGATGTTGCTGATTTCAGCCTGTTACTGCGATATTTTTATGCCATGTAAACTTGATGCTACCGAGAGATCCATGCTTATTTTGAGATACTTCAGTAAGGATGTTTTGAACATATGGTTATTCTATATCCATCCATGCCCTTGTTTGCAATTATGGAGTGCCATAGCTTGAGTCAATCGAGCTCTACTTTTGCTATAAAATGTTTCCTGGCAGGTTGTTTACATGTTATTCAATTTTGCCAAGGTTGTTGTAGTTGATCCGTGTATGCTATGATGTTGTTCTTGCCATGTATAGCTTCTATGCCATGTCTTCTTACTGTGAGTTGCCTTGCCATGCCAATTATTGCTCTGTGGTGAGTGGTTCAAGCTCACCAACATGCCTACTTATTGTTGTTCCTCCCATGTATGAATCTGTAATATAACTTGCCATGTTTACATGGGTGCCATCATATTTTCTTATCCTTTTTGGCTCATGGTCAGTAAAGGACATTTGATCTATGCATTTAGTATATTAATGCCATGCCTTTGTTTGCCATGTTAAGTTCCTGTAAGTTGTTTTTTGATAGCTCTAAACAATACAACCTGATGTTATTTCCTGATAAGTCTGAAACTGTTATTATTTGCAATCTTGCCATGTCTTTTTGAGCATGTTCTAGTGATTTATGGAGATAGCTCAGTGTTCATGTTTTGTAATGCTTTACCTGTACATCATGCCCATGCATTTTCTTATCATGTTGAGATGTTGTAGCTTGTTGTTTAGGTGCTTGCAATATGCCTAGTTGCTGTTTTGGACAGCTTGTCCTTTAAACTTGTATAGGGTGTATGTGTTGAACCGTTGCTCCGTTTTGAGTGTGCTCTATATGAAACTTGCTTGATTTTGTATGTAGTTTCATATTATCATGTTGCATCCTTGTCTTGAGAGCGTTTGCTTGATGTTTGTATGCATTTTGCATCAATGCCATGTTTAACTTGTTTTGCTCATATCTTCTAGGCCGTAGCTCCGAATCTAATGAACTTTATATGTAACTTGACTAGAATTTCGTGTAGGTCATCTTGGTGCATCTTAACTTGCTGTTTAACAACTTGAACTTAAGGTTTAATCAGATCTGGACCAATTTCGAAATTTGCATATGAGGACTTACCGGACTTGTTATATGTTGTTCCCGGCCTCATTTAAACTTGCCTTGATGTGTTGCTCTTGTTTGCATCATCTTTTGCCACGAGTAGCTTCATGTAGCCTTGGCATGCATCATGCTTGTTGTGCATCATGTCTTGTTTATGTGTGGTGTGTTTACTATGTTGTGTGCTTCTTCTTGCTAGTTCCTGTTTCGTTGCGATCGTGAGGATCCGTTCGTCTACGCTTGGTTCGGCTTCATCCGTTCGTCTTCTTCATGGACTCGTTCTTCTTCCTTGCGGGATTTCAGGCAAGATGACCGCTACCCTGGACCTCACTACTATCATTGCTATGCTAGTTGCTTCGTTCTATCGCTTTGCTGCGCTACCTATCACTTGCTCCTCAAGCCTCCCAAATTGTCATGTCAGCCTCTAACCTTTGTCACCCTTCCTAGCAAACTGTTGTTTGGCTATGTTACCGCTTTGCTCAGCCCCTCTTATAGCGTTGTTAGTTGCAGGTGAAGATGAAGTTTGTTCCTTGTTGGAACATGGAGATGTTGTTCCTTGCTGGAACATGTTTACTTGTTGGGATATCACAATATATCTTATTTAATTAATGCATCTATATACTTGGTTAAGGGTGGAAGGCTCGGCCTTATGCCTGGTGTTTTGTTCCACTCTTGCCGCCCTAGTTTCCGTCATATCGGTATTATGTTCCCGGATTTTGCGTCCCTAACGCGGTCGGGTGATTTATGGGACCCCTTGACAGTTCGCTTTGAATAAGACTCCTCCAGCAAGGCCCAACATTGGTTTTACCATTTGCCTCACCTATGCCCTTTTTCCCTTGGGTTTCCGGAGCCCAAGGGTCATCTTTATTTTAGCCCCCGGTCCAGTTCTCCTTGAGTGCTGGTCCAAACCGAGCGATGTCCGGCGCCCCCTGGGCAATCAGGGTTTATGCCAACCCGACGTCTGGCTCATCCGATGTGCCCTGAGAACGAGATATGTGCAGCTCCTATCAGGATTTGTCGGCACATCTGGGCGGCTTTGCTGGTCTTGTTTTATTCTTGTCGAAATGTCTTGTAGCCGGATTCCGAGACTGATCGGGTCTTCCGGGAGAAGGAATATCCTTCGTTGATCGCGAGAGCTTATCATGGGCTAAGTTGGGACACCCTGCAGGTATAAACTTTCGAGAGCCGTGCTCTGCGGTTATGTGGCGATGGGAATTTGTTAATATCCGGTTGTAGTAAACTTGAAGCAAACTCTTCTAAAATACACCAACCGTAAAGCGTAATCGTGAGTGTCTCTTTTCGGGTTGATCGAGAGGAGAACACGGTTTACGGGTTATGTCGGCGTAAGTAGGAGTTCAGGATCACTTCTTGATCATTACTAGTTGACGACCGTTCCTTTGTTTCTCTTCTCGCTCTCATTTGCGTATGTTAGCCACCATATATGCTTAGTCGCTGCTGCAACCTAACCACTTTACCCCTTCCTTTCCCATTAAGCTTTGCTAGTCTTGATACCCATGGTAATGGGATTGCTGAGTCCTCGTGGCTCACAGATTACTACACCAACAGTTGCAGGTACAGGTTGTGCGATGATCATGACGCGAGAGCGATGTTTGCTTGCATTGGAGTTCTTCTTCTGCTTCTTCTTCGATCAAGGGATAGGTTCCAGGTCGGCAGCCTGGGATAGCAGGGTGGATATTGTTTGAGTTTCTGTTTATGTTTCATCCGTAGTCGGATGTTGATCTTGTATATGATGTTGTTGATGTATTCTTGTGGCATTCGTGCCTTATGTATGTATCCCCATCTATTATGTAATGTTGATGTAATGATATCCACCTTGCAAAAGCGTTTCAATATGCGGGTCTATCCTTGGTGGGACCTTCGAGTTCCTTTTGGATAGGGTTGCATGTTGGGCGTGACAAGTTGGTATCAGAGCCTCGACCGACCCTAGGAGCCCTCTTGATTGATCGTGTAGTTTGGCCGTTGTTGAGTCAAGAAAATTATTTCCGAGTCTAGTTATATCGGAGAGTAGGAATTCTTTTTACTCCTCTGCCCCTTCGTCGCTCTGGTGAGGAATCTTGACGTAGGTGTTTTGAATTACTTCTCTTCCCCTTCAAATTTTTCTTTAGGATCACGTGGTTAGTGTCGTGAGTTGTCCATCCTCTTTTGTCCGGTGCATTTCTCGTCAAGTCGACTCGACCATCTTCATCTTTGCGTTCAATCCTCAGTTGTTTTCTTTTCCCACCCGCCCACCCTTCTTCTTCTCGGAACCGGAGTTTGTAATCGAGTATCCATCCTACTCGTGCGAAGTTTTTGCTCTCTCTCCTCAATGATTTCAACCGGTGTTGTCTCTTCAAGATATTCATCGATTTCCCTTCCAAGTTGTCTTTGTTTTCCCGCCCTCCCACCCTTTTCTTCCCGGAGTTTGAGTCTCTCTCGACCATCTATTTCATTCGTCTGGAACCTATTCAGTCTTTCGTAAATTATTTCAACCGGTGAATTCTCGTCTCGTTTGACATTCATCATCTCTTTTTCTTCTCCGGTGGATTGAATTCCAATTCTCGGTAGTGATTATATTCTTTTCCCTCAGCTCAAGTGTTCTCTTTGCTCGTTCGCCTCTCGCTAGTTTATCATTCCGGAGTTCCGAAGACATCTCAGGAGATTCGACTGTGTTCCAACTAATTCGAGGTTGTCACCTCATTCAAATATTTCAATTGTTCCGGTGCATCATCTATCTGTTCAACATCCCTTTCCAACGGTGTTTTATTTTTGTGGGCCCTAACCCACAGGTCTTTTCCCAGGATCTTACCTGACTCTTCTAATTATTCCGGAGTTATTCTCAAGTTCTTTTTGAAGTTTGACGTAAGAATGAATTTCATCAGTCAGATGCCTTTCCAAGATTGATTTCAAATCATTTCATTGTTGGCTCAACCACTTTGCTTTTCATTCTCCCGGAGTATCTCAGTAATTTTGGTGGTGTTTTCTCGTCGTCATTCGAAGATCGAAGAAGAGTTCCTCTTCAATCTTGTCCGTTCTCCCGGAGGTTCATGGTGATAGCTCGATGTTATCATATCTAATTGTTTCCAGTTGTGCAATTCTTTTCATCCATCCGGAGTATTTCAGGAGTTGCTTTTCTGTTCCGATTATCCGGAGGCCTCCATTTCAGAAGATTTCCTCGTCCCAAGTTTTCAGCTTCGTTCTCTCAGTTATTCTATATTCGTGCCCTTTCGTTCGCCTCAATATTATCTCGGTGCTTCGTTCAAGTGTTCTTAAATCAGCTCACGATCTCTTTGTTCTTTTGCATCTAAATTCCCTCAAGCATATTTGTTCTTCTAATTCTTCCCGGTGATTCAGTCTCTTTCATCAGTCATGTTCGAATTCTTATGGTGGTTCGTTCAAGATTCTTTTTCCTTGATTATCATGTTAATCCATTCGTTCTTTCAATTATACCGGTGATTCATGAAGTCCTTCTCAAGTTTGCGATATGTCACTTCTCAATCCTTTTTCAAGAAGAGTAAGTATTATGCCAAATCCATTTCTTGTCATCAATTTAATTTGATGAAGGATAAGCATACAATAAATCTTATTCTTATTTCCTCGAAGTGATTAATCCCTTCCTTCGGAGTTTGTTCTTGAGGAATAAATTCTAGTTCCAAGTGTTTTCATCTTTTCTTATCCGGAGTTCAGTTTCCTCGGTCATCTTGTCGGAACCTCCATCTAAATCATCGCAAGGCTCATCTTATTCTTTCATCCTTCATTCCTATCTCATCATCTTTGGTCACCGGAGTTTTTCATGGTGGTTCTTCATGATTTAATTCATTCTTCAAGAGTTCATCAAGTTTCATTCCATCCTCTCTAGTTCATGTTCTATCCTTTCCATGTTCAGCCGGAGTGCTGCCTAAATCCTTTCAGTCTTATCCGTTTCTTTTCTCATTCTAACCACTCCGGTTAGAACGAGTCGTTTCATCGTCTATCTGATTCCGTGAGCTTTCGATTCTCGTCATTCTCGTCGTTCCTCTCTTCTTCTTGAGTGCTCTTGATTCCTTCCTTTTTCTTTGAGTTCTTGTTTCACCTCATCCCTTTTCCCTTCCGTCTCGGTCCTAAGATCTCGGGACGAGATCTCTTGTTAGTGGAGTGTTGTAACGCCCCGGATTCGTTGCGCCAAGTGTCTGTCAGTTATTCGCCGTCTTTGCCATGTCATTTGATTGCGTGTTGCACTTTGCCATGTCATCATTTGCATTTCATATCATGTCATCATGTGCATTGCATTGCATACGTGTTCGTCTCATGCATCCGAGCATTTTCCCCGTTGTCCGTTTTGCAATCCGGCACTCCTATGTCCCCCGGCGCTCCCTTTTACCTCTTTTCATGTGCGGGTGTTAAACGGTCCCGGAATGGACCGAGGTTTGTCAAGCGGACTTGGTATAGCACCGGTAGACTGCCTGTCAAGTTTCGTGCCATTTGGAGGTCGTTTGATACTCCAACAGTTAACCGGGTAACCGCAAAAGCCCCCTTCTCTTTGCATCCCAACACCCCTTCAAAGTGGCCCAAAGCCCAGCAAACTCCCCTCTATGCTCTCCGCCGTTCGATCACGATCGCGTGGCCGAAAACCGCTCCTCATTTGGACTCTCCTAGCTCCCTCTACCTATAAATATGTGCCTCCCGTCCAAATTCGCGGATGAAAATCCCCCCTAACCCTAGCTCCTTCTTCCTCCGCGCGCCGGACGCGTCCGCCGGCGCGGACATGTCCGCCCACCGCCACCGCCGCCGCTCCGGCCAATCCGGCGCGACACGTCACCGCCGAGGCCCGCCGTGGCCCAGATCCGGCCTCATGGCCCTGGTCGCCCGCGCCGCCGCCTCCATGGCGCCCGAGGCGCTTCGCCCGCCTCGCCGCGCGCTTCCCGCCAGCGCGCCTCCGCCACCACTGTCGCCGGCAAGCTCCGCCGCCGCCCAGAGACCACGCCGGCGCCGCCCGCTCCGCCGCCTTCTCCCGTCGCCGCCGGTCCTCCTCGGCCGCGCCCGCCCCGCCGCCGCCCATCGCCGCCGCCAGCCACTCCTGTCGTCGCCGCCGCCTTGCGGATCGGGAGGAGCCCGATCCAGCGCTCGCGTTGACCCCGCATGGGCCAGCACCTCCCCGCGGCCCATCTCCTCCGGCCCGCCTCCTTCCGCGTCCTGGGCCGCAGCCCATGGTGAGCAGTGCTTAAACTCCGCCCCGTGCGTCTAATGGTTATTTAACGCTCGTTGTTTTTTTTTTAGAAATCGGCTAAGTCCCCAGATTCCAGTATTTTGTATGCATTTTCATCGCATCATAACTCTGTATCCATAGATCCGTTTCGTGCGTGTAATATGTCAAATTGTTCGCCTCGACGAGTACATCATTTCATCTCATTGAATCATTTACATTTGAGCTCATCTTGATGCCAGAAATGCTGTTAGAAGAGGGCTATGTGATGTTAGTTTTAGATTCTTATCAGAACATGCACTTTTGTCATTTTTGCCATGATTGATGTGTGCACCCTATGAACTTGAGTCCTACATGTGTTTTGTAATATGCCATGCCATCATTATAGGGGTGTATGCCATGTATTTTTGTGATCTCTGTGGTGACTAGCACAAGCATGCAAACTAGGCTTCATGATGTTGCTGATTTCAGCCCTGCTCATTGATATTTTTATGCCATGTAAACTTGATGCTACCGAGAGATCCATGCTTATTTTGAGATACTTCAGTAAGGATGTTTTGAACATATGGTTATTCTATATCCATCCATGCCCTTGTTTGCAATTATGGAGTGCCATAGCTTGAGTCAATCGAGCTCTACTTTTGCTATAAAATGTTTCCTGGCAGGTTGTTTACATGTTATTCAATTTTGCCAAGGTTGTTGTAGTTGATCCGTGTATGCTATGATGTTGTTCTTGCCATGTATAGCTTCTATGCCATGTCTTCTTACTGTTAGTTTCTTTGCCATGCCATGTATTGCTCTGTGGTGAGTGGTTCAAGCTCACCAACATGCCTACTTATTGTTGTTCCTCCCATGTATGAATCTGTAATATAACTTGCCATGTTTACATGTGTGCCATCATATTTTCTGATCCTTTTTGGCTCATGGTCACTAAAGGATATTTGATCTATGCATTTAGTAGATTAATTCCATCCCTTTGTTTGCCATGTTAAGTTCCTGTAACATGTTGTTTGATAGATCTAAACATTGCAACCTGATGTTATTTCCTGAGTAGTCTGAAACTGTTATTATTTGCAATCTTGCCATGTCTTTTTGAGCATGTTCTTGTGATTTCTGGAGATAGCTCAGTGTTCATGTTTTGTAATGCTTTACCTGTACATCATGCCCATGCCTTTTTTTATCATGTTGAGATGCTGTAGCTTGTTGTTTAGGTGCTTGCAATATGCCTAGTTGCTGTTTTGGACAGCTTGTCCTTTAAACTTGTATAGGGTGTATGTGTTGAACCGTTGCTCCGTTTTGAGTGTGCTCTATATGAAACTTGCTTGATTTTGCATGTATTTTAATATTATCATGTTGCATCCTTGTCTTGAGAGTGTTTGCTTGATGTTTGTATGCATTTTGCATCAATGCCATGTTTAACTTGTTTTGCTCATATCTTCTAGGCCGTAGCTCCGAATCTAATGAACTTTATATGTAACTTGACTAGAATTTCGTGTAGGTCATCTTGGTGCATCTTAACTTGCTGTTTAACAACTTGACTTAAGGTTTAATCAGATCTGGACCAATTTCGAAATTTGCATATGAGGACTTACCGGACTTGTTATATGTTGTTCCCGGCCTCATTTAAACTTGCCTTGATGTGTTGCTCTTGTTTGCATCATCTTTTGCCATGAGTAGCTTCATGTAGCCTTGGCATGCATCATGCTTGTTGTGCATCATGTCTTGTTTATGTGTGGTGTGTTTACTATGTTGTGTGCTTCTTCTTGTTAGTTCCTGTTTCGTTGCGATCGTGAGGATCCGTTTGTCTACGCTAGGTTCGGCTTCATCCGTTCGTCTTCTTCATGGACTCGTTCTTATTCCTTGCGGTATTTCAGGCAAGATGACCGCTACCCTGGATCTCACTACTATCATTGCTATGCTAGTTGCTTCGTTCTATCGCTTTGCTGCGCTACCTATCACTTGCTCCTCAAGCCTCCCAAATTGCCATGTCAGCCTCTAACCTTTGTCACCCTTCCTAGCAAACCGTTGTTTGGCTATGTTACCGCTTTGCTCAGTCCCTCTTATAGCGTTGTTAGTTGCAGGTGAAGATGAAGTTTGTTCCTTGTTGGAACATGGAGATGTTGTTCCTTGCTGGAACATGTTTACTTGTTGGGATATCACAATATATCTTATTTAATTAATGCATCTATATACTTGGTAAAGGGTGGAAGGCTCGGCCTTATGCCTGGTGTTTTGTTCCACTCTTGCCGCCCTAGTTTCCGTCATATCGGTATTATGTTCCCGGATTTTGCGTCCCTAACGCGGTCGGGTGATTTATGGGACCCCTTGACAGTTCGCTTTGAATAAGACTCCTCCAAAGCAAGGCCCAACATTGGTTTTACCATTTGCCTCACCTATGCCCTTTTTCCCTTGGGTTTCGGAGCCCAAGGGTCATCTTTATTTTAGCCCCGGGCCGTTCTCCTTCGAGTGCTGGTCCAAACCGAAGCGATGTCCGGCGCCCCACAGGCAATCGGGGTTTATGCCAACCCGACGTCTGCTCATCCGGTGTGCCACGAGAACGAGATATGTGCAGCTCCTATCGGATTTGTCGGCACATCTGGGCGGCTTTGCTGGTCTTGTTTTATTCTTTGTCGAAATGTCTTGTAGCCGGATTCCGAGACTGATCGGGTCTTCCGGGAGAAGGAATATCCTTCGTTGATCGCGAGAGCTTATCATGGGCTAAGTTGGGACACCCTGCAGGGTATAAACTTTCGAGAGCCGTGCCCGCGGTTATGTGGCAGATGGGAATTTGTTAATATCCGGTTGTAGTAAACTTGAAGCAAACTCTTCTAAAATACACCAACCGTGTGCGTGCGTCGTGAGTGTCTCTTTTGGGGTTGATCGAGAGGAGAACACGGTTTACGGGTTATGTTTGGCGTAAGTAGGAGTTCAGGATCACTTCTTGATCATTACTAGTTGACGACCGTTCCTTTGTTTCTCTTCTCGCTCTCATTTGCGTATGTTAGCCACCATATATGCTTAGTCGCTGCTGCAACCTAACCACTTTACCCCTTCCTTTCCCATTAAGCTTTGCTAGTCTTGATACCCATGGTAATGGGATTGCTGAGTCCTCGTGGCTCTGATTACTACACCAACAGTTGCAGGTACAGGTTGTGCGATGATCATGACGCGAGAGCGATGTTTGCTTGTATTGGAGTTCTTCTTACGCTTCTTCTTGATCGGGGATAGGTTCCAGGTCGGCAGCCTGGGATAGCAGGGTGGATATTGTTTGAGTTTCTGCTTATGTTTCATCCGTAGTCGGATGTTGATCTTGTATATGATGTTGTTGATGTATTCTTGTGGCATTCGTGCCTTATGTATGTATCCCCATCTATTATGTAATGTTGATGTAATGATATCCACCTTGCAAAAGCGTTTCAATATGCGGGTCTATCCTTGGTGGGACCTTCGAGTTCCTTTTGGATAGGGTTGCATATTGGGCGTGACAGAGGGGTAGGAGGGGTTTGCTCCTCTGCTCCTAGGGTGACCAAGAGGTCCTGCCTTGAGCTCAAGCATGTCAATGCCGACCCACCACGACAGGTAGCATCTCCATCTCCCTCTCATCTTCCTCTGCTCGCTGCTATTGCTAAGTTGAGGAATAGTTGATGCAAATCCTGGTTGTGTCAAGGAATTCAAGAAGGATTTGTATGAACAAGTCCAGTTTATTTATTTATTTAGTACCAAACACACACACAGAGAGAGAGAGAGAAGATGAGCTCCAGATTGGTCAATTTTGCTGCTACCACATTGATTTGTATCTGTGCAACCATCTCCATGTTGTCTGTATTGTTTGGATTGCAAGAAATATAGTTTTGGGTGACCTGCACTTAGTTTAACTTCTCTAAAAAATCAACCATTTGACATAAATATGTTGTGTACATTCTGAACCCACCATCATGACACAATTGATATGTATATGCAGCAGGGCAATACATAGCATTATAAGTTAAATTCTTGCTTGCTCTGTTGGTTAATCCTCGCTTATTTATTTGTTTGGTTTGGATGCAGAAGGTGCCGTCCTTCCATGGATGAGGAGGACAACGACCTGGACCTCGACGGCGACGTTGTCAACCCCGCACAAGGTTGCTCGCACCCAATAAGCATTTTTTGTCAAGTTACCGCTGCTCTGTTTTTGCAATTCGCTCGTTGTTCAGTAAACTAGTCAATAGTGTTTGTGAGCATAGCCTCCTATTTCACCAAATGAAGAATCCTCCCAAGAATTTGACCATTTTCATTTGTAAAAAATGAATGGCTGCTACTGTTTCTAGTTTTAGGTTTGGATGAGATGTGTGTTTGCATGCTTGTGCTTATGTGGTTGATGATCACATATGTATTGGTGTTGCTGGTGTTGGTCATGAAGTTTCTGTTATGTATGTTGAAATTGCAACCCAATGAGAGAATTAGTATTAGAATGTTGCATGTTTATTAGGATGTGGCTTAAACCATTGGATGACCTTCCTGGACATGTTTTGTTGCTATCAATATTTGTCCCATGTTTTGTTTCCTTGCATACTTATTACCACAATCTTTACTACTGCTATTGTCGTATCTACTAGTTGTGGTTCCCTCAAATTGACTAGTTTTGTAGAATATCTCTGTTCACATGTACACTACAACACCTTTGTACTAGTGTTGTTGTTGTTGTTGTTGTTGTTGTTTGGCAAACACCAGAGGCAAATCATATTTGTCATGCAGTTTTTGTAACTTGGCATTTCTATATGGCATGTTTATATTATTATACATTGTGGTGTTCCATACATTTGTTGCTGGTTGAACATGATCATTGGTTCGATATAAAAGTAGAACTGTTCATTGCTAGTTTAATGCTCCAGCATTGATGACACTCCCTTCATGCTTGCTGACCCACACCTTGCTCGGTTGTTCTCACAGTCCTGATGAGGCCATGATGCTTACCTTGCTGGAGCGCATCAACCCCGACCATGGCACCACATTCACAGTCTTGAGGTAGCCGTGCTGCAACTGCATCAACGCTATCTTCTCCGACTAGATAAGTCTACGGTCTATCCCATTATTTTCTTTGTTACTTGGTCGATGAGCCACACATATTATTGTGTTGATTCCCTCTGTGATGCAGAAGCTATGGTGTTTTGTTTTGAGTCTGTTGTATATTCAAATTGATAATGATTTGTGTAAAATTAGTGTAGAACATATATCTTGTTATCTTAATTTGTTCGTGCCATGCTTAATGAACCATCTAAGATTGAATCATTTTCTGCGTTCAACTTCTAGAACCATTCTGGGAGTTTTGGTATTCATGCAACAACTGTGCGTTCTTGTCTTTGTGTTGTTTCTGTGAGCTGGTTCTTGTGGTTATTACTGTTACATGTTACATGTAGAGATGCTTCATGATTTAGTCCCTAACTTCTTTCTATATTTTGTTTTTATTTTGTTTCTAACTCTTTTGGATTATTGTTAGATGCATTTGTTTAGCCTATACGAACATCTCCAGAATTGGTGTTTCCTCTCATTGAAGGAGCTCCGGCTTGAAAGTGACGAAGTCTGGAGTATATTTTTAGTAGTAGTTATATGTTGTGATAGTATCACATGTAATGGTGAAATGAATTATGTAAAGATTGTGCTATTAGCCAAAATTGGCATGTGGTTTGACAATTTTCATTTCTTTCCTGTTCTCACTGAAATAATTGTGTGGAAATTGAAACTTGGTTTGTCTTTAATTAGAACCTGACAAGTGGGACCTAATAGTAGTTTGCATATAAAAGGGCATTTTCCAACTAATATTCACAGGGAAAAAACTAAAAATTAAGGAAATGGACTGTAAAAAGGCTGAAGCCCAGTTGAGAAATAGATGCGACCCAAAAAAGAAATGGTCTAAAAAAGGATCACGGCCCTGGAAATAAAAAGGCTAAAATTATGGGCCTGGCCCATGTGGTTGACTAAAATTTATAGGAAAAAAATGTAAAAAGGCTGAATTAATGGGCTCGGCCCATCTAAAGCACCGAAATGGACCGGGTTGATTCTAATTTTCGACCTTCTCAATAGGTCATAGTTTTTCCATGTCAGATTGCCACGTCGGATCCGACATGGCCTGGGCAGACAGCCAGTGACCAAAACAAAAGGTCATGGGTTCAACGACCTTTTGTTTTGGTCGTAAACGTCTACGACCTTCTCACAAAGAAGGTCACTAATTTCAGTTTACGACCGCTAGCTTTTGACCTTCTGTTTTTGGTCACAAAAAGGCCACAAATGAAAAACAATGAACTTTCAGTGACCAATAGTCAAGGTCACAAGTTGACATATTTCTTGTAGTGTAGATACGTTGGAGACGTATCAACAGTGGGAGGAAGTTTCTGGCATGTGCAGAGAAGGTTATACCCTCTTCCGTTGTTACAAATCATTTGTTAGATGTGATTCAGACACTGTCACGGTCCCAACCCATTCATACCACACCTTCAACCAAACACACCCTAAGACAGTGTCACAGTTTGTACCTAGTATCTTAAATTGTTGACATCTCATCAGCGGTGCCATTAGAAAATTATTTGGCACCACTTCAGCAGCTTGTGCAGCCAACTTTGGTCCACACATCCGAGCAGCCAAGCAGTAAAATACTAAATCTTTATGGCACGAAGGAACTGGGCATCGGAGCAACTACGTGCTCCAGAGTCCGGGTCCCTGATTTGTTTCCGCTGCATCGGCTCGCCAGTGCAGGGCGCCGGTATTCCATCATCCGTCAAAGGCCGGACTTTCACGCCTTGTCCTCAAGTGAAGTATTGGATAAGTTTGTTGCAATGAGGATCTTGGACAAGACCGCCGAAAATGCGGTATTGCGTTCTCAACGAGCAAAGAAGACCAACCTTGCTTTGAAGGCCAAGGCTAGTGTGGAAGAAGAGGGTGAAGAGGAAGAGGAGGAGTGTTGCCCTAAAGATACAAAATATGCTTATCATGAGCACATGGCTCTCGCTTCAAAACAATTTTGGAGCAAGAAGAACTCAAGGCCCAACTTCAACAAGAACAACTCAAGTGGTGCCAAGGGCAAGCAACGCGTGAGGACATGCTATAATTGTGGCAATGTGAGCCACTTTGTTGTGGAGTGCCCGTACGAGAAGAGGGAAGACAATGGTGGCAAGCTTATCCAAAAAGACAAGGCAAAGTCCTTCCCCAACAAGAACAACTTCACCAAGAAGACTCCTCCTAAGGGGTTGGTGGCACAAGAAAAGTACAATGAGGATGATGATGATGATGATGAAGACAGTGAGACGGTAGCCATGACCTCTGTTGCCATTGCAACAACTCCATGGGTGTCCCTCTTCGACTCACCCAACGAGAACATCACCGCCAAGTGCCTCATGGCCAAAGCCACAAACAAGGTAACCCCCAACATCAAAACCACCATCACTACTAATCCTTCCTTGACGGATTGCATTGATGAAAGTAAGGGGTCGAAGGAGGAAGAAAACGAATTTGAGTCTTTTATGAGTAAGATCAAGGGTAAACCCAAGAAGCACTTCGTTGCTCTCTTGGAACAACTTCGTGAAGCCAATGACATGATCGAGGCTCTGGAAGAAACCATCTCTAAGATGGAAGGACATAGTCGTGACTACGCCGATGAGATATCGGATCTCTCCAATGCACTTGAGGAAGAGTGTGGTCATCGTTTGACTCTTGAGGAGTCACACAACAATGATTATGCTAAATTAAAGAAAGATCTTGACCATGCTCTTATTGTATCTCGTGTGCTCAATTCCGAGAAGTCTAAACTTGGGGTTAGCCATGCTAGACTCTAGGAGGAGTTGATATACTTGACACAGATCACAAGGCCTTGAAGAGTGCTCATGCTAGCCTCAAAGAGTCTCATGATCAACTCCAAGTGAAGCTAACTAAGGAGAAGGCCACATTTCCTCATATGGTTTTAATTGATAATGCAAATGCTACTAACCCGTGTTGTGAGCATGTGCATCTTGTGGAGGAGAATGCAAAGTTGAAGGAGCAACTTGAGAAAGGCCTTGTGTCTTGCATACAAGGTGAGAAGAACCTCAATGACCTTTTGAGCTATCAAAAGGAAGTTGTGGGCAAGGAGGGAATTGGGTTTGCTCCCAAATCCAAGAATAAGAAGAAGAATGACAAGGCCAAACGACCTCCTCCTCTCAAGCAAACTTTTGTGAAGGAGGGAGAGGGTGCTTCTAAGGATAAGAAGAACAATGTGAAGGGTGGTGGTGTCAAGAAGGACAATGCCACCCCTTCCAACAAAGCTGTCGACTTTAACCCGTCTTATGTGTTATGCCGTGCTAGTGATGGACATGTTTATGCCAAATTTGTAGGTTCTCCTTATGAGTACATTGAATGGTCTATTTGGGTTCCTAAGACTTGTGTTACTAACATCAATGGACCCATTACAAAACGGGTACCTAAAACCAAGTATTGATCTCTTGTAGGTGTTTGCTTCCGGTGGAGGATCATGGTTGCTCCATAGTGGAGCCACAAATCATATGACCGGAAGCAAGGACTTGGTGGTGGACGTGTACAAGTTCTTCTATGCCCACCAATGTTGAGTGGGGTGATGCCTCATCTTCTAAGGTATTGGGTCTTGGGAAGGTTGTCATTTCTCATGATCTCACGATCGAGAAAGTCATGCTTGTTGAGTCCCTTGCATACAACTTACTTTCTGTTCGTCAACTTGCACTCATGGGCTTTGCCAGTTTCTTTGATATTGATACCGTGGCCCTCGTGTGGAGCAAGACTCTTAAATTAGCCTTTGTTGGGCATGTCTAGAACGATCTTTATGTGATTAACTTTTCAAAGCGACCCACTAAGACCGCGACATGCCTAACGGATAAAGTTGTCGTGGGATGGCTTTGGCATCACCGTTTAGCCCACGTCAATATGAGATCTTTTCAAATTCTTCTCAAGGGGGACCATGTCCATGGACTAACAAATGTTAGTTTTGCCAAAGATCATGCTTGCAGTGCTTGTATCAAAGGAAAGCTACATGAGAAGGCTCACCCACCCAAGACTATCATCTACTCGAAGAGGCCCTTGGAGTTCCTCCACATGGATCTCTTTGAGCCTCCATCCTTCGATTGTCTTGGGGGTAGAAAGTATTGCTTGGTGATTGTGGATGATTATTCAAGATACACTTGGGTATATTTCTTCAAGAGGAAGAGTGAGACCCAACAAACCATCACCGACTTTGCAAATGAAGCTCAATGTCAACACAATGTAAATATCTTGACGATAATAAGTGACAACGGCACCGAGTTCAAGAACTACACCTTGTATGAGTTTCTTAGTGATGAGGGGATCAAGCATCAATATTCCGCACCTTACACCCCTCAACAAAATGGTGTAGCGGAGAGGAAGAACTGGATGTTGATGGATGCGGCAAGGACCATGATGGCGGAGTTCAAGTCTCCATACAACTTTTGGGCCGAAGCCATCAATACCGCTTGTCATGCATCCAATCGGCTCTATCTCCGCAAAGGCCTGAACAAGACTCCATATGAGATACTCACCGGCAACAAGCCCAATCTCAAGTACTTCCGGGTGTTCGGGTGTAAGTGTTTCATTCTCAAGAAAGGTGTTCGTTTGTCTAAATTTGAGGCTAGATCTCTTGAGGGCATATTTGTTGGTTATGCTACAAACTCTCATGCTTACCGTGTCCTCAACAAGTCCACCAGACTCATTGAGGAGATGTGTAACGTGGAGTTTGACGAGAATAACGACTCCCAAGTGGAGCAAAGTGGTACTTGTGATGTAGGTGATGAAATTTCTCCCCAAGCCATAAGAAGAATGGGTGTTGGTCATATCCTACCCATTGAGGAACCCCTTGTGGCCGAAGGAGAAGGACAATGTTCCACTCATGTGGAACCATCACCCACCCAAGACCCACACGCTTCCAAAGAACGAAGTGAAGGCCCTCAACCAAATGAACAAGATCAAGGGCAAGATCAACCTCAAGATGGTGGTGAACCACCAAGTGATGCCCAAGGTCAAGTTCTTACCACCAAGCAAGTTCAAGATCAAGAGGAAGCTCAAGATCAAGAACAAGCTCAAGACGACGCTCAAGATGATCAAGTTTCCGCTCCTCAACTCTCTCTTGAGGAGGAATTGGAGCATCATGGCGCCAAGATTGCATCCAAGATCACTACCAAAGATCATCTCATGAAGAATGTGCTTGGAAGCTTAAGAAAGGGGGTAAGCACTCGTAGACAATCAGCAAACTATTGTGAACATCACGCTTTTTTTTCTTGTGTTGAACCCCAAAAGGTCTATGAGGCGCTCGAGGATCCAGATTGGCTCAATGACATGCATGAAGAACTCAACAACTTCGAGCACAACAAGGTGGAGATTGGTGCCAAGTCCAAAGGGGAACCATAATGTCATTGGAACCAAGTGGATATTCAAGAACAAGCAAGATGCTCATGGGATTATCATTCGCAACAAGGCTCATTTGGTAGCACAAGGCTACTCCCAAGTCGAGGGTATCGACTACGGTGAAACCTTTGCTCCCGTTGCTCGCCTTAAATCTATTCGTTGGTTGATCACTTATGCTTCTCATCATAACTTCAAGTTGCAACAAATGGATGTGAAGAGAGCTTTTCTTAATGGGCCTATTAGTGAGTTGGTGTATGTCAAACAACCCATGGGGTTTGAGGATCCCGAGTTCCCCAATCATGTGTACCAACTTTATAAGGCACTCTATGGCCTTAAACAAGCCCCATGTGCGTGGTATGAGCACCTTACCGAGTTGTTGCAAGATCATGGGTTTGAAAATGGGAAAATCGACCCCACTCTTTTTACTAAGAAGGTCAAAGGGGAGTTGTTTGTATGCCAACTATATGTTGATGATATTATCTTTGGTTCTCCTAACAAAGCTTTCTATGAGGAGTTTGCCGCTCTCATGACCTCGAAGTTCAAGATGTCCATGATGGGAGAGTTGAAGTTCTTTCTCGGGTTCGAAATCAAAAAAAGAAGAGAAGGAACCTTCATCAACCAAGCCAAATACACTCAAGACATGCTCAAGAGATTCAAGCTAAGTGATGTCAAGCCGGCCTCTACTCCAGTGCCCGTCAAATGCCAACTTGACATAGATCACAATGGTAAAGCGGTGGATCAAAAGGTATATCGTTCCATGATTGGCTCCTTGCTTTACTTGTGCATCTAGACCTGATATCATGTTGAGTGTGGGAATTTGTGCACAGTTTCAAGCCACACCTAAGGAAAGCCACCATGTGGTGGTCAAGTGAATCTTTTGATATTTGGCTCATACCCCAAACTTTGGCTTATGGTACCCAAGAGGATAAAACTTCAACCTTGTGGGATTTTCGGACTCGGATTGGGCGGGAGACAAAGTGGATAGGAAGTCAACTTTCGGAGGGTGTCAATTTCTTGGTTGCTCTTTGGTGAGTTGGTCTTGTAAGAAGCAAAGTTGTGTGTCTCTCTCGTCCACCGAAGAGGAATATGTGGCCGTTGGTAGTTGTTGTGCTCAACTTCTCTGGATGAGGCAAACTTTAAAGGATCGGTGTCATTTCTGACAAAGTGCCTCTTTGGTGTGACGATGAAAGTGCCATCAAGATTTCTCTCAACCCGGTGCAACACTTCAAGACGAAGCATATTGAGATTCAGTATCACTTCATCCAGGATCACATTAGGCGAGGGGATATCGAGCTCAACTATGTCAACACTCATGATAACCTTGCAGATATTTTCATGAAGCCCTTGGATGAAGCAAGATTTCGTGAGTTAAGGCATGAGCTAAATATCATTGATTTGAGCAATGTGGCTTGAACCTTTGCACACCCCACCATACTCATCTTGATGTCTTATTTAGGTGTAGGCACGAACATAGGGGGAGTATTGTTCTCTCAATGAACTCTTCCTCCCTCATTATGCATAAATTGATCACGTATTTCATATTAGCCATTTTTTATGGTACCTGTGCTTCAAAGATGAGTTTTGATCATGGGCCCAAGGTTAAAATCTTCGTGGTGCCATACCACTGGACTCAAACATAGGTGACCTCGGCCACCACCCTCTCTTTGAGAGTTGTGTGGTTTTTGTTTCTTGTCCTCTCATGGGCGTTTTTCTGCCTTTGTGTTTGCTCCCTCGCTTCTTCGTGTGTTCTCCTTGCTTGAGCTAAGTCCTTTTTCCTTTTTGGATGGGCGGTACTACCACTGGCGGCGAGCGGTGATAACCCACAAGTATAGGGGATCGCAATAGTTTTCGAGGGTAGAGCATTCAACCCAAATTTATTGATTCGACACAAGGGGAGCCAAAGAATATTCTCAAGCATTAGCAGTTGAGTTGTCAATTCAACCACACCTGGATAACTTAATATCTGCAGCAAAGTATTTAGTAGCAAAGTAGTATGGAAGTAACGGTAACGGTGGCAAAAGTAACAGTGGATCGGTGATTGTAACAGTAGCAACGGAAAAGTAAATAAGCAAAGAACAATATGTTAAAAGCTCGTAGGCATTGGATCGGTGATGGAGAATTATGCCGGATGCGATTATTCATGCAACAGTTATAACATAGGGTGACACAGAACTAGCTCCAATTCATCAATGTAATGTAGGCATGTATTCCGAATATAGTCATACGTGCTTATGGAAAAGAACTTGCATGACATCTTTTGTCCTACCCTCCGTGGCAGCGTGGGGGTCCTAATGGAAACTAAGGGATATTAAGGCCTCCTTTTAATAGAGTACCGGACCAAAGCATTAACACATAGTGAATACATGAACTCCTCAAACTATGGTCATCACCAGGAGTGGTCCCGATTATTGTCACTTCGGGGTTGCCGGATCATAACAAATAGTAGGTGACTATAGACTTGCAAGATAGGATCAAGAACTCACATATATTCATGAAAACATAATAGGTTCAGATCTGAAATCATGGCACTCAGGCCCTAGTGACAAGCATTAAGCATAGCAAAGTCATAGCAACATCAATCTCAGAACATAGTGGATACTAGGGATCAAACCCTAACAAAACTAACTCGATTACATGATAAATCTCATCCAACCCATCACCGTCTAGCAAGCCTACGATGGAATTACTCACGCACGGCGGTGAGCATCATGAAATTGGTGATGGAGGAAGGTTGATGATCACGATGGCGACGGATTCCCCTCTCCGACCGAGAGAGATTAGGGCTTGGCGGTGGCTCTGTATCGTAAAACGCGATGAATCCTTCTCTCTAATTTTTTTCTCCCCGAACGTGAATATATAGAGTTGGAGTTGAGGTCGGTGGAGCTCCAGGGGGCCCACGAGGCAGGGGGCGCACCCAGGGGGGCAGGCGCGCCCCCCACCCTCGTGGATAGGGTGTGGGCCTTCTGGCCTTGATTCTTTCGCCAGTATTTTTTATTATTTCCAAAAATCATCTCCGTTGATTTTCAGGTCATTCCGAGAACTTCTATTTCTGCACAAAAATAACACCATGGCAATTCTGCTGAAAACATCATCAGTCCGGGTTAGTTCCATTCAAATCATGCAAGTTAGATTCCAAAACAAGGGCAAAAGTGTTTGGAAAAGTAGATACGAAGGAGACGTATCAACTCCCCCAATCTTAAACCTTTGCTTGTCCTCAAGCAATTCAGTTGATAAACTGAAAGTGATAAAGAAAAACTTTTACAAACTCTGTTTGCTCTTGTTGTTGTAAATATGTAAAGCCAGCATTCAAGTTTTCAGCAAAGATTACGAACTAACCATATTCACAATAACATTTAGGTCTCATGTTTACTCATGTCAATGGCATAATCAACTAGCGAGCAATAATAATAAATCTCGGATGACAACACTTTCTCAAAACAATCATGATATCATATAACAAGATGGTATCTCGCTAGCCCTTTCTGAGACCGCAAAACATAAATGCAGAGCACCTTTAAAGATCAAGGACTGACTAAATATTATAATTCATGGTAAAAGAGATCCAATCATAGTCATACCAATATAAATTAATAGTAATGGATGCAAATGACAGCGGTGATCTCCAGCTGGTGCTTTTTAATAAGACGGTGATGACTCAACATAAAAATAAATAGATAGGCCCTTCGCAGAGGGGAGCAGGGATTTGTAGAGGTGCCAGAGCTCGATTTTAAAGCAGAGATAAATAATATTTTGAGCGGCATACTTTCATTGTCAACGTAAGAACCGAGAGATGGCGATATCTTCCATGCTACACACATTATAGGTGGTTCCCAAATAGAATGGTAAAGTTTATACTCCCCCTCCACCAACAAGCATCAATCCATGGCTTGCTCGAAACAACGAGTGCCTCCAACTAACAAGAGTCCCGGGGGAGTTTTGTTTGCAATTATTTTGATTTGATTCGCATTAAGCATGGGACTGGGCATCCAGGTGACCAGCCATTTTCTTGTGAGGAGCGGACTCCACTCCTCTTGAGAATAACCCGCCTAGCATGGAAGATACAGACAACCATAGTTGATACATGAGCTATTCGAGCATACAAAAAAGAATTTCATTTGAAGGTTTAGAGTTTGGCACATACAAATTTACTTGGAACGGCAGGTAAATACCGCATATAGGAAGGTATAGTGGACTCATATGGAATAAGTTTGGGGTTTATGGAAGTGGATGCACAAGCAGTATTCCCGCTTAGTACAAGTGAAGGCTAGCAAAAGATTGGGAAGCGACCAACTAGAGAGTGACAACAGTCATGAACATGCATTAAAATTAATAAACATTGAGTGAAACCATGAGTAGGATATAATCCAACATGAACATAAATATCGTGAAGGCTATGTTGATTTGTTTCATTTACATGTGTGAACATGTGCCAAGTCCAGTCACTTGAATCATTCAAAGGAGGATACCACCCTACTATACCACATCACAACAAGTTTAATAGCATGTTGGCACGCAAGGTAAACCATTATAAACTCCTAGCTAATTAAGCATGGCATAAGCAACTATAATCTATAATTGTCATTGCAAACATGTTTATTCATAATAGGCTGAATCAGGAACGATGAACTAATCATATTTACAAAAACAAGAGAGGTCGAGTTCATACCAGCTTTTCTTATCTCAATCAGTCCATCATATATCGTCATTATTGCCTTTCACTTGCACGACCGAACGATGTGAATAATAGTAATAGTGCACGTGCATTGGACTAAGCTGGAATCTGCGAGCATTCAATAAATAGGAGAAGACAAGGCAATACGGGCTCTTGGTAAAATAAACAATAATGCATATAAGAGCCACTTCAACATTTTCATTATGGTCTTCTCCTATCGACCCCCAAAGAAAAGAAAAGAAGTAAAACTATTTACACGGGAATTCTCCCAACAAGCAAAAGAAGAACAAGAAATCTTTTTGGGTTTTCTTTTTAATTATTACTACTACAGCATGAAAAGTAAACTAGCTAAAAGCTACAATTAAATTTTTTTGTTTTTCTTAAGGTTTTTCAAACACACAAGAAGAAAGCATAAAAAGGAAAATGAACTAGCATGGATAGTACAATGAAAAAGTATGAGCACCGACAACTAGCATGAGTGTGTGAATATGAATGTAATGTCGGTGAGAAATACGTACTCCCCCAAGGTTAGGCTTTTGGCCTAAGTTGGTCTATGGCCACGGCTGGCTTGGCGGATATCCAAAGTTGTAGTTGGGGTCGTACTGTGATGCAGCGGCTATTGCATCGTGGGCTGCAGCATGGAGGTGAGCTGTCTCAGTCCTCCTCTCGTACTCGTTCGCCTCCTCCCTGGTTATAACATGTCTCCCTTTTGCCTGAATGTCAAAGAAAGTAGGAGCAGGGAAGCGACGTGATAGGCGCGTCATCTGTCAAAGATTAGTCGGTACTGGAGGAGATGATCGTTCCTCTCAACAAATTGATGACGAACCATAGCCTCATAATCTAAATAAACAGGAGGCAACTCAATATCATACTCACGTATGGGTACACCAAGAAAATTAGCTAAACGGGTTGCATAAATTCCACCAAAGAAATCTCCATTAATTCTATTATTATGCAACCTAGATGCAACAATGTCTCCCAAACTATAATGTTTATCTCCTAATACAACACTCCTTAGAACACTGAGGTCAGGGACACACATGTGACATGCTTCATCCTTACCATTTATGCACCTACCTACGAAGAGAGCAAAATAATGTATAGCAGGAAAATGAATACTACCTATGGTAGCTTGTGTTATATCTCTAGACTCCCCCACAGTTATACTAGCAAGAAAATCTCTAAACTCACATTTGCGAGGCTCACTAGTGCTACCCCATTGTGGAAGTTTGCAAGCACTATTAAAATCCTCTAAGTCCATAGTATATTAATTTTCATAAAGATCAAACAGGACAGTTTGAGAATTGCGTGATGATGAAAATTCAAACCTTCTCACAAAGGATTCAGTGAGATAGTGGTACTGACGCCACTTATCCGCCTCGAAGCTCTCAAGATCAGCATTACACACATATGCGTTAAATTCTTCCTTGATTCCTGCTCGATCCATAAAGTCCTCTGAAGGCCATTCACAAGCCCGCACTTGAGCTTCCCTTGGTGGTTCATCGTCCGCATCGTGTATTGCGAGTCTGGGCCCTTGCTTCCTTGAAAGACCACCTTGGTACATTTTCCTAAACATATTTCTTCTTCTGAAAAATTTCTGAAAATTTTAGTAACTCAAAATAAAAGTGAACCAAACTCAACAAAATTGATAGCAACTACTCCTACAAGTGTCTAGAGACTATATCATGCATTAGAACTACTTGGGACCATAAAATTTTGACATGCAAGCTCAAGAACAGGGTCACCTAGGCAGCAAACATTTGCAATGAATAAAGCACTAGAACAAAAATTAATTGGACCATTGGAGGAGTCACATACCAAAGAACAATCCCCCAAAGCCGTTTTGTGAGTGGAGCTTTGAGCAAGGAGATCGAAAATCGCAGCAAAATGAGCTAGAACTCGTGCTTGAGCTGGTGGGTGATTTTTTTGGGAGGAAGGAGTGTGTGGTGGCAGGAATAAGTGGAGGGGAGCCACCATGGGCGCACGAGGCAGGAGGGCGCGCCCTGGACCCTCGTGGCCAGGTGCCAGCTCTCCCTGATGTGTTCTCAGTGCCAGATATTCTCAAATATTCTAGAAAAAATCATATTTCAATTTCGGGGCACTTGGAGAACTTTTATTTTCGGGGTATTTTTTTATTGCATGGATAATTCAAAAAACTGACAGAAAATACTATTTTTGCTTTATTTAATCTAAATAACTGAAAGTAAAAGAAGGGTACAGAAGGTTGTGCCTTCTAACTTCATCCATCTCATGCTCATCAAAAGGAATCCACTAACAAGGTTGATCAAGTCTTGTTAACAAACTCATCCCGAATCACATGAAACAGGAGAATTTTTTAATAGCACTAGGTTACCTCAACGGGGATATGCACGTCCCCAATAATAAGAATATCATATTTCTTTTTGACAGTAGGAAGAGGAAATTCAAAACCTCCAAAAATAATCGATGGAATTTTTCCAATAGAATTGATACTATGAACTTGAGGTTGTTTCCAGGAAAGTGTACCGTATGCTCATTCCCCTTAACATGAAAAGTGACATTGCCTTCGTTGCAATCAATAACAGCCCCTACAGTATTCAAAAAGGGTCTTCCAAGAATAATAGACATACTATCGTCCTCAGGAATATCAAGAATAAGAAAGTCCGTTAAAATAGTAACGTTTGCAACAACAACAGGCACATCCTCACAAATGCCAACAGGTATACCAGTTGATTTATCGGCCATTTGCAAAGATATTTCAGTAGGTGTCAACTTATTCAAATCAAGTCTGCGATATAAAGAGAGAGGCATAACACTAACACCGGCTCCAAGATCACATAAAGCAGTTTTAACATAGTTTCTTTTAATGGAGCATGTTATAGTTGGTACTCCTGGATCTCCTAGTTTCTTAGGTATTCCACCCTTAAAAGTATAATTAGCAAGCATGGTGGAAATTTCAGCTTCCTGTATCTTTCTTTTATTTGTAACAATATCTTTCATATACTTAGCATAAGGATTCATTTTAAGCATATCAGTCAAAGACATATGCAAAGAGATAGGTCTAATCATTTCAGCAAAGCGCTCAAAATCCTCATCATCCTTTTTCTTGGATGGTTTGGGAAACAAATACATGGGTTTCTGAACCCATGGTTCTCTTTCTTTACCGTGCTTCCTAGCAACAAAGTCTCTCTTATATAACGTTGTTTCTTTGATTGTGGGTTATCAAGATCAACAGCAGGTTCAGTTTCTACATCATTGTCATTGCTAGGTTGAGCATTAACATGAACATCATCATTAACATTATCACTAGGTTCATGTTCATCACCAGATTGTGTTTCAGCATCAGAAATAGAAATATCATTGGGTTTCTCAGGTGTGTCTAGAACAGGTTCATTAGAAGCATGCAAAGTCCTATCATTTTTCTTTTTCTTCTTTTTAGAAGGACTAGGTGCATCTACATTATTTCTCTGAGAATCCTGCTCAATTATCTTAGGGTGACCTTCAGGATACAAAGGTTCCCGAGTCACTTTACCCCCTCTAGTTGCAACTCTAACAGCAAAGTCATTATTCTTATTATTTAATTCATTGAGAAAATCATTCTGGGCTTTAAGTACTTGTTCTACTTGAGTGGTAACCATAGAGGCATCTTTACTAATGAGTTTAAGTTCACCTTTAACTCTAGACATATAATCACTCAAGTGTTCAAGCATATCAGCAATGTGTTTCAATTGTCTACCAACCTAAGCATTGAAGTTTTCTTGTTTGACAATAAAATTATCAAACTCATCTAAGCATTGGCTAGCAGACTTATAACGAGGAATGTCACCTTCATCAAATCTATAGAGAGAATTTACCTTTACTACTGTGTCGGGTTATCAAGACCATGTGTTTCTTCAACAGGCGGCAAATTTAGACCATGTATTTCTTCAACAGGAGGTAAATTCTTAACACCTTCAGCTTTTATACCTTTTTCTTTCATAGATTTCTTTGCCTCTTGCATATCTTCGGGACTGAGAAATAGAACAACCCTTTTCTTCGGAGTTGGTTCAGAAGTGTCCAATTATTTTCATTGGTCAACATATTATTCAATAGAATTTCAGCTTCAGCAACAGTTTTTTCCCTGATAACACAACCAGCACAACTATCCAGGTGGTCTCTGGAAGCATCAGTTAGTCCATTATAGAAGATATCAAGTATTTCATTTTTCTTGAGAGGATGATCAGGAAAAGCATTAAGTAATTGGAGAAGCCTCCCCCAAGCTTGTGGGAGACTCTCTTCTTCAATTTGCACAAAATTATATATTTCCCTTAAAGCAGCTTGTTTCTTATGAGCAGGGAAATATTTAGCAGAGAAGTAATAAATCATATCCTGGGGACTACACACACAACCAGGATCAAGAGAATTAAACGATATCTTAGCATCACCCTTTAATGAGAACAGAAATATCTTGATGATATAATAATAGCGAGTTTTCTCATCATTAGTGAACAGGGTGGCTATATCATTTAATTTAGTAAGATGTGCCACAAAAGTTTCAGATTCATAGCCATAGAAAGGATCAGATTCAACCAAAGTAATTATCTCGGGATCGACAGAGAAATCATAATCCTTATCAGTAACAAAGATAGGTGAAGTAGCATAAGCAGGATCATATTTCATTCTAGCATTCAGAGTTTTTTCTTTCAGCTTAGCTAGTAATTTCTTAAGATCACTCCTATCATTGCAAGCAAGAAAGTCTCTAGCAGTTTCTTCATCCATAACATAACCCTCAAGCATGACAGACAATTCATATCTAGGGGGAGAATCTTCATCATCACTTTCATCAATATTATCAGTTTCAATAATTTCATTCTCTCTAGCCCTAGCAAGTTGTTCATCAAGAAATTCACCAAGTGGCACAGTAGTATCAAGCATAGAAGTAGTTTCATCATAAGTATCATGCATAGTAGAAGTGGCATCATCAATAACATGCGACATATCAGAATTAATAGTAGAAGCAGGTTTAGGAGTCGCAAGTTTACACAAAACAGAAGGTGAATCAAGTGCAGAGCTAGATGGCAGTTCCTTACCTCCCCTCGTAGTTGAGGGATAAATTTTAGTTTTCTCATCTTTCAAGTTCTTCATAGTGACCAGCAGATATAAATCCCAAGTGACTCAAATAATAGAGCTATGCTCCACGGGAACGACGCTAGAAAATAGTCTTGATAACCCACAAGTATAGGGGACCTTAACAGTTTTCGAGGGTAGAGTATTCAACCCAAATTTATTGATTCAACACAAGGGGAGCCAAAGAATATTCTCAAGTATTAGAAATTGAGTTGTCAATTCAACCACACCTGGATAACTTAATATCTGCAGCAAAGTAGTATGGAAGTAACGATAACGGTGGCAAAAGTAACAGTGATAGTTTTGTAGTGATTGTAACAGTAGCAACGGAAAAGTAAATAAGCGAAGAACTATATGTGAAAAGCTCGTAGGCATTGGATCGGTGATGGATAATTATGCCGGATGCGATTATTCATGCAACAGTTATAACATAAGGTGACATAGAACTAGCTCCAATTCATTAATGTAATGTAGGCATTTATTCTGAATATAGTCATACGTGCTTATGGAAAAGAACTTGCATGACATCTTTTGTCCTACACTCCCGTGGCAGAGGGGTCCTAATGGAAACTAAGGGATATTAAGGCCTCCTTTTAATAGAATACCAGACCAAAGCATTAACACATAGTGAATACATGAAATCATCAAACTACGGTCATCACCGGGAGTGGTCCCGATTATTGTCACTTCAGGGTTGCCAGATCATAACACACAGTAGGTGACTATAGACTTGCAAGATAGGATCAAGAACTCACATATATTCATGAAAACATAATAGGTTAAGATCTGAAATCATGGCACTCGGGCCCTAGTGACAAGAATTAAGCATAGCAAAGTCATAGCAACATCAATCTCAGAACATAGTGGATACTAGGGATCAAACCCTAAGAAAACTAACTCGATTACATGATAAATCTCATCCAACCCATCACCGTCTAGCAAGCCTATGATGGAATTACTCACGCACGGCGGTGAGCATCATGAAATTTGTGATGGAGGAAGGTTGATGATGACGATGGCGACGGATTCCCATCTCCGGCCGAGAGAGATTAGGGCTTGGCGGCGGCTCCTTATCGTAAAACTCGATGAATCCTTCTCTCTGATTTTTTTTCTCCCCGAACGTGAATATATAGAGTTGGAGTTGAGGTCGGTGGAGCTCCAGGGGGCCCACGAGGCAGGGGGGCGCTACCCACTCTCGTGGATAGGGTGTGGCCCCCTGGCCTTGATTCTTTCGCCAGTATTTTTTATTATTTCCAAAAATAATCTCTGTTGATTTTTAGGTCATTCCGAGAACTTTTATTTCTGCACAAAAATAACACCATGGAAGTTCTGTTGAAAACAACGTCAGTCCGGGTTAGTTCCATTCAAATCATGCAAGTTAGAGTCCAAAACAAGGGCAGAAGTGTTTGGAAAAGTAGATACGAACGAGACTTATCACGCGGTACTACCGCTTATGTACATCAAGCGGTACTACCGCCTGCCCGAGCGGTACTACCGTTACGAGGCGGGACTAGGGGGTTATGTCGGGACAGGGGGAGTTTCTTTCTCCCCCATACCCATTCACTCGACCGTCTCGTCCTCTTCATGCGCCAGCGATGAACTCGCCGTGGGAGGGTGCTGGTGGGTTGCCTCCTCCAGGCCGTTCTTCACCTTTTCCTCCGGTGGGATCAATCCCCACCCCTTCCTCTAGCCATGGATGCTGGTATTGCCCCCGTTCTCTTTGTCTTTCCTCCTAGGTTTCAGATCTAGGCTTTAGGGGAAATAGGCTTTGCATTCATTGATTTTTCGCCAAATCGAGGCTTGAGTAGGATGGTGAAGGCTACTAGACCGTTTGGATTGATGTTTGGCATGTCTATTTTCGAACTTGGCATCTCGGCAGTACCGGATTTGGCAGAGGCAGTAGAGGAACCACTGTTCCCCGCCTGGAGCGGTACTACCACTTGAGCGGCACTACCGCTGCCTGATCACGGTACTACCGCTCGTACTTTCGTGTTGTTTCTTGTGTTCATGTGTTTGGTTCCAGGTGATGGCCCTTCAGAGCAACCTGTCCGTCGTGTCAACCCCGGGCGTTCTACTTCAAAGCGCCGTCGCACTTCTATGTCTGGGGCTGCTTCCTCAAGTGTTCCTCCTCCTTCTCAGCCCAAGAAGACAATTGCGAACAAGCCCAAGCCTAGGGCCAAGTCTGTGACAAATATGACTGCAAAGGAGTTCTAGGAAAGGCACAGACGCAACCCATATGCAGAAGATCAAGAACCCACTTTGGTCAACAGCCCGTTCTGGAACCGTTTTCAGTGGGGAATCTATTTTGATGTCATCAAAGCAAAGAAGAATCTTTATGTTGATAGCCGCTCCATCGACATTGCCTATATGGAGAAGGATCCTGCCTACTTTGGCGAAGCTCTGCAGATGTGTACTCAGCTAAATATTCTCAGGATCGTGGACTTCAACAAGGACTTTTATGCGGATTTGGTGGCTCAGTTTTATGCCACAGTTCATCTGGGCACTGATGTGGAAAGGACCTTGACTTGAATGACAACTGGCAAACTTCTGTCTGTCAAATGGAAGGTGTTCAAGGAATTGTTTGGGATTGAAGATCAAGGGCTTGAGAACCCGGTTGGCCTTCGTTGTCACTAGAAGACAACATATACTCACAAGAAAGTTCTCTGGCCGTTCTGAACTGTGAAGATTAACCCCGAGACGCAGAAGGAGACGTATGAGATGCCTGCCTACCTAGACATCCTTCATTGCATCTTCAGAGAGACTCTTTTCCCACGCATTGGGAACTTGGATATGGTTCACTCGTTTCTCGTGGACATGTTACTTTTCTGTCAGCATGAGAAGGAAGAAAACAATGGAGAGTCCTTGGATATCTCTCATGTCATGTGGTCTGATCTTATCTCCGCTATCTCCGAGTGCAAGTGCCCCATCTATGGTCCTTTTCTCATGTTGCTTATTGAGAAGGCTTGTGAGCACACTTATCCTGGTGTCGTGCTGGAGACTGGCGAGTTGATCCCTCGTGAGATCAAGCGTCTGAGGTAGAAGGAGAACTGGGGCACTTCGGTTCCAAGGTCTGGGATTCCATCTAGAGCTGATGATGTTGAGACAGAGGCTGATGTTGATGATGATGAGGACTATGTGCCCTCTGGAGCAGAGCCCTCATGGGCAAAGAAGCTCAAGCGCAAGATGAAGAAACTTTTCTGCATGGAGTCTCATGGACAGTATATGGCTCATGTGTCTAAGAAGAAGGCCAGGAGCCGTCACAAGGAGCTCATGTAGCCATTAGGTACAACAGTTGCCAGCGGATCTGAGGGAAAGATCACAAATGAGGAGGAGTGGGTTCAGCAGCACTGCCCGTGGACAGACTCAGACACTTAGCAGCCCCCCGCCGATGATGGAGGAGCAGACGATCACGCGAGGATGTGATGATGGAGATCGTTAGTTGTGCTATCACCTGGGGCTGTAGCAGCACTCTTTGCCCTTTTGGTGTCTCGATGCCAAAGGGGGAGAGAGTTTAGGGATTTGTCGAGTTGCGAGTGTCTTATTTTCCTTGTCTTTCTCTCTCGCAAACTCTTTTATCGTCATTTGCTCTGGTTTGGTTTGTGCTCGTGAGACCTGGTACCCTATCATATGGTGTGAGGCATATGCTACCTTATCCTATTATCATCATTGTATGTCCAGTATCTTAGTAGTGTGTGAGTTCTTTCTTATCTCATATGTCTATGCTCACTTACTACTCTATTGCATCCTAGCTCATATATGTCTCACCTTTGATGCAAATATTGTCAGACCACAAAATATAGGGGGAGTGTTGATCCTAATGTGTGCACTTGGCATTCCAAAGGCACCTCTAATTAAGTGCACACATCTAGGGGAGCCCGTCTATATTTTGTAGTCTCTGGGATTCGCTTATTCTCTTGTCATTCCTTTGTGCAAATCCCGTGTTGTCATCAGTCCAGCAAAAAGGGGGAGATTGTTAGGGCATGTCTCTCTCTAAGTAGTTTTGGTGATTGATGACAATGCTTTTGTGGACTAATCATGTGCATTGAGCATTTCAGAGATTCATTCATTGGCACGAGACGATTCTTTTCCCTCGGAGGTTTAAGTGAAGATGGTGTAGTCTCCTTCAGTTCTGTTTTGGTGGACTTGAGTCGTAGGAGACACCGTACTATCAAGAGGGGGTCAGCATTGGAAAGGCTAGGGTGGAATCACCGCGTACACTTCATCTTTGCACCCACAGCTCCTTTCCTCTTCTCGGAGCTTGTCGTTTCAATGAACGTGGAGAATGTGAGGTGCTAGCGGTAGTACCGCCACCAGAACGGTAGTACCGCCCATGGTACTCAAGCGGTAGTACCGCTGCACTACAGCGGTAGTACCGCTTGGGTGCATCGGTGGCAGTACCGTTCTTGTTTGGCATTGCTACCGCCTCGATTCGAGGGCGTCCCTCCTCGTGTCGGGTTGTGTGGTAGTAGTAGCGGGAGTAGCAGCGGTAGTACCACTTGTGAGCGGTAGTACCGCGGCTACCACCACTACTAGTGCCGCCCAAAGCCCATCTCTCTCCTTAGTTCCCTTCTGACGCCTCTACTCTCAGTCACCATGGTAGTACCACTGGGGGTCGCGGTAGTACCGCTACTACCAGCGGTAGTACCGCTGCTACCAGCGGTAGTACCGCCCCAGTGAGCAGTAGTACCGCTCTGTGCGGGCTGAAGAGGGGGTAATGGTTGGATTGGTTCCCCCACTATAAAAGGAGGTCCTATTCTTCAAGTTGACTTGCCTCTTCTCTCGCCAAGCTCCATTGTTTCTCAAAGCCCCATTTTTGCCCGACCTCTCTCCCTAGCCAATCAAACTTGTTGATTTTCTAGGGATTGGTTGAGAAGGCCCTGATCTACACTTCCACCAAGAGAAATTTGATTCCCCCACTAATCCCTTGCAGATCTTGTTACTCTTGGGTGTTTGAGCACCCTAGATGGTTGAGGTCACCGTGGAGCCATATTCCATTGTGGTGAAGCTTCATGGTGTCGCTGGGAGCCTCCGATTAAGTTGTGAAGATTTCCCCAACCTTGTTTGTAAAGGTTCGGTCGCCGCCTCGAAGGGCACCAATAGTGGAATCACGACATCTCGCATTGTGTCAGGGCGTGACGAGAATACGGTGGCCCTAGTGGCTTCTTGGGGAGCATTGTGCCTCCACACTGCTCCCACGGAGGGGTACTTCCTCTCAAAGGGAAGGAACTTTGGTAACACATCCCGTATCCACCGGCTCTACTTTTGGTTATCTCTTAGCTTTACTTGTGCAAGCTTATATTGTGTTGTATACCTTGCTTGCTTGTGTGCTTGTTGTTGTTGCATCATATAGGTTGCTCACATAGTTGCATATCTAGACAACCTATTTTTATACTAAATTTAATTTGGTCAAGAAAAGATAAAAACTGTTAGTTGCCTATTCACCCCCCTCTAGTCAACTATATCGATCCTTTCACCAGGCTCATCAAGTTTAACCTGAGTATTCCGCATGTGCGAAACTGTCTTGCACCCGTTGTCTGTGATCGTAGAGTCTATCACACTCAATCATCACGTGGTATCTCAACACGACAGACTCTTGCAACGATGCATACTTAGGGACAACACTTATAGCTTGAAATTTTAGTTAAGGGATCATCTTATAATGCTACCGTTGTACTAAGCAAAATAAGATACATAAAAGATAAACATCACATGCAATCAAAATATGTGACATGATATGGCCATCATCATCTTGTGCTTTTGATCTCCATCTCCAAAGCATCGTCATGATCTCCATCGTCACCGGCTCGACACCTTGATCTCCATCGTTGCATCGTGGTCGTCTCGCCAACTATTGCTTCTACAACTATCGCTAACGCATAGTGATAAAGTAAAGCAATTACGTGGCGTTTGCATTTCATACAATAAAGAGACAACCATAAGGCTCCTGCTGGTTGCCGATAACTTACAAAACATGATCATCTCATACAATAACGTATATCACATCACACCATGCCCTGCAAAAACAAGTTAGACATTCTCTACTTTGTTGTTGCAAGTTTTACGTGGCTGCTACGGGCTTCTAGCAAGAACCGTTCTTACCTACGCATCAAAACAACAACGATGATTTATCAAGTTTGCCGTTTTAACCTTCAACAAGGACCAGCCGCAGTCAAATTCGATTCAAGTAAAATAGGGGAAACAGACACCCGCCAGCCACCTTTATGCAAAATTAGTTGCATGTCTGTCGGTGGAACCGTTCTCATCAACGTGGTCATGTAAGGTTGGTCCAGGCCGCTTGATCAAACAATACCGCTGAATAAAAATTAAGACATTGGTGGTAAGCAGTATGACGATCACCGCCCACAACTCTTTGTGTTCCATTCGTGCATATCATCTACGCATAGACCTGGCTCGGATGCCACTATTGGGAAACGTAGCATGCAATTTCAAAAAAAATCCTACGCTCATGCAAGATCTATCTAGGAGATGCATAGCAACGAGAGGGGGAGACTGTGTCTATGAACCCTCGCAGACCGAAAGCGGAAGCATTTGACAACGCGGTTGATGTAGTCGAACTTCTTCTAGATCCGACCGATCAAGCACCGAACATACGACACCTCTGAGTTCTGCACACATTCAGTGCGATGACGTCCCTCGCCTTCTTGATCCAGCAAGGTGTCGAGGAAGTAGATGAGTTTCGTCAGCACGATGATGTCTGCTTGAACTACGTCGGTATTTCCCCAAAGAGGAAGGGATGATGCAGCATAGCAACGGTAGGTATTTCCCCAAGTGATGAGACCAAGGTTATCGAACCAGTAGGAGAATAACACAACACTACGTGAATGGCACCTGCACACAAATAACAAATACTCGCAGCCCGACGTGTTAAAGGGGTTGTCAATGCCTTTCTGGCAACGGTGCCAGAAATTGGCAAATGGACGCGAGAAAGTTGTAATAATTTGATAGATGGATCTTGCAGGAACGCGAGAAAAATAAATTGCAGCAAGGTATTTTTGGTTTAATAGATCTGAAAATAAAAGCAAATAAAAATAGATCCCAAAGGCAAAAATAATAAAGAAGAGACCCGTGGGCCGTAGGTTTCACTAGTGGCTTCTCTCGAAAAAAATAATAAACGGTGGGTAAACGAATTACTGTTGGGCAATTAATAAAACTTCAAATAATGCTGACGATATCCAGGCAATGATCATTATATAGGCATCATGTCCAAGATTAATAGACCGACTCCTGCCTTCATCTACTACTATTACTCCACACATCGACCGCTATCCAGCATGCATCTAGTGTATTAAGTTCACGGAGAAACGGAGTAATGCAATAAGAACGATGACATGATGTAGACAATATATATATATGTAGAAATAGACCCCATCTTATTATCCTTAATAGCAACGATACATACGTGTCGGTTCCCCTTCTGTCACTGGGATCAAGCACCGTAAGATCAAACCCATCACAAAGCACCTCTTCCCATTGCAATATATATAGATCAAGTTGGCCAAACAAAACCCAAATATCGGAGAACAAATACGAGGCTATTAGCAATCATGCATATAAGAGATTAAAGAAGACTCAAATAACTTTCATGGATAAAAAGATAGATCTGATCATAAACTCAAAGTTCATCGTATCCCAACAAACACACCGCAAAAAGAGTTACATCACATGGATCCCCCAGAGACCATTGTATTGAGAATCAAGAGAGAGAGAGAGAGAGAGAGAGAGAGAGAGAGAGAGAGAGAGAGAGAGAGACGAAGCCATCTAGCTACTAACTATGAACCTGTAGGTCTACAAAGGACTACTCACGCATCATCGGAGAGGCACCAATGGACATGATGAACCCCTCCGTGATGGTTTCTAGATTGGATCTGGTGGTTCTGGAACTTGCGGCGGCTGGAATTGATTTTCGTCGACTCCTCTAGGGTTTCTGGAATATTGGGGTATTTATAGAGTAAAAGGCGGTTTGGGAGGCAACCGAGGTGGCCACAACCCACCAGGGCGTGCCTGGGACTCCAGGCGCGCCCTGGTAGCTTGTGCTCCCCTCGGAGTACCCCCCATGTGCTTTTTCGGCCCACTGGATGTGTTTTGGTCCAAAAAATCCACAAAATGTTTCGCTGCGTTTGGACTCCGTTTGGTATTGATTTCTTGCGATGTAAAAAACATGCAAAAAACATTTTGTAAGAGAAGATGGAGACTCAAATTTAAAAATAAAATTGCATAGAGTATAAGAAAGGCCCTTTGTATAGGGAAGTAGGGATTTGTAGAGGTGCCAGAGCTCAAAGCGAAAAAGATAGAGATAAAAACATTTTGGGAGGCATGCTTTTCCTGTCAACGAGAATGATCGAGTAGTTCCCAATACTTTCCATGCTAGATATATCATAGGCGGTTCCCAAACAGAAATTAAAGTTTATTCCTTTTTAAACCATACTTTCACTTTCCATAGCTAGCCGTATCCACAGGTGCCTTCCATACCAACGCTTTCCAAGGAAATTATTATTAGATAACATAAAGTATCATTTCGAGACTGGGCATCCCTAATACCTTTTCCGTACTCTCGTGCAAGGACAAGTGAATAAGCATTCATCGTGAGAATAACATATCTAGCATGGAAATATATTAGCCACCCCCTACCGGTTCATGAGCGGTACGAGCACACAAAAGAGAAATATATTTTGAAAATTAGAGATGGCACATACAAATTTGCTTAGGACGGCAATAGAATACCGCATATAGGTAGGTATGGTGGATTATTGTGGCGAAACTGGTTTAAAGGATTCTGGATGCACAAGTAGTGATCACACTTAGTGCAAAATGAAGGCTAGCAAAAGATTGAGAAGCAACCAACCAAGAAACAAAAAAAATCTCATAAGAGAGCATTGAGCATAATTAACACCAAATAATGCACCACAAGTAGGATGTAATTTCATTGCATAACTATTGAATTTCGTGCTTGCATAGGGAATCACAAACCTTAGCACCAATATTCTTACTAAAGCACAATTACTCATCAACATGACTCAGATTGACATCGTTGTATCTCAAAACTATTACAAGGAATCAAGTTTATTTTGTCCAATGATCTTCATGAAAGTTTTTATTATATCCTTCTTGGATATCTATCACTTTGGAACTAATTTTCATATGTTGCTTTTGATAAGCTCAAACAAATATAAGTGAAGATCATGAGCATAATATTTCTTCCTCTCAAATTAATTTAAGTGAAGCGAGAGAGAATTTCTTGAAAATTTTACTAAGTCTCAAATAAATCTAAGTGAAGCAAGAGAGCATTTCTTCAAAATACTAAAGCACACCATGCTCAAAAAGATATAAGTGAAGCACTAGAGCAATTCCATAGCTCATAAGGATTTAAGTGAAGCATAGAGAACAATTATAACAAGTCATGGCATAATTTTGGCTCTCTCAAATAGGTGTCTCCAGCAAGGATTCATGACTTAAAACAAAAAGCAAAACAAGCAAAGACTCATATCATACAAGACGCTCCAAGCGAAACTCATTGTATGTGATGAATAAAAATATAGCTTCGAGTAAAATACCGATGGTCCTTAGAAGAAAGAGGGGATGCCACTCGGGCATCCCCAAGCTTAGTTGCCTTCTTATCTTTTGATAATAGCTTGGGATGCCATGGGCATCCCCAAGCTTAGGCTCTTCTTACTCCTTATTCCTTCATCCATCGTAACATCACCCAAAACTTGAAAACTTCAATCACACAAAACTCAACAAAACCATCATGAGATCCGTTAGTATATGAAAGCAAATCACTACTATAAGTACTATTGCAACCCATTCATATTTTATTATTGCATTATATCTACTGTATTCCAACTTTTCTATGGCAAAAACTCTTCAAAGAAAACCATAGAATCATCAAAACAAGCACACAACGCAAAGAAAACAGAAACTGTCAAAAATAGAACAGTCTGTAGCAATCTGAATATTTCGAATACTTCTGTAACTCCTAATTTTTTGAAAAATTAGGACAACCTGAGCAATTTGTATATCAATCTACTGTAAAGAAATCAGAATTTTTCGTCGCTTCTGTGATTTTTAAAAATTGTAACTCTAGACGCAAATATGGGCCTTGCAAATCCTATACCAAGCATCTTTTAAATTCTCCCCTCCCCTTTGTTTAAAGTTGATAACCTCGTTCTCGGGAGTGCATGCAATAGAGGAAAAACTATCCACAACGACAAGAATAGTAACCAAGATTTCACTCAAAAACATGTCCGATAAGAAAATGGCGAACGAAAAAAAGGGCGAATAAAACGGCAAATTTTTGTGAAGTGGGGGAGAGGAAAATGACAGGCAAATGGAAAATAATGTAAATTGCAAGGAGATGAGGTCTGTGATTAGGAACCTGGTAGATGTTGATGATGTCTCCCCGGCAACGGCGCCAGAAATTCCTTTTGATGTCTCCTAGAACTACATCGGTATTTCCCCAAAGAGGAAGGGATGATGCAGCACATCAACGGTAGGTATTTCGCTCAGTTATGAGATCAAGTTTATCGAACTAGTAGGAGAATCACGCAACACTACATGAACAGCACCTGCACACAAATAACAAATACTCGCAACCCGACATGTTAAAGGGGTTGTCAATCCCTTTCGGGCAATGGCGCCAGAAATTGGGAAACGGACGTGAGAAAGTTGTAATAATTGGATAGATGGATCTGGCGTGAACGCGAGATAAAATAAATTGCAGCAAGGTATTTTGTATTTTTGGTTTAATAGATCTAAAAATAAAAGAAAATAAAAATAGATTGCAAAGGCAAATATGATAAAGAAGAGACCCAGGGCCCGTAGGTTGCACTAGTGGTTTCTCTCGAGAAAAATAGTAAACGGTGGGTAAACGCATTAATGTTGGGAAATTGATAAAACTTAAAATAATCATGATGATATGTAGGCAATGATTATTATATAGGCATCACGTCCAAGATTAGTAGATCGACTCCTGCCTTCATCTACCACTATTACTCCACACGTCGACCGCTATCCAGCATGCATCTAGTGTATTAAGTTCATGGAGAAACGGAGTAATGCAATAAGAACGATGACATGATGTAGACAAGATCTATTTATGTAGAAATAGACCCCATCTTGTTATCCTTAATAGCAACGATACATACGTGACGGTTCCCCTTCTGTCACTGGGATCAAGCACCGTAAGATCGAACCCATCACAAAGCACCTCTTCCCATTGCAAGTTAAATAGATCAAGTTGGCCAAAAAAACCCAAATATCGGAGAAGAAATACGAGGCTATAAGCAATCATGCATATAAGAGATCAAAGAAGACTCAAATAACTTTCATGGATAAAAAGATAGATCTAATCATAAACTCAAAGTTCATCGGATCCCAACAAACACACCGCAAAAAGAGTTACATCATATGGATCACCAAGAGACCATTGTATTGAGAATCAAAAGAGAGAGAGGAAGCCATCTAGCTACTAACTACGGACACGTAGGTCTACAAAGAACTACTCACGCATCATCAAAGAGGCACAAATGGACATGATGAACCGCTCCATGATGGTGTCTAGATTGGATCTGGTGGTTATGGAACTTGTGGCGGCTGGAATTGATTTTCGTCGACTCCTCTAGGGTTTCTGGAATATTGGGGTATTTATAGAGTAAAGAGGCGGTTCGAGAGGCAACCGAGGTGGGCACAACCCACCAGGGCGCGCCTGGGCCTCTAGGCGCCGCCTAGTGGGTTGTGCTTCCCTCGGAGCACCCCCAGGTGCTTCTTCGGCCCACTGGATGTCTTTTGGTCCAATATAATCCAATTTTTTTTTGCTGCGTTTGGACTTCGTTTGGTATTGATTTCCTGAGATGTAAAAAACAGCAACCTGCACTTGGCACTATGTCAATAGGTTAGTACCAAAAAATGATATAAAATGACTATAATATGATCATAAAACATCCAAGAATGATAATATAACAGCATGGAACAATCAGAAATTATAGATACGTTAGAGACGTACCACACGACGGCGTGGTGACGGTGATGGTGAGGTGATCCGAGCAGGGCTTCACCTAAGCACCGTGAGAATATGATCGGGGGTGTAAACTGTGGAGGGGGGCGCCGCATGATGAGGACATAGACTTGGGGTAGGGTAATAGGCCTGACCTATACGTCCTATCCAAGGTCACTGTCTTAGAAGCAAAGAAACTCAAGAGACAACAGGGAGGGCCGAACAAAGGTGTCGAGTGCAATCCACTCAACCTACCAGTCACTCGGAGACCCCTCCTTCCTTAGGTCACTCGACCACTTTATCATTCGACCATGCAAGAATCCATTCGACCTATTTGAAGACCAGGAGTCATCCAGAACAGCAACGGGCAAGCGTCCACTCTGTAGTCTTTAAGGCCATTAAGGCATTTAAGGCTGGCGTTACCAGTAACGCCACCTCTTTATGTACATTGAACTCTTGGTAATGGAGGATGGCCGGGATCCTGGCGCACTCTATGTAAGCCACCCTCCTCCTCTGGCAGAAGGGTTCGCACCCCCTGTAACACACACACGCATAATCCAGTCGACCGCCTCCGGGCACCGAGATCTAGGGCTATTACTTCCTCCGCGAAGGGCCTGAACTCATAAAACTCGTGTGTACAACTTAGCCATAGCTAGGATCTTGCCTCCTCATACCTACCCCCCATTCTACTGTCAGTCTTAGATCCACGACAGTTGGTGCCCACCGTGGGGCAGGTATCTTAGCGACTTTTTGGTGAAGTTGCAATTTTTTCGATCCCCGTCATCATGTTTTCCGGCGGTGTTTTGGATGAGGGCCACGAGATCCGTCTCGGCGCGCTCGTCTTCGTCGCCGACGACTCCGCCTGGCTTCAATAGGCTCCACTCGACATCGAGGCGCTTCCCGTCCGCCGGGTGACGCACTTTCGCGCGTGCGTCCGCGGCGTCCTCCTCCGGCAGCCGTCGACCCAGTATCAGTCGACTCATATAGCGTCCTCGCTCCCCGCTGTTCGCCGGCGCAAGCGTTCCTGTCGGTCGTGGCTCCAGCAGTGGGTGAGACACGCGGTGGCCCGTCAGTCGACCACCCCACAAGTCGCGGCAATCGAGCCCGACGAAACTCTCTACGGCCTGTTCTACTGGCTCCGTCGAGACCGCATCTCAGTGCGACAGCAGCGATCCCGCGGCTGAAGTCTTGATGGTCAACGTACCACGAAGTCCACCTGGCTTCCCCCGCAACGATGGTGGCGATGGTGGCGACGATCCGTCGCGCGTTCACGAGGAGTACCGCCCCGAGCCCCTTTCTTCGCAGCAGAGGGAAGAGCTTCGGCGCTGCAATATGGATGCACTTCACACTCCTATCATTGGAGAAACCCCTGAGGCCCTGGCTTTGGAGGATGCGCGCCTAGGCAACTTGGCTGAGCGCACTCGACTGGAAAATCTACAACATGCGCTCGACGAGTGCGCTCGGCAACGGATTCCTGAGTCCAGTCGACGATAGCTTTTTCCACCTCAAACTCAGGTATACCGAACTCCGATTCAAAATCTCACAGCTGTAGCCCGAATAGCAGAGTCGATTTAGCCCTCCCAGTCGGAAGCTGGCAGAGGTTTGATGCAGATCCGGGCTTTACTACGGGCAGCAGGAGAGCAGAACTCAGCGGTATCTCAGTCGTGGAATAGGATTCATAGCAGGTCTGTGATGGTAGACACAGTTCAGTCGGCAAATAGCCCAAGATCGCCCCCGCGGCGTGAAGGACGTGGACACCGGCAAGATCAGTACAGAAACCATGAGCAGTATGACGACCGTCGTCGAGTGCCCACATCTCCTCCAAGGAGTGGATCATATGTGCCTCGGCAGCACGATGACAGACGCCCTCACAGTGGCGGGCAAAGAATTCCATTCGACGCTAGGGAGCCGGGCTTTGATGCGAGATCTATTCTCGTTCAAGGTCTGGTTGACAGGAACAGAGCACACAGAGAAGGTCATGGTAGAGATCACCCGACTAGCAGCAGAGTGCATGTTTCAGGTCCAGAGTGCTTCAGCAGAGCCATCAGGGCTGCAGTGAGTCCTCCCAACTTCAGGTTGGCGACTGGAGTCAGCAAGTTCACTGGTGAGTCCAAGCCTGACACTTGGCTCGAGGATTACCGAGTGGCTGTACAGATCGGTGGCGGCAATGATGAAGTGGCCATGAAGCACCTTCCTCTGATGTTGGAAGGCTCGGCCAGAGCATGGTTGACTCAGTTAGCACCTGGCAGCATATACAGTTGGAAGGAACTCACCCGAGTGTTTGTTAGAACTTTTGAAGGTACTTGCAAACGGCCAACAGGGTTAACAGAATTGCAGTCCTGCGTACAAAAACCGAATGAGACCTTGAGAGATTATATCCAGAGATGGATCACATTGCACCATACAGTGGAGAATGTGTCATATCACCAAGCAGTTTGTGCCTTCAAGGAGGGTGTTAAGTATCGAGAGTTGAATCTGAAATTCGATGGGACTGGGGATATGTCCCTGACTCGGATGATGGAGATTGCCACCAAGTAAGCTAATGGTGAAGAGGAAGACCGACTCCGGAGTGGCAAACACAAAACAGTCGCCCAAGAAACCGGAGGAGGGAATTCCAGTCGGAAACAGAAACGCAAGGCCGAACCAGCGGCTCCTGGTGAAGCTTTGGTTGTGGCTCAAGGAAAGTTCAAGGGGAAGCCCATAGGGCCCTGGAACCCCAAGAAAGTGAGAGATCAAGCCGGAAATGACGTGTTGGATTTGCCATGTCACATTCAAATTAAGAAGGATGAAGAGGGTAATCAGATTTATCCTAAACATACCACTCGACAGTGTCGAGTTCTGATACAACAGTTCCGAGAAAAGCAACCCAGTAAGAAGGAAAAGGAATTGGACAAAGATAAGGATAAGTAAGAAGATGACGATGGTTTTCCCAACGTCAATTCCACGCTGATGATTTTTGCTGATGTTGAGAGCAAAATTCGATTGAAAGTTATCAACCGAGAAGTGAACATGGTTGCTCCGGCAACACCAAGTTACTTGAAGTGGTCCCAGACTGCCATCACATTCGACCAGTCTGACCATCCAACACGTATAGCCACCCTTGGGAGGCAAGCGTTGGTGGTCGACCCAGTTGTTGAAGGCACTCGACTGACTAAAGTGCTGATGGATGGTGGCAGCAGCCTGAATATCCTTTATGCTGAAACCTTGAAGGGAATGGGCATTCCGATGTCCAAGCTTAGTGAAAGAAACATGAGTTTCCATGGCGTTATACCTAGCAAGAGGGCTGAATCACTCGGCCAGATCGCCCTTGATGTGGTTTTCGGTGATGCCAAGAATTACCGCAAGGAAAAGTTGACACTTGAAGTAGTGGATTTCCAGATTGCTTATCATGCTATTCTGGGCAGGCCTGCTTATGCACGTTTTATGGCTCGACCATGTTACGTGTACCTCAAATTGAAGATGCCTGGTCCCAGAGGAGTGATCACCATCACTGGCAATCGGCAGAAAGCAGAAGAGTGCTTCCAGAAGGGCTCAAAAATAACCGATGCACAAATGGCAGCAGTTGAAATGCAAGAATACCGGAAGAATGTAGATCCGAGTGATTTGCTACGTTCCAAGAAGCCTGCCACAGATTCTGCATTTCAGTCGTCTGGTGAAACCAAGCCGATTCATATTCACCCGACCGATCCTAATGCTGCTCCTACTCATATCTCAACATCACTCGACAGCAAATAGGAAGAAGCGCTCATCCAGTTCCTCTGTGAGAACTGGGACATCTTTGCATGGAAGCCTTCTGACATGTTGGGTGTACCCAGGGGACTGGCTGAGCATCGTTTGGGAGTCGACCCGAAAGTAAAACCAGTCAAAGAACATCTTTGATGGTCCGCCGTACAGAAGAGAAAAACAATTGGTGAGGAAGTGGCTCGGCTCCTGGCAGCTGAGTTCATCCGAGAGATTTACCACTCCGAGTGGCTCGCCAATGTTGTCATGGTCCCCAAGAAGGACGATTCACTTCGCATGTGCATTGACTTCAAGCATATCAACTGGGCCTGCCCGAAAGATCATTTTCCTCTCCCCCGCATCGACCAAATCGTCGACTCGACTGTGGGGTGTGAGCGGTCTTTTCTGGACGCCTATTCCGGGTATCATCAGATCCGACTGTATGGACCCGATGAGATAAAAATGGCTTTCATCACTCCATTTGGATGCTTCTGTTATGTCACCATGCCATTCGGCCTGAAGAATGCCGGAGCCACATTCATGAGGATGATCCAGAAGTGTCTGCTCACTCAAATCAGTCGGAATGTGGAAGCATACATGGATGACATTGTGGTCAAGTCAAGTAAGGGTTCCGACCTGCTGGCTGACCTTGCTGAAACCTTTGCCAACCTCAGAAGGTATGATATCAAGCATAATCCATCAAAGTGCACATTCGGAGTTCCTGGCGGAAAGTTACTCGGTTTCCTCGTTTCCGAACGAGGGATCGACGCTAACCCAGAGAAAGTTGGTGCTATACTCCGGATGAAATGCCCCGTGCGTGTCCATGATGTCTAGAAGCTTACTGGTTGTAAGGTCGCCTTGAGTCGATTCATTTCTCGCCTCGGTGAAAAGTCATTGCCTCTTTACCGACTGATGGAGAAATCTGATAAGTTCAAGTGGACTCCTGAAGCTGATGCAGCGTTTGCAGAACTCAAAGCCCTGCTTTCCACCCAGCCGGTGCTCGCTGCCCCAATCAGCAAAGAGTCTTTACTGCTTTATATTGCAGCCACTGGACAAGTTGTCTGTACAGTACTCACGGTCGAGCGGGAAGAAGAAGGAAAAGCCTATGAAGTTTAGCGCCCAGTATACTATGTTTCTGAAGTTCTGACTCCATCCAAGCAAAGATATCCACATTACCAGACGCTTGTTTATGGGATTTACATGACCACGAAGAAGGTTGCACACTATTTTTCTGATCACTCCATTATAGTCGTCAGCGACGCACCATTGTCAGAGATCTAGAACAACAGAGATGCAACTGGTCGAGTGGCAAAGTGGGCGATTGAACTCCTTCTCTTGGATATCAAGTTTGAGGCAAAGAAAGCTATAAAGTCCCAAGCAATAGCAGATTTCCTCGCCGAGTGGGTCGAACAGGAACTGTCGACTCAGATTCACTCAGAGCATTGGACCATGTTTTCGATGGATCCAAGATGCTGAATGGCTCCGGTGCTGGGGTGGTATTAGTATCCCCTCGAGGTGACAAACTCAGCTATGTTCTCCAGATTCATTTTGACTCCTCCAACAATGAAGCTGAATATGAAGCACTTTTGTACGTGTTGCGTACGGTCATTTCACTCGGCGTCCGCCGCCTCATGGTCTATGGCGACTCAGATTTAGTGGTTAATCAAGTGCCCAGCTATGACTGGCTATTGTAATGCAGTGAGAAGAGGTTTGAGGGGTTAGAGCTCCATCTCATTCCCCGACTGAAAAATCAAGCAGCCGATGATTTGGCAAAGGTAGGTTCCAAGAGGGAGGCCATTCCGAGCAATGTGTTTTTGGAACATATTCATACACCTTCAGTTCAAGAAGATCCTTTCACTGAAGAGCCCCCACAACCAAAGAGTTCCACTGATCCGACTGAAGTCGAAGTCCCCGCCATGGTCGACTTGATCATGGAGGTTTTGGTCATCACTCCCGACTGGACAGTGCCGTACATCACGTACATTCTGAGGAAGGAGCTCCCAGAGGATGAAGAAGAGGCTCGACATATCGTCTGTCGATCCAAAGCCTTTACTGTGATAAGAGGACAGCTGTTCAGAGAAAGTGTAACTGGAGTCAGCCAGAAATGCATAACACTAGAAGAAGGTCGAGTGATCCTCAACGACATCCACTCGGGGACCTGTGGTCATCATGCGTCCTCTCGGATCATTGTGGCCAAAGCATACCGAGTGGTATTTTATTGGCCACGAGCAAATGAGATGGCAAAAGAAATAGTTGATAAATGTGAAGGTCGCCAGTTTTACTCCAACATGTCTCACAAGCATGCATCAGCCCTGAAGACCATTCCACTCGTCTGGCCCTTTCCTGTTTGGGGATTGGATATGGTCGGACCTCTGAGGACCTGTAGGAGCGGCTTCACTCACGTTCTCGTGGCAGTCGACAAGTTCACCAAATGGATTGAAGCCAAGCCTATCAAAAACATTGAAGCTAGTACTGCTGTTAGCTTTATCAAAGAGTTAACATTCAGATATGGTGTTCCGCATAGCATCATCACTGACAATGGGTCGAACTTCAATTATGATGATTTCAGAGACTTCTGCGCTTCCCATGGCACTCGAGTCGACTATGCTTCAGTCGCCCACCCCCAGTCGAATGGACAAGCTGAAAGAGCAAACGGATTGATTCTCAAAAGCCTGAAACCCCGACTGATGCGTGATCTTAAGCACGCAGCAGGCGCTTGGGTCAATGAACTTCCATCAGTGCTTGGGGATTGAGGACAACTCCCAATCGGTCGACTGGCCGAACTCCATTCTTCTTGGTCTATGGAGTTGAGGCTGTACTTCCGAGTGACTTGCTTCACAATGCACCCTGAGTCGAGCTTTTCTGAGAAGATGAAGCAGAACAGGCACGACAAGATGCAGTCGATCTCTTGGAAGAGGAAAGAGAGATGGCCCTAATCCGGTCAACCATATATCAGCAAGACCTGCGTCGAGTCCACGCCAGAAACGTAAGGGGTCGAGCATTTCAAGTGGGAGATTTGGTTCTTCGAGTGGATCAGCAGAAACCACACAAGCTTGCTCCTGCTTGGGAAGGCCCCTTCATTGTCACCATAGTGCTCCACAACGGAGCGTGCCACCTCTATAACGTCGAGCACAAGAAAGACGAGCCACACACTTGGAATGCAGAGCTGCTCCGCCCCTTTTACACTTAAGCATTCAGACTGTTGAGATGTAATAAGAAATACCTTCTAGTTTGATTATCAAAGACACAGTTTTACAGTCTCCTAAATGATTGTTGTTTCCTCTTTATATGTTTCAAATCCCCCAGTGGGTGCATTAGATGTGAATCCATTTCGCCTAAGTATGAAAAAAGAATCCTGTCGAGTGAAGAGCAAGTCTCTCGCTTGAGGGCTTAGCTGCGAATCCGTTTCGCCTAAGTTTAAAAAATCCTACCGAGTGGTGAGCAAGCCTCTCACTCGGGGGCTTAGCTGCAGTCTAGTACTCGCCTAAGTTTGAAAAATCCTACCGAGTGGTGAGCAAGCCTCTCACTCGGGGGCTTAGCTGCGGTACAGTAATCGCCTAAGTTTGAAAAAAGAATCCTGTCGAGTGAAGAGCAAGTCTCTCGCTTGAGGGCTTAGCTTCGAATCCGTTGCGCCCAAGTTTAAAAAATCCTACCGAGTGTTGAGCAAGCCTCTCACTCGGGGGCTTAGCTGTAGTCCAGTACTCGCCTAAGTTTGAAAAATCCTACCGAGTGGTGAGCAAGCCTCTCACTCGAGGGCTTAGCTGCAGTCTAGTACTCGCCTAAGATTGAAAAATCCTACCGAGTGAAGAGCAAGTCTCTCCCTCGAGGGCTTAGCTGCGAATCTGTTTCGCCTAAGTTTAAAAAATCCTACCGAGTGATGAGCAAGCCTCTCACTCGGGGGCTTAGCTGCAGTCCAGTACTTGCCTAAGTTTGAAAAATCCTACCGAGTGGTGAGCAAGCCTCTCACTCAGGGGCTTAGCTGCAGTCCAATACTCGCCTAAGATTGAAAAATCCTACTGAGTGCTGAGCAAGACTCTCACTCGGGGGCTTAGCTACAGTCCAGTACTCGCCTAAGTTTCAAAAATCCTACCGAGTGGTGAGCAAACCTCTCACTCGGGGCTTAGCTGCAGTCTCGTACTCGCCTAAGTTTGAAAAATCCTACCGAGTGGTGAGCAAACCTCTCACTCGGGGGCTTAGCTGCAGTCTCGTACTCGCCTAAGTTTAAAAAATCCTACCGAGTGGTGAGCAACCCTCACACTCGGGGGCTTAGCTGCAGTCCCGTACTCGCCTAAGTTTAAAAAATCCTACTGAGTGGTGAGCAACCCTCACACTCGAGGGCTTAGCTGCAGTCCCGTACTCGCCTAAGTTTAAAACATCCTACCGAGTGGCGAGCAACCCTCAAACTCGGGGTCTTAGCTACAGTCCCGTACTCACCTAAGTTTAAAAAATCCTACCGAGTGGTGAGCAACCCTCACACTCGGCGGCTTAGCTGCAGTCGAGCACTCGCCTAAGTTTGAAGCAAACCCCTATCCGCAAGGACGACGTGGTGCAGGTCGACTGCAACCTTCTCCTCGGAGCTGCGCCACAAGTATAACGTGCGCTCCATCCTCATCCGCAAGGACGACGAGGTGCAGGTCGACTGCAACCTTCTCTTCGGAGCTACGCCACAAATACAACATGCGCTCCATTCCTATCCACAAGGGAAACGAGGTGCAGGTGATTGCAACCTTCTCCTCGGAGCTGCGCCACAAGTATAACGTGCTCTCCATCCTCATCCGCAAGGACGACGAGGTGCAGGTCGACTGCAACCTTCTCTTCAGAGCTACGCCACAAATAGAACGTGCGCTCCATCCCTATCCGCAAGGACGACGAGGTGCAGTTCGACTGCAACCTTCTCCTCGGAGCTGCACCACAAGTATAATGTGCGCCCCTTCCTGATCTGCAAGGTCGACGAGGTGCAGGTCGACTGGAACCTCCTCCTCAGAGCTGCATCTCAAGTACAAAGACTATTCCAAGTGAAGAACAAGTTCCACTCGAAGGCAAACACAAGCATACTCAGGGATAAACCAAGTTCAGATAAATCCCAAGGTTCAGGACCACGGATCAAAAGTACTCGAGCATCAAGCCCGAAAAAGTTTAACGATTACACAATCACTCGGCATTCCGAGGCAAATAAACGTGGAGCATAATGTTTTTTGGTCACTTGTCAGGAGAAGGATTGGCTGGGTCGCAGAAACTGTCAACGTCTATGCTGTCTGCGATGCGAGTGGCGGCGTCAAGGAAAGTGTCCATGAAGGACTAGAAAGTGTGCCTTTTTGTGTTAGCAAACTTGAGCTCCGCCAGCGTGTCTTCTTTGACATCCTTGCAGTGCACTCGGACCAGAGACAGGGCGACATCAGCGATGTAGCGAGCAGATGACTTCTTCCATTCTTGCACTCGGTCATGAATTTGATTCAGTCGAGCCATCAGAGACTCGAGGTCTTGAGACAGTTCCGCCTGAGGCCAGAGTTCAACATCAACCCGAGTCATCGCAGCCTTCAGGCGAGCAAGATAAGCAACCACACTGTGCATGCGAAATTCCAACCGCAGCACATTCATTGCGACGTCATCTTTGACTGGGCAATTTATGGGATCGAGACCCGTCTCGGCCCGCCCAGTTTCCGCTTCAAAGTCCTGGCAAAGTTCTGCGCAGTCGAGTAAATAGTGAGTCGACAATATAATAAGACCTGTCAATCGACCACAATAAGCCAGTCGAACATCAGTACCTTCGAGCTTTAAGACCAGTTTTGCAGCAAGCTGGCCGAGATAAGATTCTAATTCGCCCTTCTTGGCCTTGAGGTTCCCAATCTCGTCAGTCATTTGTCCTTGTCTTTCTTCAGTCGCTCGACCTCCCGATTGGCGTCAGAGACAGCGGTCTTCAGTTTGGTCTTATTCTAACTTGCTGACTGAAGCAAGCTTCTTGTTAGCAAGTGTCATTTTCTCTCGCGCCTCCTTCTGGGCAGCAGCAAGATCCAGATCCTTCTTCTCTAGAGCCTGCTTCATTTTCTCTAAAGAAATAACATTCTTCAGACGAGCTTGGAGTTGATGGTTTTCACTACGTACATCTGCTCGAGTGGAGTCACTCGGTTCAAAAAACACACGGAAAAGTGCTAGTCGCAAGATGGACAGTCGACGATTGGTTACCTCCCATGGCAGCTACTTCGTCACGAGCAGTCTTGAGATTCTTCCTGGCCAGTTCCAGATCAAGGTTGAGGCTGATTTGCTGCTTGTTCAGTGTAGAAAGTTGAGCCCCAAGATCACAAGATTTCTGTAGTCAACATACAAGACATATCAGTCGACATAAACAAAAGAGCATCACAGTGAAAGTTACTCTATGACTACCGCCGAATCAAACATTCAACGGTAGTCTCGGGGACTACACCCAGTGGGTGCACTTAGCGTGCCCCCACTGGTTTGATTTAAAACTCGACATGGTCTACCCAGCTCAAGTCAAAAAAAGAAGCGAAGAAAGTTGTTCTCAGACCATTGTCGAGTGCCCGTAGTCCACCACGGTCTCGGGGACTACACCCAGTGGGTGCACTTAGCGTGCACCCACTGGTTCAGATTTTCAGTCGGCATGATCCGCCCAGGCCGAGTGAGAAAATTTAGATTCTCAGACCACAGTCGACTGCCCGCAGTCAACTACGGTCTCGGGGACTACACCCAGTGGGTGCACTCAGCATGCCCCCACTAGTTCAAAAATTCAATCGACTCAATCCAAGTCGACTCAAGTGGAAGACCTATACAACTTTAAGGTAGACAAATCCCAGTGGGCGATCGGATGAGAAATTAGATCAGTCGGAAATAACTATCCTGGACATTGGTCTGCAGAGCAGCGTCGGCATTGAAGGCCACCTGACTGGCCTCGTGCACTACTTTCATCTACCCCATCACAAGATTCAACTGAAGAAGAGCTTCCTTGGCGTCACTCGGTGGGTCGTCTGGAGTTTGGTACGCAGTGAAAAGCGATGATGGCAGGGCAGTCGAAGCAGCCGTTGGGTCTGATGCGTGGAGTTGTATTGGAGCAGCAGGTGTCTGAGCAGCTAAACCTGATGGACAGTCAGTCGACAGCGGGATAGCGAAAGTGACGTTGGTGCGAGCCGGATCTGTGGATCGCTCGACCACCGTCCCAGGCATCAGCGTGGACTGAGGAACCAGCTCAGTCCTTTGTCCCTCCTCCTCCTTTCCCTCATTTCTTCATCATCCGGAAGCACAACAATGTCTCGTGGAGCTACAACAAACAGAAAAAATCAGAGAGACAACTAACGAATAATCTAGTCGACCGAATAAATTTGAGTCGGGCAGACTTACTCGCTTTGGAGGTAGCTGCGTCATCGGTTACCTCGTCATCTGGGACCTTGTCGATATCCATATCAGTCACGGCAGAGGTTGGGCTAGAAAAGTTCATCATCCACTCGGTCAGGACAGGAGAATAAGTCGGAGCAAGAAAACACGGGAAGAACATTTACCCAGAAGCAACAAGAACATCCATCTTGATCTTAGGCAAGGTCTTCCGGGCCTTCGAGGGATTGATCTTGAGCTGCTTGGTGACTTTCTCAGCCAGCTCTGGATTCGAAGACCGGGCGCGCTTTTGAGATGGAGCACTCGAAGCCATAGCCTTGCCGCGCCTGCCCGCGGGATCATGGTGCTGCTTGGATCGACGTTCTGAACGAGGCGGTGAGTCAACTACCTCCTCATCGTCTGACTCGTCGCTCTCATCTTCATCATCATCGTCTGGTGACTCCCATTCACCACTCTCCTCCGCGCTATCCACGCCCTCATGGTCCTGCTCCAGAGCTTGTTTGGGCATTGAGTACATCTCTGTGTAAATCTACAAGACAAGAAGTTGAGTGGAAATCAGTCGGATTAACAAATAGTCAGAAAACGCATCCAAATGCAATCGGTTATAGCGGCCAAACCTTGTCTGGCTGGTTGCTGTCGCTGGAAGGGTCGACTGTCCTGGCGCCCGTGGGGTTGTCCTTGTTTTAGATGATGCTCCTCAACCATTGGGCCACTGTTTTGGCCGGCACCTCCTCTGGATGAACCCGAGCGGTGTCGCCAGCTCCGGAGTACATCCACATGGAGTGGTCACGGGCCTTGTAACGCCCGGATAATTATGCTACAGTAATCCTATGCTTATGATGCCACGTCACCAAGATTTATATTGTTAACCTCGCGATGATTCAATCGCATTCCGTTTCAAATTCAAAATTAAATCAAAAGGCAAAAGTAAATAAAACAACAAGGAGAAACAAAAAGAAAAAACCAACAACAAAAAAATACGTCCCGCCCACTGGGCCAACTGGCCCAGCTGGCCTACCAGCCCATGCCGTGTGGGGATAAGACCGAGTCCCCCCTCTCCTCCTCGTCAGCTCCCGGAGATATTTTCCCCCGCACGATCCCCCTCACTCCCCCGCTCCCCTGGCCTATAAGCCACACCCGACCGAACCCTATCCCCATCTCCCCCAGATCCACTCACGACCCCCACTCTCTCCCTCGTTTCTCCCTCCCCACTCGCCTGGATCGGGGAGGAGCCCGATCCCACGCCTCCGCCACAGGCGCCCATCCCCGGTGCGGCCCCAGCCGCGCCGCCCGACGCCACTGCCAGCCTCTCCATCTCCTCCCGCACGGCGCCCGCCCCCTCGACACGAGCTGGATCGGGGGCTCGACCCCGCGGCGCCCCGAGCCCCGACGCAGCATCGTCGCCGCTCATGCTCACCACCAACTCGTCGGCGTCGCTTCCCCGTCCACCTCCCCGAGCCCACTGCCGCCTCCCTATGCTCCGCTGTGAGCCCCGTCCGCCCTCCTCTCTCTCCCCGGTCGCCGGTTCCGTGGCCCTCGCCACCTGACCGAGCGCCCACCGCATCGGATTGTGCCCTGCCTCTATGCGTCGCGTCGCCTTTGCACCCCACGCCGTGCATAGCTCTCGACCGTCGCCGAAGGCCCGGCCGCTGCCAAGAATCGCTGCTTGCCGCGGCAGCCCAGGTCGACCCTCCGCCCATGCCAGCGCCCACCGGTGGCCTCGCGGAGGTCGCGCCCGCCACCGAGCACGAGCCGCCCCTGGTGCCATCCGTGCCCATGTCCGACCTCCATGGGCGCCCGCTCCCCGGCACCCGCACGCCCGCGCCCGTTAAGCCACCCGCCCCGAATGGCCTCCGGTGCCACTTACACATGGGGCCCAGCCCTAAAAATGAAAATAAAAGGGTTTAAAAAAAGAATTAAAAGTAATAATAATTAAAATAATTAATTAACTTAATTAATCCCATTAATTAACCTAATTAACTTATTAACTAATTAAACTGTTAATTAGTGTTAGTCAATGACAACCGGGACCCATGTGCTAGTTTGACCAGTCAAACAGACTTTTGACTGATGACATCATGCTCACACAGTAATGGCTTTTATCTATTTAAATTAATTCCGTTATTTCCGAAAATGAGTTAAAACTTTGGTAAATCATAGAAATTAATCCGTAGCTCGGATGAAAAAGTTTTATACATGAAATTGCTCAGAATGACGAGACGAATCCGAATACGCTCTCTGTTCATCTGTCACATGCTCCTAGCATAGAGAACATGGAACTTTTCCCCTTCGATTTGTCTGTCTGAAAATGCCTAACTCCGGGAAAACTTTCTTGGATGTTTCCCCCTTCGTCGGTAGCGTGTATTGCCGCGTTAGAAACACGCCTAGCGCTGCTTATTGCTTGTCATGCATCTGTTTGCTCTGTACTTACTGTTTCTTCCCCCTCTTCTCTCCGGTAGACCCCGAGACCGATGCTGATGCCCCTGTGATCGACTATGTCACCCACGACCCCTTCTTCTCGCCTGAGCAACCAGGCAAGCCCCCCTTTGATCATCCCGATATCGCCCATTCCATTCTCTCATGCTTTCATTAGATTTTGCTACTATATTTGATTGCTCCTATTCTGCTGCATAGCCTGCTTTTGTAACCCGCTTATTGTTACCTACCTGCTTATCCTAAACTACTTAGTATAGGTTGGATAGTGATCCATCAGTGACCCCCACCTTGTCCTTGTTGCCCCTGCTTCATCATTGACGACTCGATCAACGTGATCGATGACCAGAGCCCGACACCTCACATCACATCATGCCCCTTTTTGTTGCTCGATTCTGCAGAGCTACGATCGAGTGCGGAGGGTGATCCCTCATAATGCACTCCTGATGATAATTCTATAGTGTAGCTATTCGGTCGTGGTCATCAAGGGTGATTTCCTCTTTCACCATTCCCGATACGGCTCTGTCATTCAACACCTCAAGTGTGAACCTCAAGGGTGGTCCCTCTTACGTTCACGTTGATGATTACATCGAGTGGAATCCTCCGAGGGTGATTCCTTGGGTTTTACCCTTGATGTTTGGACACACGGTTACCTTGACTTTACTTGAGGCCCTTGGGAAAGTCGGGCGGGCCCGGAGACCACCCGCAAGCTGGTTACGAGGCACGGCCGGGCCGGCAGGCCGCCCCCGAGTGGGCTGGGCTAGCCCTTGCCGTATTTCCTCGAGATGGGGCGACGGGGTCACATTATCGTGAGTCTCTGATCGTCTCCACAAGCTAATGATACACTATGGTTTGGGTATTTGTTCCGAGTTGGCCTTTGGACTTTACGCACTAACCACCACCCGAGAATAGATATGGGCCTCGACGACGTAGTATCAGCCGAAGCTTTGTCAGACGTCCAGTTCAGCATTGTGGCACGATCGCATCGTGCTGGCCACCCGAGGTGGCGCTGGTATTCACCCTGCACACAACAACCCGAAGTGCAATGGGCGATGGGCCCAGACCCCGGGGTGCTTAGGATGTAGAACGGCGGGGAGCGCTCTGCTGAGCTTAGGTAGGGCTATGACGTGTTGATCTTCCGAGGCCGGGCATTGACCTAGAAAACTATGTCCGGCCAGAGTGATCGAGCGTGTTGGAAAACGTGGTGCACCCCTGCAGGGAAGATATATATTTGAATACCGTCTCCACGGTAATGGACGTTCAGACTTATATCCTGATCTATTACAACTAGAAATGGATACCTAAGATATGTGGCTCCGAGATTGCTTTCTCGCAGGGAGTCGAGGAGGGATCTCTGGGCATTAATGTTACAACATGTTTGATAATTATAAACTGCTATTCTTTATTCTTCCACATGCTGCAAGATGCTTGGAGCTGCTTGAAGATGCTAGTCTTCGATAAGCTAGGCCTTCCCCTCTATTCTGGCATTCTACAGTTCAGTCCACAAATACAGCCCTTCTATTTGATACCAATGCATAATTAGTATAGATCTGATGCTTGCGAGTACTTTGGATGAGTACTCACAATTCCTTTGCTACCCCTTTCCCCCTTCTTCCTTATTTCCGGTTGTCGCAACCAGATGGTGGATCCCTGGAGCCAGATGCCATCGCCGACGGATACTACTACATGGAGACCGCCAACGACCAGGAGTAGTTAGGAGGTCCCAGGAAGGAGGCCTTGCCTCTTCAATCGTGTTGCTTTTGTGCTTGCCTTCTTAAGGCAGTCTTGTCTAACTTATGTCTGTACTCAGATATTGTTGCTTCCGCTGACTCTTGTGTATCGAGCTTGTATTCGAGCCCTCGAGGCCCCTGGCTTGTAATATGAAGCTTGTATTTTTTTTAATTTGTGTGTAGAGTTGTGTTGTGATATCTTCCTGTGAGTCCCTGATCTTGGTCGTACACATTTGCGTGTATGATTAGTGTACGGTTGAATCGGGGGCGTCACAAGTTGGTATCAGAGCCGACTGCCTGTAGGAATCCCCTTTCCAACTCCTTGGCCGAAGTTGAGTCTAGTCTTCAAAAAACTGATTTACGAACATGGCCGTGAGGCTTACGGGCCCACATCGCCATTGGGTGGTATTAGGATCTTTTATTACTTGTCTATACTCTGGGACTCTGATCTTTCTTATATTCGGGTTAAATGATTTTGCTAACTCTATCCTAGGTTCTCGTGATCACCTCCATCCGGAGATTTGTAATACGCCTTTCTTGAATTGAGGGCCAGGATCTGCTTCACATTGTTCACGGGCCGCAGGATCCTTTTATCGAGGGCACCCTGCGTCGTCCCCTGCATATTCGCTCTAGTGGTTTTATCCGACGTGGATGTAGCCTTTGCTATGTCTCGGTTTTGTATCCTTCCATCGCGTGCCAGAGTGCCACCTAGTATGTCTAGGATGATTTCTTGTCCGAACTCATACTAACAACGTGTAAATGGATCTGTATAGGTATATGTATGTCTTTAATGACTACTGCTTTGTACATACTGCGCCTTTGCTCATTGTTCAAGTTACATCATGAATGACTCCTTACACCTGCTCCACCCCTTGTTAAACCGCTCCCTGATGTTTCTAGCAGGATGGCAGACGATCCTCCACCTCCACCCTAGATTGCCGCAATGATGCAGCAGTTTGAGCTGAATCGTCAGTTTATGAATGGGGTAATGGCTCAGTTTCCAAACCAGAATGCTCATCAACAGCCTGTCCCAATAACGCTGCAAGAATTTGTGCGCCTCAACCCGTCCATTTTTCGCAAGTCCACCAATCCTATGAATGATGATGATTGGCTTCGTGACATCATGTTTGAGATGGAGTCAGCTAATGTTGCCCCTGCCAGTTATGTCACCTTTGCGACATTTCACCTGAAGGGTTCAGCTGCTCAATGGTGGGAAAGCCACAGGGGTCTACTGCCTTGTACATGGTAGGAATTTCAGTTAGCTTTCCGTGCATGGCACATTCCTCAAGGTCTGATGGACCAGAAGAAGAAGGAGTTCCGCAAACTCTCACAATGCACAATGACTGTGGATGAATATCAGAGGAAATTCCTTGAATTATCTCACTATGCTGCGGATGACGTATGCACTGACGCTCGCAAGCAGGAGAATTTCCTCGAAAGACTGCATCCCGATATAAAGCTCACACTTGTTGCTCATGATTGCGCAGACTTTGCGACGCTTGTCAGCCAAGCTTTCCGAACTGAAACTGGTCTGACTGAGTACCATCACTACAAAAAAAATACACTTCCGTGATGATACGTGTTTGTCGCAGTAGGTCGCGTTTTTTGTCATGCATGTACATCCATGACAAATTTATGATAGAATCAAGATAGTCATACCTGTGCTGTCGTAGAAGTGTTCCATGACATTACGAAAATTATCATCCCGGAAGTGTCCACTTCCATGACGATAAATCGCGCGTCACAGAAGTGCTTTCGTCAAGGGTGACCGACACGTGGCATCCACCGTAACGGAACGCCGTTAAGCTATCGAGTCGGGTTTTGGATCTGATAACCCGTTAATAGCCCCGACCAATGGGGATTTTCCACGTGTAAAATCATCATTGGCTGGAGGAAAAACGTGTCGGCTCACCGCTGGGACAGATGTCATCCACTCATTGGACAGAAGGCGCCTATGATACGTCGACACGTGGCACGGCCCAACAGAGGCCCATTGCAGTGAAAAGGCCGGCCTGTTTGACTTGGTTAAAAGGTGGCGGGCTGGCCCATGGAAAGCCTGTTAACGGCATGTTCGCTTATAGCCCATTTACAGCCCGCTAACCCAAAGCCCGTTACGCCCTATTCGAATTAGGCCCAGTAGCATCATCTGGGCCATCTTCCAGCCCGTTTTCACTTCTGGCCCATGTATGGCCCATGACGTCTTTCGGCCCATATGAGGCCCTATGTAACTCTTGGCCTACTAACGGCCCGTGGTGAAACTGGCCCATAATGAACAGTGTATCACTTTACACCCATTAATGGCCCGTGGTGGCGGCCCGTATAGAACGAAGTATCACTTTATACCCATTAACGGCCCGTTATTCCGTTGGGCCGTTTCCAGCCCATGTTATCTTTCGGCCTTCTCAGAGCCCATTTATTCTTGGGCTCATTTCCAGCATTCGTTTACTTACGGCCCGTTACTGTCATTTTCTGCTTGTGGGCCAAATTCAGCCCGTGGTTACAGTCGGCCCATTTGTGGTCCGTTAATACGTTGGGCCGTTTTCATAGCATCATCAAATACGGCCTATTAACGATGGCTCGTTATGGTCGGCCCATGAACGGACGATTCCAACTCTAGCCCGTTTACGCCCAGAATGCGGTCTGTTTGGCCCATGTTTGGCCAATCGATCATACGGCCTGTATAAGGCCCATTGATGATACGACCCGTAGAAGGCCCATTGATGATACGGCCCGTAGAAGGCCCATTGTTTCTACGGCCCGTAGAAGGCCCATTGTTTCTACGGCCCGTAGAAGGCCCACTGTTTCTACGGCCCGTAGGCCCATTGTCACTACTGTGGCGTTTATTGTAGCCTAGTTTTAAAAAATAGGTTATTGCAGCCACTAGCAAACCGCAGAAAAAGAACTGCACTGACTACAAGCAAACAAATAAACAAGACAACAAGGAGATAAATAAGAAAGCAACTTACACTAGGCTATCACGGCTATTACACATATTACATCCATTTGGGCATCAAAGTTCGCCACTAGTGCAAATATAGGAACACAAAGAGCATATAAACGCCGAGCAAAACAAGTCCAGAATGAAACCACTTGAAGAGCTCAAGAAACAATATCCTGGGTACCCATAATGCTTGGCAAGATGCTTAGCAAGCTTATTAACTTTCTCTTGTTTGGCGCTTAAGTCCTCCAAATATTGTTCTTTGTTGCACCGAAAAGTATGCATCTGAATTATGCAGGGACTTCCTCATCCCTTTGGCTTCCTGTCGCATAACATCTGATTGATGTCTTTCAACTTGAAGTTGAGACTCAAGAAGCTGAACTGATTTAGGCAACGAGTTCGAAGAGCTGGTGCCAAGATGGTAGCCAATGCTTCGAACACTACATCAAGACAGGACTTTGGGGTTGTCTCAGTGTCTTCAATATAGTTTTTATCAGCTTTCTTGGAGACCAACAAGGATGTCTCACTATCTTGAACCTTATCTGCATTACTTCCTTTACCATTGCATAACAGGGTACTCTTCTCCAATATTTTATCCGCGTTCTAAAGAGAAACAAACAAACACATCTCAGGTTTACAATGTAGTATATGAAACTCATTTTGGTAAACCAGTTCAAGAGTAAGGTGGACAGGATAACAACATGAAACAAACATATATCTATGTAGTATGGTCCTTTGTATGGTCTATATCATTCTAGTTTATGTTGCCAAATCAAGATAGATACAGTTCAATCATATCTATTTAAGACAAAGCAGCATAGACAGAATATAAGTGTGGGAAACTACACAACAATAACAACACTTGTAATGTGCATGGCATGAGAACATAACTGTTTATTCAATTGAAACTGAAATCAACATAGAGCAAGTTACAACAGAAACAGCCAAACACGTTGAAGAAACAGGTTTAAAACATACCTGTTGCGCCATTGGAGTTTCAATTGCATCCTTCAAATTTGAAATTGGTTGGTATCGATAAATCTGTGATGCAAGAGCAAAGTAGTATGAACCATAGCTACGGAACCTGACACGAGAACAATTCTTCTTCGCTTTAAGCGTTGACTTGGGTTCGGAGTGGTGGTCCTCGTGATTTGGGCACTGCAGTTGCCTTACTAACTGCTCGTGTTTGGGTGCTCTGTGGTGGAGACGGTGTTGTGTCAACGGGAACTGGGTGTCTATCTGCTGGGGTTGGGGTTAGAAGGGGTGTAGCTGGTTCTCTGTCCAACCGGGTAGGGGTACAATCTGCATGAGTGTGGGTTATGTGTGGTGGGGCTGGTTCTTGGGCAAGTACAACCGTGGTTCTATCTGCATCGACAGGTAGCACGATCTTTTCTGAAGACCGTGTTTTTACTCCCACAGATACTGCCATCACTCCCTCCAATTGAAATGGCTGATAAACAAGAAAAGTAATTGAATGTACAGACATTGTAAGATAGACAGGTGCAATGGATAGTAGGGAAGAAAACAGGGCATGAAATAATTCACATTTATGTTGTCTAAGCAAATGAATAGCAGGACATAATTTCACATATATGATGGCTAATTAAATAGGATAGCATGACACAATTTCACATGTATGATGGCTAACTAAACAGGATAGAATGACATACTTCAAAATATGATGACTATGTAAACAGGATGACATGATATAACTATACGATGTGTCTATTAAAGTGGTTGGCATGCCATAAATCACAAACATGCCGTCGATGGAAACATGATGGCATGATATAATTCACGGATAGAATGACATAATTTAAAATATGATGACTATGTAAACAGGATGAGATGATATAACTATATTATGTCTTTAGAAAATGGGTTGGCATGCCATAATTCAGATACATGTTGTCTATGTAAACATCATGGCATGACATAATTCAAATATATGATTTATATACTAAGGAAGTGAGCAGAGGGCAATCGCATATATGATGTGTCAACTAAGGAGATGGCATTCAATATTGTGTATATGATGTAAAAACTAAGCATTGCAATACAACATATGCATTATATGAGTAATATAACCCTGCCAAGTTTGAGCATACACCTCAGGGGGATAATAGGACTGGTCATCTGCCTCTGAATCCTCCTCTGAAGAGCTATCTGTAACCAACAAGATATCTGCTTCAAAGAGGTAGCATTATCTGCTCAAGACCTTGTTTTCACTCCAGATTTCTCCATCACCAATTCAAATGGCTGATGCACAGAAGAGCAGTTGAATATACAAACATTGTCGACAAAAGCAATGAGAAATACAAAAAAGGACGGCATGATATAATTCACATATATGACGCTTGCCTAAACAGCATGGCATTGCATAATTCACATACATAATGCCTTGCAACAAGATAACATTGCATAATTCACATATATAATGTCTTGCAACAAGATGGCATTGCATAATTCACATATATGGTAATTAGACACTAAACAGGTGGCATTCACACAAAGCATGTCTAAACTAAGCAAATGACATAGCAATGCAAGATACCATATGCACTATATGAGCAACATAACCCTGCCAAGTTAGGGCATGCACCTCGGGGGGGGGGGGAATATGACTGGTCATCTATCTCTAAATCCTCCTCTGAGGAGCTATTGGTAACCAGCAAGGCATGCGCTTCGTCAGATAGCATTGTCTGCTCTGAAGACCTTGTTTCCACTCCAGATTTTTCCATGACCATGCCGAATGGCTGATGCACAGGAATGTACTAAAATTGTTGACAAATTTAACACGTAATAAAAAATTGATAGCATGATATAATTCACATATAAGATGACTGGCTAACCAGGGTGGCATTGCAAAATTCACATATATGATGCCTGGCTAGACAAGATGGCATTGCATGATTCACATATATGATAAAGAAACTAAACAGATGGCATTGACACAAAGCATGTCTAAACTAAGCAGATGACATCTTTAATGTATACAGTAAGCAATGCAAGGCACCATATGCATGATATTACCAACATCAAGATGCCAAGTTAGAGCGAAGACCTCATGGGGTAAATAGGAGTGGTCTTCTCCTTTGAATCCCCTCGAAATGCTTATCTTCCTCTTGATTACGATCCGAAATGGGTGGAGGGGGCTGCCTTTGCGCCCACCATGGAACAACGTCTGCATGAAATTTTATTGCCACGCAAGGCTCGTCTCTTTTGCTCTACATGATCAGTTCCATTGTGTACAATAATTGGCATGCATAGGAATAAAACATAGTGAGATTATGTAAGGAGTGCATGCACAAATCCAGAGTGATGGTAGCAAACTGTGGATAGACCCAAAACCAATGATAGCGGCGGATAATAGCTTTAGTTAAAAATACAGATAATGGCTCCTTTAATGTTTGTTTGCACCCAACATGAAACTCATAGTAGACACCGGAGATTAACTAGATAGTAGATGATAGTACTGATTGCTGCCCTAATATGTACCCCACAACCATTTAAAAACTCAAGTTTCAGCATTAGTTTGGACCTGACTCAGAGTCTAATAGGTGAACACGACGATAATGTAGCATGTCATCATATTAAGCGACGCATAACGTAAGAAGACACGCAAGAGTGTGACCTCCCTTGCGGACCCGTGTAGTCCTCAAGGTCATCTGCTCAGTTGATGATGGTAATGCAGTTGTCGTGGCTGCCGACGGCGGGGAAGAAGATCTGAGGTGACGAAAGACAGTCTGGAGAGTGGATCCCTGCTGTGGTGAACCCTTCCATCGTTGGAGCAGCTAAGCTGGGGTGGAACACAACGTCGTAGGAGCAGGACAAACCACACAAGGTTTTCTTTGACACATATCTGTAACAGAAGTAATTGAGTAAGGGCTTGTTTGAATTTGAGGATTCTAACAATGCAGGGATAGGAAATAGACAGGAATAGGATAGGAATGCACGTGCAAAACAGAGAATTTAAAAACACAGGATTTCTGCCAATCTGGGTGTTTGATTCACAACAATTGGAAGATCACAGGATGCAAAAAAGCATGGTGAGATTAAGTCAAACCACAAGAAAATGTACGGTTATAATGCTATTATGCTACTATCTCTTAGTCTTGTGCTTGATGAATAGGAATATGAAAAGGAGGAGAAGTGGAAATTAGAATTCCTACGGTTTTTCTTTCAAGGAGACACTAAAGGAACAAATCCTACAGTTTTCCTTTGCTCCATTCCTTTGCACCAAATTCATGAAAAGTAGTACCATAGGAAACTTTCCAATTCCTATGTTTTTCATTCACTTTTCCTTTCAAGCACTGGCGATTCTAGTAGGCAGGCTTGAGCAAGGAAAATCCTACACTAAAAAATTTTTTTGTGCTACTTCTATTACTTTGGACCCAGGCCACTGCCATACTAGCTCAACTCCCAGGCCCATCGACAAATGCACAGCTCAAACGCGCAGAGATAAATAATGATGGCGTTCAAGAGAGTCCATCACGGATAGCTAAGTTGCCTGGTACCTCACTGCTTGTCATATAGTAGGATAAAATAATCGTATTTCCCGTTACTACGAGTGCTCAGTGGACAATATATATAACATGTAGAGTAAAAAAGAGATGCAACAAGTGTACAACCTCTTTGGCGAAGCCATGTCGATCTCAGCGTGATTGGGTTGGCCGGTGAGGATGCTCCGGCTGACTTTGCTGTCGGAGGAGGGGAAGAAGATCTTAGGCGTCTGGAGATGGAGCCCGAGGTATTGCTCCGCTGTGATGGAGGGTTTCGTCGTTGGAGCAGCTCCGGTGAGTTGGACGACGCCGAGGCTGAAGCAGGACAAGAGAGACAACGAACAACGTTAACCTGAGTGGAATTCTAATAGCATCTCCAATACATGACGTAAAATACATAACCACAAAGTGCTAGATGTAAAATACATCAGCCGCTCATCTCTGAACTTAACTGTCGAAACTGAACTTAACTGTCGAAACTGAATTTTGTTGTCGAAACTGAATTTTGTTGTCGAAACTGAACGCACTAGCAAGGTGAGGCTACGTCGGTCGATCGACTTTTTCATCTCTGGTCAGTCGATTTTGCAGCCGTTGGATACGAAATCAAGGGCCTGCGGTTCATCTTCAACCTCCACCCCCCTGAGCCGCCAGCCACCACCGGCCAAACAGCAGCCCCGCCGCCCATGGCGGCGGCCGCCGCCCCGCCGCCCAAAACACTCCCCACCACCGATCCGCCGCCGCCCAGCCATCCCTCTAGCCCCCCCCCGTGCGAGCTTTTCTCCAGCGATCCCCACGCCACCGCCCGCCAACGCCCGCCACCGCGGCGACCACCGCCCCATCCTGAACCCTAAGATAGATAGTGGGTACCTCTCCGTGAGCCCCCCTCCCCACTGCGGCTGGTTCTTCCTTCACCCAGCGAGCCCCCCCTGAAAATCGATCGACCCAAAAGTCGATTCAGTCGACTAAAGTGTAGCTAAATCGGAGCAGCATCGCAAGCAAGATCAAGAGCGAGAGCAGCAGCGCGACCAAGAGCAATAGCAAGAGCAGACCAGGCAGGGGACCGAGAGCAAGAGCAGAGCTAAAAAACAGGTAGCTCCTCTGAGCGCGAGCGAGAGCTAAAAGTGGCAGCAGCTCCTCCATGATGTGGGCGTGTCACTGGGGAGGCGGCATTTGTGGAGGAAGTGGCGGCGATTAGTGTACAACCTCTTTGGTGGCGCCGATTAGGCCGCAGCTTCATCCGAGGAAACGGTGATGATGATGCTCTTCCGTGGTGCGGTGAAGACGGCGGTGTGGGAATGGAGGTGGCGTGAAAGACGAGGGGAATGTCAGGGCAGCTCCTTGGAGGTGGAGGATGGGGTGGCTGAACCGGCGGGACGATGAGATCGACGACGGATCCTCATCCGGTACGGTGGATGAGGGACGTCGAGGTGTTGTTGTGGACGACGTCGTCGGGGAAGAGGCTCCGGCTGGGTGGCGGACGGAGCAGGGTGTGGGGTTTCGTCGCGGGTTTTCGCGGCCTCGGTGTACGAATGGGTGGGCGGATGGGATGGCAGTGGGGAACCATGGCTTAGAGACGCGCTTGTCCGAAATGTGGGGTAAGTTATGAAAGTACCCCCACCGATTTGAGGCGGTTCTTTCGGTTCAGGGGTACCACGGGCATTTCGCGTGTCGGGATTTCACAGGAGGTGGGAGTTTTCGCGCGCGTTGTAATTTCGAAATAGCAAGGCGCGGGTTGAGATGGAGGCAGTTGTCGGAGCACAACGAGACAAAGATATATCTTAAATATTTCAGGTTAACAAAGCGTGGGTTGAAGAGGCGGGAGTTTCGCAGCACGATAGACAGAGAGGCTAGCTTGAATTTTCGGCATAACAAGGCGCGGCTTGAAATTTCGGAAGAACAAGCTTAACGTGTACCCAAAAAAAGACAATTTGCACCTCAACACGCACAACACACACACAAACACCATTTAGACTAGAGTAAGGTACAGTGCATTGCACGCATGAGATTTGGCAACCAAATTATGAATAAATACCACAATATAGCATGCAAGCTTTGAGTCATATATGCATGATGTAGATGTTCGTTTAATTCTTATAGTTCATTTCATTCAAAATCATCTAGTTTTTATAAGAAAGCTAATCTATTTTAAGATTCATGGAATTGTGCATTGTAAGACATAAAGTAAAAACAAATAATGGCAAATCATGTAGAAAAACATTTTGGCAATTCTGATACAGAAGATTCTAGAACAAATAAGAAGTGCTTGTGTTTTGATGTTTGTGCATTATGCTTAAGTTCAACCATGGAGTCTTCTAGATTATACATGTGGCGAAATCTGGTGGAATCTAGATGATATCCAACGGCCAATAGTGCTCAAATTTGCCATCTTTGGACCATCGGATTCGCCTCATTCAACGACCATCTTTCAAAGTTAAAGTTACCCGCACATAATATCAAAAACATATAAAATATAATATATATAGGGGTATAGAAATAGATATGTGATGCGAAAGCCGCCCATCATCTCCAATTAGAATAGTGTGTCCATGCACGGATGCGACGTGGCCAAATGATGTCTACCATCGGTATCTCAAATTCAAATCAGTCTGACCTTGTTCAATGTGTATACATTACAACATGCTTCTTTCCAAACCACACCGCGCAGATCTCCGTTATATTCACGCATGCATGGGTTTCAAACATCAGGATCTCTTATTCAAATATTTGAATTCAACTTTACATTGATTATGACCTCACCTATTCTTTTACACCCACATAGTAGTCTTCTCTTTATAATTGTACCACTAACTTTCTCTCGTGCATGCATGCACACACACTACCAATCGGCATTATCCATCGTGACGCATGCAATCTTTTTCTTCAGGTCGGTCTCCCATGAAGGCACACACCCACACACACCCCCTCTCCATCATATCGGGCATTCTTTATCTCTCACGCGTGCATGCGCAGCGATCGATGTTCCTCTATGTATGTGTGTATATAGCTAGGTCTTTCATAGTTTTCCACACAAACCGATCAATCGATATATCCAGTGAGGTCTCACCCTCTTTCCCACGTCCACATCGATCAATCTATACCTCTCTATATAGGATTAACATATATAGCTAATACACCCACATTAATTATATATCCAACGCCCCTCTCATCATCCATGCCTTCCGCTTCATCTCTCAGACGCGTGCACAATGGCGAAGACAGGCGATAAGGGCCCTGCCCCCTAACATCACTATATATCGAGGCTAATATGAATGTGATCATTAGACAATTGCTGCTAAAAGGTTTAATTTCATGAATTGACCCTCCTCGTAAAGGATTAGCAATGCTTGGCCCCTAGCTCATTTATTTTTCATGGCTCAGCCATCAAGTTACAACAGCGCGCGTGTTCGCCCCCTCTCTCTAAATATCGATCTCGCACTTGTGCATTCCTTCATAGTCTCCCTCCACTCGGCCCCTCGCACCATCTTCTAGCCCCCACCGGATTTTGCCACATGTACAATCTAGCAGACTCCATGGTTGAACTTAAGCATAATGCACAAACCTCAAAACAACAGTGGTTCTCTTTTGTTCTAGAATCTTCCGAATCATAACTGCCCAAACTTTTTTTTAGTTGAATTGCCATTATTTGTTTTTACTTTATGCTTTACAACACACAATTTCATGAATCATAAAATAGATTAAGGGCTTCTTTGATTCAAAGGATTCTCAAAGGAATTTTGGAGGATTCTAATCATTGGGATTTTTACCTATCTTGGTTGTTTGATTCATAGGATTGTAAACCATAGGAATTTTTCCATATGATTCATTTGCACTAGATTTCATAGGAAACATCCCATCCACTCAAACCTCTTTGAAAGAATTCTGCGTTTTTTCCATGCACAATCAAACACTCGTATAATCCTGTAGGATTCAAGACGACATTCCACTATAATCCCATGTTTTTCCTATTCCGCGTTCTTAGCTTTTTATAAAAACTAAGAGGTGCTTGGATCAAGGGACTTATTTTAGTCTGACTAAAAATAGTCTCTTTAAGAGACTAAAGTTCCAAGCACCCCTGACTAAAGAGGGGCTAAAACTACTCTTGAGACTAAAAAATTTTAGTCAGGGGTACCCCTACTAAAATGTGGATTAGTCCTCTCTCTCCTCATTTAACTCCTCTCCTTTAACATGGGTGAGTTCTGGATTGGAGGGTTTGGAGGATAATAAATGCTTATTAACTTGATTTTAGTCTCCTTAGTATTTGGATCCAAGAATGGATGATGCTAGCATGTTTTAGTCTCACTACTTTTAGTCATGGGACTAAAACGTATCGAAGCACCCTCTAATTGATTTTGAATGAGATGAACTATAAGAATTAAATGAAGGGCTACATCAGGCATATATCACTCAGAGCTTACATGCTATAGTGTGGTATTTATTCATAATTTGGTTGCAAAATCTGATGCGTGCAATGCACGTGTACCTTACTAGTACTTCGAGTATGTGCAAAACATGTAAATTAGAATACCAATGGCATGCTACACAGTGTCTCTCTTACAGTTCATGAAGCCACGTGGCACATGTGGAGGCGTTATCGCGACCTCCTTGCGTGGATTGATCACAGTGTCGTGCTGCTGGTTCTAGAAGAATGTACTCGTCCTCCTTGAGCCATCTTGGCGGTACATGCACGGTTTAAGATGTGCACGCACGCCACGCATGCACTCATTCCCTACGCACGCGCAGCGTACATGGGCGGACGCAATTTTGTACCAAGATCCACCCCATGTGATAATTTGACGCGTGTAAAGTCATTCACTTCATTGATGGTCCATTAATATAGCGCATGCAAATTGAGTGGACGTGAGGGCGGAAGAAAGATATTATTACTCCACTGTGCGCATGCGAGTAGTTAAATCGTGGGTTTCTAAGTAGTACTTCCATTGGTCTCCTTCGTATTTTGTGCCAATTTTTTACAGTAACATAATATTTACGCATTTGAGCAGTGTAGTACTTGAAATTTATGTTCCGCTAAACTCATCGGGAGCCGTTTCGGGCCTCGAACCCAAAACCATCAATTAATCTTTACCGTGTTCCCATCACATTCGAAAGCCTGCTCACACCTACTAGTACGTACCAAACCTGAACGTGTTCCCACTATGCAGGTATTAGTACTAGTGCTAGTACTTAGGTTATAAAAAGGGGAACTACCTAACCGAAAATTACTCTACCTTTCCTCCTCATAAGTGCTTCTTCTTCGTCCGTCGTTGCCATGGCCGGTGAGCAGAGCTCTAGGTCGAGAACTACTCGTAACAAGGGAGAGGCAACCAAGGCTACGGAAAAAAAAAGAGGGCTCGCCGCCACGCAGAGACCTCGAAAGATCTCTCACGGACAGGCGATGGCTCCCAGGAGCGCCCTAGCCGCGGAGGCGAACATGCCAAGGCGGCGGAGCTGGAGTCGTTATCCCTCGACGGCATGCCCGATCGGCTCAATAAGCACCTCAATAAGCAGAAGGAGTTCATCCAAGGCTTGATGGAGTTGCTAAAGGAGAGCCTCGACGACATGCCCGCTAAGCTCAATCAGCAGGGGGAGTTGACCGCCGACTTGGTGATGCTGCTAAAGAAGAGCATTGCCTCGGAGAAGAAGGCGACAGGCGAAATCCTGCGACTTCAGGAGGACAAGGCGAAGCTTTGCCACAAGATCGACATGTTGAAGGAGAAGAACGCCGGCTGGAAGAAGCTACAAGAGAATAGTAGTTCCTCAATGAAGATGCTGCAGGCCCTCGTCATGGAATAGAAGGAGGAGTTTGCGAAGCTCCACATCGAGCACCCGGCTGCTGTCAAGGTACGTAATGTGGCCGTGGAACAGATGATGAAGGCTCGCGTTGAGAAATCCCGCGTCATGGACAGAGTGAAGAAGATGGCGGAGGAAACGCGCAAGGAGATGGAGGTCGTGGAGGCGATGAAGAAGCAGTTACGACTCCGCAGTGAATTAGATCATTTGGGGTGATAATCTTCCTTCTTCTTTTGCTGTTGTGTTTCATCTTTTGCTTCGGGTGTTTCGCCGCACGTGTCACGTTCTCTGCGAGGCATGAATGGTACAATGGTTTTTTTGAGGGAATGAATAGAACAATGAGATGACTAGAAAATTAGATCATTTTTTATCGCCATATGGCACTGGGCTGCCGTGTTCCGTGCTCCTCCGTCGCAGTACTACTCCAGTGGAAAACTTGAGTATACCGAGCGGTTCTTTGCTCCTCCTCGATCAGGTCGTCGGCGCATTTATACGAGCAGTCAAATTACAAGGCCCCGCCTTCCAGCAGTAATGAGCCATAAAATCATAAAGGCCCTCGCCTCTCGTGAAACCGACCAAGCTAGACTGCTCCGCCCTCTAGCCTTATAAAAAATGTATACTTTTGTACAGCAGTAGTATCGATGGATTGCGCCATGGAGCAAAACTTGAAATTAAAAAAAGGTGGTACATATAGAGAGCGCTGGTCGCCAAATTATGCATATAGTACTATTAAAAGGCTAGTCACAATAATGGTGTCCAGCACAACCCACCCTCAAATAAAACTAAGCACCACAGAATTCTTTGACAAAACTAAGCACCCTGAAATTCTTTGACAACTAAACTGCTGGCTATATGATGTTGGCCATATATATTGTAAGTATATAATGTGAAGAAACAGTGGTAGTACTATACCAACTAAAAGATGAAATGTAAGAAATACTAGTATGTACGTCTCAAGAGTTAAAGTAACAAGAAGAAACATAACATAGTTCTCTGGGGCTCAACACAACACACCCTCAAATTAAATTAAGCACACCTGAAATTAAACTTTGCAACTATCCCGTAGACACTGCATTAGAACCACCATGAGCAACGACACTGCCACCTTACTCGGAGTCCTCGTCCACGTCCTCGACTTCGTCCTTGTCCCTCTTCCTCTTGGCCGATACTTCTTTGCTTGAACCGCCAACTTGGCTGTTGCTCTTCATCCAACCCTTGTAGATATTGAAACAAAGGTAGCCATCCATTGCAGCGTAGTGGATGTGGTCTATATCTAGTACATTCCGCTGCCATGCATGACGATGAAACGTGTATGGAGGTTTCTCCAGTTTACCGTACGAAGGATGAACCATGGCTCCTGCCAGGGTCAGCATTGAAGGCTGACGAGAGGACACCAGCCGATTCTTTTGGAGGTCGAAGGTGTTGCCTACAACGAGGCCTATCCGACGCAGGACTTCTTTGTCGTTACCAAAGTCTACAGTAACGAATTTGACTAGGTTGCTCTCGAGGAAGTCCTTAAAATCCTGGCACTCAACGTCGGCATGGCATATGTGGTAGACCAAGCATAAGTCATGCACGCAAACCTGGATCACGGAAGGCTTCTTCCTCTCTTCGTCCTTTAGATCCTTCTCTCGTCCCAGGACTGTGGTGTACTCAACATCTAGCCCAGCGACCCACTCATCATCCGAGTCTTCGAACATGCGTCTGAAGCGAGAAAGGCATCCTTTCACCGTCGCGGAAGAACGGGTGTAGATGACGTCGAACTCATCGCCGGTGATGGTTCTGACCTTGTACTCACCGCTGATCGGGGAGATTTGGGACGCCATGGATTTGGGAGGAGGGTTAGGATTAGTGGAACTGCCATAATGTGAATGGACGGGACGACTAGGAGCGAACCGCCGTAGTAATAAAGGACGTGCGGGGACGAGTAGGAGCGAACTGCCAGCGTGCGAACGGCAGGGTAGTGGCTTTCCATTCTCCCATGATACGGGCTTCTGAGAGCCCTTGGATCTGAGATCGAATGGTTGCATGGTGTGATTCTAGACCTATGGGTGAATATCCTATCTTGGAGGGTTATTCTGCAAATTTTCAACAACTTAGCATGTGACCGTTTGATCTCAAATCCAAGGGCTGCCAGCAGCCCGTATCATGGTCGCGCCTACCATGACCGTCGCGTCACTCGTGCGATCGCGCCCTTGGAGATTTAACACGGTGTTTTAGGCTATCTGATGTTGGCATGTCATACATAGTCATCACTTAGTCACTCATACTACAACAAGGTTGGCTATAAGTGTATTTTTTTACTCCTCTCTATCTCTTTCTTCGTACTCCCTCTGTCCCATAATATAAGTACGTTTTTGACACTAGTGTAGTGCCAAAAACTTTCTTATATTATGGGACACAAGGAGTACTAGTATTTATTGCATTTGCCAAGGAGTGACCTCTTCCAATGAAATGGTGTTGCTAAGTTTGCTTCATTTAATTAGCTATAGACTCAAAATTGTCTTTTCACCTAGGTACACGCGCTTAGCACCGTTTCTTCCTTGGGTCACCAATCTAGTCTCTCTCTTCTTGATTAACTTGCCACATCAGACTTTATGCCTAAGTGGCAAGCTTAAGCACCTGCAGGAGCAAGTAAGGTGCCCGTCCGTTGCACGGAAGAGTGAAATGCATTGATCGGGGTGTTGTTTACTTTGACAAAGGATGTGGGGGTCATCTCATGTGTAATTGGTATCGATAGGTTTCTTCGGCTATTATTTCATCTCTAGAGCTCAGAAACATCCGGGTGAAATAGATAAAAAAGTATCTTTTGCAAACAATAGCGTTCAACTGTTCAACCTGCATCCAAAACTTGTGAAGAAATAACTCTTATTGTGCTTTTCAGGAAATGGTTCATCATAAGTCTTTCACCGGTACTGTAGTGAAAATTCATACATGGAAGATTCTAGACTAAACCACAAATGGATACACTTTTATTCATGCGCGATACTCCAATAGAGCAAGATCATGCATGGAAGTCTCCACATGCTTAGACAGCGGATTACATTGAGCGAAGACTAATGATCAACATTTAACTTAGTAATGCATATGTCCAGGTGAACTTCCTTGGAGTCCCCATGCACATTGTTGGGGTCAAATAATACCATCGTCTTCCATGTCCACATCGGCGGAAAGGTCCCAGCTCGGCAGAGTCCAAGTCAGCTTGCGTAGCGAGCCAGTCGCCGCCCACGGACCACCGAGGGGTAGTAATAGTGAGCACGCACCCGTACATCGGCCACGTGTCGGTCTCAGCGTCAGCGGCGTCGCCCGACGCACACTACGAGATGTGGCGGTGGCTGCGCGGCCTCGCCGGTGGCCACGATCAAGAGGAAGACGCTGCCGTCCTCCTTCGAGACTAGAAGGCGGCACTGATCCTCCAGTGACTCCGGCACGGTGAACGGGTAGCACGTCTCGTACTTGATGTTCTTCGCCAAGGGCCAGTAGTGATCGCCGCATGCCTACGTCAGGTGATGCACGATGTCCACCGGCGAGCCCCAAAATGGCACCGGGCACTCATAGCAGTAGACGAAGGGCTCCTTGGAGGCATCGACCAGGCCGTCCATGAAACGGGAGTGGCTGTAGGGGACGTTCAGCCAGTTGAATATATGAGCAAGTTACTACGAGATTTACTACAAAATAAATCATGACGGCTATAATAGAGATTAAACTAATCATGCGGACTAGCATAGTAGATGAACAGATCGATTCTAGGAGACAGAGTAGAAACATGAATTCTACCATGATTTCGAACAGGAAGGACAAAAACACATACGGTGCAACGGGAGCAGCACCATTGGCGTTGAGGTTGTCGCCCGTGTCGTTGAGGAAGAGGTTGCCGAGGTCGGGGAAGAAGTCGTCGTCGGTGAAGTCGTGGCTGCTAGCAGTCGCGAGAGTGTGCTCCCCAAATGTCAACAGCGCCCGCCGAATGGAGCGCAGGAGGGAGTGGCTGTAGGGGACGTTGTAGCCACCGAATGGAGCGCAGGAGTAGCCCACGAAGCAGTAGATGGTGCTCCTCCCTAGTCTCTATTCTTATCTCTATCTCTACTACTCTTCTTTGTTTTTTATAATATACTAGTTGTAGTTGTCAAATCGAATAGTACTGCGCCGTCCACTGCACCCCCGGCTGAACACGCCTCCTCGCCTCCATTAAACCCGCATGCAAACATAGAGACCTACTCCGGCCCGCGGGAGGAAATTTGCCGTTGCCGCGGGAGGGTTATTCTGCAAATTTTCAGCAACTTAGCATGCGACTGTTTGATCTCAGGTCCAAGGGCTTCTAGCACCCCCATATCATGGTCGCACCTACCACGACCGTCGCGTCGCACGCGCGGTCGCGCCCTTGGAGATTTAACATGGTGTGTTAGGCTATCTGATCTTGGCATGTCATACATTGTCATCACTTAGTCACTCAAACTACAACAAGGTTAGCTATAAGGTTGGCTATAAGTGTATATTTTTTTTACTCCTCTCTATCTATTTCTTCGTACTCCCTCCGTCCCATAATATAAGAACGTTTTTGCCACTAGTGTAGTGCCAAAAATGTTCTTATATTATGGGACACAGGGAGTACTAGTATTTATTGCATTTGCCAAGGAGTGACCTCTTCCAATGAAATGGTGTTGCTAAATTTGCTTCATTTAATTAGCTATAGACTCAAAATTGTCTTTTCACCTAGGTACACGCGCTTAGCACCGTTTCTTCCTTGGGTCACCAAACTAGTCTCTCTCTTCTTGATTAACTTGCCACATCAGACTTTATGCCTATGTGGCAAGCTTAAGCACCTGTAGGAGCAAGTAAGTACAATAGTGCGCTTTACATGGCATTTTTGCATATGTGGAGGAAAGAGAGGCAAGGAAAAAGTGGAGAAGTGGGCTCTCATGCAAGAGCCAGCCTCTACTACATGGTGGAGCATTGGGAGACGCACCTGTATGGAGGTGGTCAGGAATCGGGAGACTCATGCCGGTCATAGTGCCACAGTTAAATGATAATGGCAAGTCAAATCACACAGCCCTACATTTGCAGCAGCCTACTCCCTCGTCTTCTCGTGTCTCTGTCGAACCGACTAGGCAGAACTGCCCCACCGCCTACCGCGCAGGAAAAGCCCCGCCCTCGACTTTTAAATAGTATACAGTATACTAATTTTGTATCCATTGATTGCGCCCGCGCCATGGAGCAAAGCGTCTAGAAAACGGCGGCACACATGTACGGAGTATATAGCACGCCCGTCGTGTTCGCGTCGCACCCCAGACGGTCGGTCGGTCTGGCACGCTGCTCTCAGAATGGAACGCGCTTCATATTGCGTTCGCACACACATGTGGGACGGCAATTGAGAACCGACCATAGGCACACTCCCCGGCCCCGCAAGTCGGGTGACTTAATAGAAGAGGGAGACGAGCGATACTACTAGAGAAGTGTTGTAGTACTACGTTGGTGCTGGGCGATCCTCGCAAGACACGGAAGATCAGTTCGTCCATTCATGTGACCAGACTCCATCAGGCACGCCTGGATTGGCTATCGTCTACATATCGTGCAGGCTGTGTTGTACATGGCTGTAGTTGTGGTGAAAAATCTAAAAAAAGGTTTCTTGTCATCTCGCGAAATTAGTTGTCATGTGCTTCGGATCACTGCGAGGGTTAAACAGCGACAACTGAGTTGGGCTAGTCAGTGGGGGCACATGCACGATCAGTGACTACTCGGCTGCCATCTAGGTCAAGCCGGCTATGTTAATTAGGACATCTATCGACGGACCCCTTTTCTACGAGTTTATCTTTAATTTGAGCTTTGTTCCTCGTCTAGTTTGTCCATCGGGATTCATGTTGTCTCCTTTGGGCAGTGAGGTTATGATTTCTTGTCATGTGGCATTTTTTCGTGTTATATGTTATAATCCGGCACTTCAGATCAAAATGACGACAACTGTGCCTCCGGGCCACATGCATGAAGACTTCTCGACAGTCATTGACGAGGTCAAGCCGGCTCCGGTAGACAAAAGAAAACTAGTACTACTCCACTATATAGGCTGGAGCCTCCGCGCTTGCTTGCTAGTGTTGCTCTCTTCACACTGTCTCGGCCTCTCTAGATCTAAACACGACAGCGGTGGCCACTCTCTCTCTCTCTCTCTCTCTCTCTCTCTCTCTCTCTCTGCTCACCGCTGGTCACAGATCCAGCCGGATCCTCTCCGCCGGGGAAGGTGAGAAGGTGCAACGTTCACGCGGTCGTCCTCGGCGATGGCTCTTACCAACTGCTGGGTGCGTCCCGATCAGCCTGCCTTGCCGTTCTCTCCCAAGCACCGCTGGCTTGGGAGGGCCTCCGACCCCTTCTTCCTCGCTGTCGTAGTGTGGGCAGATCCGGCCTCCCGCCGCCCACCTAGCGACATCCCGGCGACCATCAGGTATAACTTCCTTCGAAACCGGCCTTGCTCTACTTCCCGAGCTCCTGACGTCGCTGCATTTGTATCTTTTACTATTTCTCAGGCCCCCTCATAGATAGGATCGATTGGCTGTTCGAAAACCACCTAATTTTTTACATTTAAGAGGTAAAACTAGTTCATGCACTCGAATCTAGTACTACTTGGTTCAAACAAGGAAGAAAGGGGGTGGGGGTGGGGGAGGATTTGTTACCTGAATCTAGGACTTGGTCGAAAGAGGAAATAATGGGGGTGAAAAGTAGGAGAGACTGGCTATCCAACTGGTCTCTTGGTCTAATAGGGAAATAAAGGGAAACGCAGTACAAACTCAATATAAACTCGATCTATTGGTTGAAAAAGGAAATAAAGTGGGGACTAGGTGACAAGTCAACAGAGTAAGTCCAGCACTAGATTTGCTAGCCTCACACAGTATAAGGTGGCTATACCGAACAAAAATGGGACCAACCCAGATATCCTGTTACGATGTTTGTTGCCCGAGCCACTCTTATGTAATGCCACTTTGGTAAAATGTAGCGATCGCCTTTGTTAAAAGTAGGGACACGTTAAACCCATGTTGTTTTCAATGTATTGCCTCCAGTAATATGAATCAATGGCACTTCTTTACATGTCCTGCTAAAATTTCCCATTAAGATAAGTTGGTTCTTTTTGTTAGAAATGCAATTGTCCTGGTCCTCCTACTCTCCCGTGCCCAAAGTAATGTCGTATTTAACGGTTGTCATAGTTAATCCTAATTCCCACACTAATATCTAGCAATCCCACTGCTTTAGAAATTGCTACTGTCCTTGTAGGATTGCCATTCAGATAAAGAACATGCTTCTTTTCATTTGATGCATGTTTCATCACTTGTTAGTCACCCTCCTTTCCACCTTTTTTGTGCAAACATAGATATACATTTCACGCTCGATCTTAGTTGAACTGCACAAATGATATCCAAATTATAGTTGAGCATTCCAGGAGCTTCACAACCAACCTTGATGTTGCTCAATTTTATTGCAACTAATGAAGAAGAAGCTCTGTGGGTTTAGTTTCGATGGAAATGGAACCGGAATGGAGCCCTTTTCTTAAAAAATTTGAAGAAGAAGCTGCTAGCTCACGGGACATTGCTTCATTTTAGGTGAACTACACCAAAAGGTCCCATGAATTGAATCATACATGTTGGTGACTGAAAGAGCCAGCTTCAGCATCCCAGTCTAAGCACCCCCGGCCTTCATCCTTGCGACGCACGGTACACCTCGTTTGCCACCTACTCGACCCTAGTGTCACTGATAAAATGAAGTAAGATACAGTTAAAATAGAGCGAGTGTCATCTCTATCATTTCATTTCCAATGAAGATAAAGAAAGTGCTTCTCTTTGTTAATGTATGTTTCATCAACTAGTCCCATTGTTAATGTTTAAGCGTTTCTGCAAACTGGGGTGCTTAATTTTAGTTGATATGTACAAAAATAGAGATTTGAATATCTCAAGGCGCCTCCTTGTACTACCGTTGTACACTGATGTTCATCACTTGCAGAAGGTGTATCTGGGAGACTTGAGAAGATGTCCAGTATGAGGCGTACGGTATGAGGCGTCGCAGGGCCCATCTCGCCCTTGCAGCATGGCATGCTATGATACTATCGCAATATTTTCTTCTATTTATTTTGTGTGTTTCATCAACTAGTGCCACTATAATGTAATCACGCTTTTTCATTATCTATGCAAACATGGTTATTCCGCTGCATTTTGGTGGAACTGCACAAATGTACGTATGGAACCGGCATATATGCAGAGTGTGAGGTGTGCCAAGTAAAAATTACCGACACAAACCATGCTGCATGCACGCATTGGCATCCACCACCACCAAGGGATGTGTGGCGCTCTCGTGGGCCGGATCTTTCTCGGCAGCAAATCCTCTAACCAAATACTAGTAGCTTATATTGGCAATTTTCTAGGGAGTACTCTTTTCTGAAAGAAGAACCAATCTACTTTTCTTCATTTGTACACTGTGTCACAACTTTGAACCAAAGGTCCGGAGCTATTTTAGGGTGATTGGCGTAGTACTCGGAGACTGATTGTAAGCATGACTTTTATTAGTTGTCACACTGATTGTAAGCATGAGCAGATGGAAGATTAGGTTAGTGTGAAGCTTACCTTAAACCCTACCGACGCCGTTGAAACGAGGCGAGCGTCGAGGGAACCGTGGAGAACGGCGGGTAAGTGACGTCGCGCCATCCGACCTCCTCTTGCGGTGGGAGAACGAGTACTAGTCTCCATTTTATTTTGGGTCATAATTGACCATGATTTTCGCACATAAAATATATGTTATACGTTGCAAAAATAATATAATTTGAAAGTACATTCAGATACGAACCAAAACGATACAATTTTTGGTGACATGCATTCACATTTTGCTTGTCAAATACAGCACGTGGTCAAACTTTGACCCAAAATACGCAAAACAACAAAAAATACTTCCAAGACCAACGCCGCTCTTCCTCTCTTCTCCTCTTAAACCACCGCCGCTCCTCTCCTGTTCCAATCTAAATCCAGCGTCGCTCCTCTCCTCGTCCATTTCAAAACCACCGCCCCTCCTCTCCTGTGCAGTCCAACACCAAGATCGCTCGCTCCTCTCCCGTTCTAATCCAAAACCAGCGCTGCTCCTCTCCTCTTCCATTCAAAAACCACCGCCAGCGAGTGAAGGTGTTGTGGAGAAGTAGATCGATGGAGGATTACAACCGATACGTGAGGATCGCAGACGGCGACCCTGTGAATCTAGCTAGAATGTTGGAGATACAGTCTTGGTTTGACAACAAGGACCAACTAGCGGCGACGGCGACATCCATGGTCAAATATCTGCAACAGAGCGAAAAGGCGGCGATACTCCCGGAGGGAGTCGCCGCGAGTACATAGAGTTGCTCCTCGGGCCATGGAGCAAACAGATTCACCAAACCGATCGTGAGGGAGCGGTGGTGGAATCGATCCCGGATGGAGCATCCACCAGAGATTGAAGGATCGAGCATCTGAGGTGCCGTTTGTGAGGTGTCCTGCTAGAGCGAGCGGTGGAGTCTTCGTCGACCGAACCCAACTGCAAGAGGAGAAAAGCATTTGGCCCGACGACGCTTCCCCGCCATCGTCTCCCTCGCCGTTCATATCGTCTCACGGGGCGGCTGTCTGCTGCCAAGGAATAGGAGAAGGCTGCCCCCCAGCCCAAAAGTCGGGCAGGTTGTGAATTGTAAGGAGGAGCTTAGGGTTGTCAGTATTTGTAGGTTGTGAATTGTGTTTTGTGTTGTGTATTTTGAGAGTACTTTCAGATATGAATGTATTTTGAATTTCAGATTTGCAGTATTGAGCATATGAATTCTAGAGATCTATTTTTAGCACTTCAAAAAATGTAGTTTCATAGGAGTATAAAAGTGCAGACAATATGATTCTGAGAGAAGAAACTGCAAGTTTTAGTTTCAGATAAGAAACTGCAACTTCGGTTTCACATAAGAAACTGCAACTTTCAGAGGCAGAACATTTATATTAACACGGCCTTTTCAAACAGGGTTAACATCATGTTGGAAGTTTTATTCATGGTCGAAAATGGAACTACCAGGCAGTTAACATCATGCTGATCAACATTCATGCATAGCACATCTTCATATGATGCATCAAAAATGCCCACACAATGTCGAAAAGTGGAACACGAGAGAAAATGAGAGACGAAGTTTTGGCAAGTGTTGGACGTGGTTTTGGGCTGCCCCGTCTAGGCTTTCATTTTTAACATGCGCAGCCCACGACCTCGGATGGGAGGTCCATAGGCCTGTTTGTATTTTCTTAGGCCGTCATGTATCGACCGGTCTATGGACCTCCCATCCAAGATTTTATTTTTGGCAGCCCAATTTATGTATTTTTTTGAAGAAAACGCAGAGGTCTGTTCTATTTTTCTATATAAGAATAGGAACGCCTGGTCCAACTTATGTTTCCCTTCTAACTATATTATATATATTTAAATTATTTTATATGTTATTATATATTATTTTTATTGTCATCATATATTTAACAAATACTTACATATGTAAGAAAACAATATCCCACATCGTATTAACTTATAAAAATAATTTGTTAACAAATAAAATCCTGGATTGTTTTGGCACGTAAATCCTAGTGATTGTGTACAAAAGCTTGGTAAGATTTAAGGACGAATGTAATATATCACTTATTATTTAAATATATTTATAACAAAATGCTCAGCCCCTTTTTATTTTTTGATAACATTGCTGGCCCAACCCAACATTATAATTAGAATCAGCCCAGCAAAATCGTTTATTTCGGGAAAGTGCAAATGGCCTGTAATTTTTTAGGAAATAAAATAAATGGGCCGCATGGACGCTACATTATTTGTTCACCCAGCCCAGCTAATGGCTGTAATTCAAAAAAAAGATCAAATTAACTGTAAATTCTACCGCGCAAAAAAAAGACTATAAGTTCTGAAAAACTGGGTTGAATACGTGCCACATTTTTGGAGGTTGAAATGTGGGCCAATAGGTCGAAGCCAACGCAAGTCGTTGTCAATTTAGTCAACAAATGATTCTGACATGTTAGCCGTTGGATTTACATCCAACGACCGGCATCCATCTTCAATCTCTCGTCTTCTTCCTCTAGCGCCGTCGGGACCACCTCCCGCCTCCTGCTGCTAGTAGCTCTGCTTAGCACGCTTCGCTATGAAGCGCTACTCCTCCGTTGGCCAGGCCATCCTCCACCCTCCACACCTCCTGTTCGCTCCACCGATTGCCAACCACACCGCACTAGAACCGCTTAACCTCGTACACCTCTCCGTCTGCGACTCTACTCCCGCGTCTTCCCATCTCCGGCCCGTTGTTGTCCGGGGCCTCGCCGTCGTCCACCACCTTGGATGTGCTCGGCGCGGCGTGGTCAACGTGGTCAACGAACGACACCATCAGAAGTAGATCATGCGTGGAGAGGTGACATACTGGGTCCACGGCTGCACACAAGGAAATGCCTCCTTATTACGCGTAAAATAATGATTCCTCCACCTGACATCTGGGACCCACCGGAAGGGCCTCTGCATTTCGCGAAAAAAACGTGCCCCCCGCTGACATGTCGGACCCACCAGCTATCTTCGCACGCAAGGAAGTGCCTCCTTATTACGCACAAAAAAATGAATACTCCCCCGCCACCTGGAACCCAGCAAAGTGGGAGGCTGACTTGTGGGCCTACCAAGTTGACGGGGACGGAGGGCTTTGTCAACTTAGTCAATATGAACGATTCTAGCTCCTGTTACTGTACGATGTTCATCCAACGGCCGTTGTGCTTCTTCAACCTCTGGTCTTCTTGCTCTAGCTGCCCAAACCAGCGCTGGTCGTGCCGCATGCTCCTGCCTCCTGTGGCCGGCTGTGATGCCGCGGAGGCCTCACCACCACCTACTACTCCCACCGCTGGCCAGGCTATCCCTCTACTCACCCACACCACTGTTATTCTCATGCGCGACAAGAGCCTCACACCGCAGCCGAACCAAAGAACCTCGTACTCCTCTTCGCGGGCATCCATCGCTGCGTCTTCCCCGGCCCGAGTCGTCCCCTTCCTAGGCCTTGTCGTGCGTCCACCGCCGTGGTGCTCTCGGCACAAGCGTGGTCAACGTGGTCAAGGAACGACTTCCATCGGACGTGGATCAGTCGTGGAGAGGCCGACAGTGGGTCCATGGCGCGACAAGGAAGTGCCTCCATATTACACGCAAAATAATGATTCCTCCACTGACAGCGGGGACCCACCAGACGGGCCATTGATTTCGTGAAAAAACGTTTGCCGATCGCTGGGACCCACCAGCTACATCTTCGCATGCAAGGAAGTGCGTCCGGGAAAAAAACGATTTGCCCCCCTGACTGCTGGGACCCACCAGCTACATCTTCGCACGCAAGGAAGTGCGTCCGGGAAAAAAATGATTCACCCCCCTGACTGCTGGGACCCACCAGCTACATCTTGGCACGCAAAGGAAGTGCTTCTGGGCAAAAAAATACGATTCGCCCCTCTGACTGCTGGGACCCACCAGCTGCATTTTCGCGACGCAAGGAAGTGCTCGGCGGTCGGGACCCACCGGTCGAGCGCACATAGCGTTGTCATTCGGTCGCGAATGTGTACGCGTATACCGGTCGTTGTAGAGGCGCGCACGTGTCGTAGTAGAGACGCACACGTAGCATGTACACGTACGTACAGCGGCCAGGGTGCAAGAAAGAAAATACGGCCACGTATGTACATACGGGCAGGGTCTCGAACGCCTACTTGCTCATACGTACGGCGAGGGCTCGTGTACATGGCTGGGTCAGAACAGAGAAACAGTGTCGTCATCGTGTTCATGGGGAGGCAACGGAATGCGTCGTGTTCATCGGGAGGCAACGGAACGCGTGGGAGCCAACCGGCTTGGACGGAACAGGCGATGGAAACGAGGCCTGGCGTACCGCAGAATGGAGGAAACGGCCTTGTGTTCGACCGGCCATGTTCGAAACGGGGTCCTATTGATCGGGAGGGGTCTGGCGTACGGCAAAATGGAGGAAACGGACCTCCTACGGTCGAAACGGGGGTCCTGTTGATCGAGAGGGTGTGGCGCGACCGCAAAACGGACCAAACGGGGTCTGTTGATCGGGAGGGTGTGGCGTGCCGCAAAACGGATGAAACGGACCTCCTACGGTCGAACGGGGTCCCGTTCATCGGGAGGGTGCGGCGTCGCAAAACGGACACCACGGATATCTTGTTCATCTCCACCGTCGACCTCCTCCGGCCTCCACGGGCTCGCCGACCTCCTCCGGCCTCCATGAGCTCCTGCTCATCTAGCCTCCACCGCGCTACTCCCACCGCTCCTATTCAACCACCCTCCACGGGCACCCTCCACCGCATCGCTCATCCAGCCCTCCACACCACGGGTCTTCTTCAACCACCCTCCACGGCCACCCTCCACCGCTCATGCTCATCCAGCCCTCCACACCATGGGGTCCTGTTAATCCAGAGGCAACGCCACCGCCACTGCTCATCCAACCCCCCGCTTATGCTTACTGCTCATCCAATCGATCGGCTTTGTTAGCAGCGATGAGCGAAGAATCGCCGATCGGGTTCAGCTAATGACCATCGATCAATCGCTCGGGTTCGAGAACGTAGCCTGCAGCGTGCAATCGCCGGGTTCGATTAGAGCCCAACGCCTCGCTTCGGGTTCGATTAGAGCCAACGCCACACACACGCTGCAGACGTACGAGAAAACGCGCATTGCTCGGTCCCCGACCTCCCACCGTAAATCGACAACTCCCGAAATTTTCCTCCCCTCGCTTCTACCACGGTTTTTCCGTCATGGACGGCCCAAAGAATGTCATGCAGCTGCGTCTCTGGCCCGCCCAGGACGAAAAGCCCATTTCTGCCATGCTTTTTTGTCATAGAAGTAGGATCCCACCACATCTATGATGATACCGGGTTCTGTCAGAATTATCGTCATAGAAGTGTCATATGTATGACAGAAAAAAAAATTGTTCGGCCCAAAATGTCACGGATGTGTCTTTTTTTGTAGTGCAGGAGTTGCTCAAGCGTACTTGAGATGTTGGCCCATCCTCGAGTCAGCCTTCTTAGAAACGTTGAGTCTGGATCCCACATAATGTTCATCACCGACCTGTTCCAACACCAAGACCGTCTTATGTTGCACCTTGTCTGCCTCCGCCGCCGAGACAGCTAACGATCCAGGGTGGACAACCCAATGTTATGGCTCCTCCTCATAAGGGTGGTCATCCACAAAATGCATCATGTCCTTCTGCTAGTCGTAAGAAGAGCAGCCGAAACCGTTATCCCATAAGTTGTAATGCCAGGACGCCTGTAATAAGTTGTGGTCAAGTCACCCATGTCAAGATTGAAGAAGCTCGTGAGTCCCCAAAAATCGTGATGGGTACCCTTCGCGTTAATTCAGTGCCAGCTTCTGTTCTCTTTGATTCAGGAGCATCATATGCTTTTGTGTCCCAACAATTTGCTCAATCACATGAGTTATACATGGAGAAATTACCCACTCCTTTAGCGGTTCAATCTCCGGGATCCAAGTGGCAAACCTCAATGGTAAGCCCTCGCAACCAAATAGAAATTGGAGGTTTATTATTTCCGGCTTCTGTCATTGTACTCGGGCCTTCCAACATAGATATCATTCTTGGTATGGATTGGTTGACAACCCATAATGCTTTGATTGAATGTGCTACCAAGACAGTCCAGCTCACTCACCCTTCTGGCCAGACAATCCAATACTCAGCCCGTCCAGCTCAGGATGCCGAGAATCAGATATATCTTCTGAATGCATTGAATTCTTCACCTCTTGAGGGAATAGAGAACATTCCAGTCATTCGTGAATTCGAAGATGTATTTCCATAAGAACTCCCAGGAATACCCCCTGCTAGAGCTGTTGAATTCATCATAGACTTGAAACCAGGCACAACTCCTATTGCCAAGCGACCATACAAGATGCCGCCACATGAACTCCTTGAACTTAAGGAGGAAATCGACAAATCTCTACACAAGGGATTCATTCGTCCTAGTTCCTATGCTTGGGGAGCACCTTCTCTCTTTGTCAAGAAGAAGGATGGTACAAATCGTTTGTTCCAAGATTACCGACCTATCAACCAGGCAACAATTCATAACAAGTATCCACTTCCCGGAATCAACTATACATGCGATCAACTTGCTGGATCCTCAGTATTCTCTAAACTTGATTTGAGGTTGGGTTACCACCAGATTCGGGTTCGTAAAGAGGATATTCCCAAGACTGCCTTTGTTACTCGCTATGGTTCATACGAGTACACCGTCATGTCCTTTGGTTTGACAAATGCTCCAGCGACATTCTCTAGTATGATGAACTATATATTCATGGAATACCTCGACAAGTTCGTCGTGGTTTATCTGGATGATATCCTTGTTTATTCCAAGAACAAAGAAGAGCATGATGAACATCTTCAACTTGTTCTGGAAAAACTTCGAGAGCATCGACTATATGCTAAGTATTCCAAGTGTGAATTTTGGCTTCCCGAAGTGACCTAACTTGGGCATGTCATCTCCAAGGATGGTATTGCCATCAACCCCGAACAAGTTCAGACTATTCTCGATCGGACTCCTCCGAAGAATGTCAAACAAGTCAGAAGTTTTCTCGGACTCGCCAGCTATTGCCGTCGATTTGTCGAGAACTTCTCCAAGATCGCCAAGCCCCTAACTGGTTTGCTTCACAAGGGCGTTAAGTTCCAATGGACAGAAAAGTGTCAGGGAAGTTTCCAAGCGCTCAAAGACAAGCTGACTTCTGCCCCAGTGCTTGCTCCTCCCGATACTAAGAAGGATTTCATCATTTACTGCGATGCTTCACGACAAGGATTAGGCTGTGTCCTAATGCAAGAGCGCATAGTGATTGCTTATGACTCTCGTCAATTGCGCCCTCACGAAGAGAACTACCCAGTTCACGACCTCGAGCTTGCTGCTGTCATACATGCACTCAAACAGTGGCGACATTACCTTCTTGGTAATCGTTGCGAGATCTTCACCAACCACCAAAGTCTGGAGTACCTATTTACTCAGCCGGATTTGAACCTCCGTCAGCAGAGATGGATGGAGACCGTCGCAGACTTTGACTTGGGTATTTCTTATACACCAGGCAAGGCCTATGTGATGGCTGATGCCTTGAGCCGCAAGTCATATTGCAACCACCTCCAGGTTCACAAAGTTCAGCCCTCGCTTGTTGAAGAATTTAGGAAGCTGAACCTCCATATTGTTCCTCCTGGTGCACTCGCACCCCCTCCTCCAGAATTCCACAAGATGAACCTCCGTGTTGTTTTCCAGGGTTGCCTCAATATCCTGGCTGTCAAACCAGATCTCTTGGACTCCATCAAGAGAATGCAGGGATATGGCTCTGAACTTGAGAAGATTAAACACTACCTCGCAGAAGGAAAGCCCTCATTCTTCACTGTTGCTGATGATGGCACTTAGTACTTCAAAGGCCGCCTAGTGGTGCCGTGTAAGGAGAAAAACCTGGATATGACTAAGGAAGTTATGGAAGAAACTCATGACACTCCATTATCTATACATCCCGGTAGTACCAAGATGTACCAAGACATTCGTCAGAGATTCTGGTGGTCAAACATGAAGAAAGACATTGCTCGTTAATGTTGCTGAATGTGACGTTTGTCGTCGTATCAAAGCAGAGCATCAAAGGCCTGCTGGAACTCTACAACCTATCTCTATTCATGAATGGAAATGGGACCATGTTGAAATGGACTTCGTCACTGGATTTCCCAAATCGCAGAAAGGTAATGATGCTATTCTTGTTGTCATTGACCGGCTTTCTAATGTTGCACACTTTCTCGCCGTCAAAGAAACCATCACTACTAGTCAGCTGGCAACTCTCTATATGTCCAGAATTGTTTCACTTCATGGTTTTCCGCTGGTAATCAGCTCAGACCGTGGCAGCTTATTCACTTCAAGATTCTGGGAAAGTTTCCAAGAAGCTATGGGAACTCATCTATCTTTCAGCACTGCATTTCACCCTTAGTCTCAGGGACAAGTTGAACGCGGCAATCAAGTTCTCGAAGACATGCTTCGAGCGTGTGTCATTTCCTTCGGCAAGAAATGGGAGGAATCTCTCCCGTATGCTGAGTTCTCTTACAACAATAGCTATCAAGCTAGTCTGAAGATGGCTCCCTTCAAAGTGTTATATGGACGAAAGTGTCGAACCCCTCTGAACTGGTCAGAAACTGGGGAACGTCCACTCTTCGGTCCGGATATTATCCAACACGCCGAAGAACAAGTCCGCGTCATTCGCGAGAATCTCAAGACTGCTCAGTCACGTCAAAAGAGTAATTATGACCGTCATCATAAAGACATGGTCTATCAACCTGGTGAAAAAGGCTTATCTTCGGGTCACACCAATGAAGGGTGCACACCGCTTCGGGATCAAGGGCAAGCTAACTCCTCACTATATTGGTTCTTTCACTATTCTCGAAAGGCGTGGAAGAGTGGCATACCAGTTGGAACTACCGTCAAACCTTTCTCAGGTCCACGATGTGTTCCACGTGTCTCAACTCCGCCGCTGCTTCAAGGACCCAATCCGAGCAGTGGATCATGAAGTGCTTGAGTTGCAACAGGACCTTTCCTACAAAGAGCATCCAGTCCGCATTCTCGACCAAGCGAAACGCCGCACACGTCAGAAGGCGATCAAGTTCCTCAAGGTCCTTTGGTCGCATCACTCTGAAGATGAAGCCACTTGGGAACGCGAGGATCGCCTGCGTGATGAATACCCCGCGTTTTTTCCTACTACCTCCTAAATCTCGGGACGAGATTTCTTTTAGTGGAGAAGAATTTTAACGCCCGGATAATTATGCTACAGTAATCCTATGCTAATGATGCCACATCACCACGATTTCTATTGTTAACCTCGCGATGATTCAATCACATTCCGTTTCAAATTCAAAATTAAATCAAAAGGCAAAAGTAAATAAAAGAACAAGGAGAAACAAAAAGAAAAAGACAACAAAAAAAGACCTCCCCCCACTAGGCCAACTGGCCCAGCTGGCCTACCAGCCCACGCCGAGTGGGGTAAGACTGAGTCCCCCCCTCTCCTCCTCGACAGCTCCCTGAGATATTTTCCACCGCACGAGCCCCCTCACTCCCCCGCTCCCCTGGCGTATAGGCCACACCAGACCGAACCCTATCCCCATCTTCCCCCATATCCACCCACGACCCCCACTCTCTCCCTCGTTTCTCCCTCCCAACTCGCCTGGATCGGGGTGGAGCCCGATCCCACGCCTCCGCCACCGGCGCCCATCCCCGGCGCGGCCCCAGCCGCTCCGCCCGACGCCACCGCCAGCCTCACCGTCTCCTCCCGCACGGCGCCTGCCCCCTCGACATGAGCTGGATCGGGGGCTCGACCCCGCGGCGCCCCGAGCCCCGACGCAGCACCGTTGCCGCTCACGCTCAGCACCAACTCGTCGGTATCGCTTCCTTGTCTACCTCCCCGAGCCCACGGCCGCCTCCCTACGCTCTGATGTGAGTCCCGTCCGCCCTCCTCTCTCTCCCCCGTCACCGGTTCCATGGCCGTTGCCACCTGACCGAGCGCCCGCCGCACCGGATTGTGCCCTGCCTCTACTCATCGCGTCGCCGTTGCACCCCACGCCGCTCGCAGCTCACGACCGTCTGAAGGCGCTCGGCCGCTGCCACCGAATCGCTGCTGCCATGCCGCCCCTGGTCGGCCGTCCGCCTTGCTCAAGGCCACCACCGTGCCCTCGCCGGAGGTCGCGCCCGGCCGCCGAACACGAGCCGCCTCGTGCCATCTCGTGCCTGTGTCCGGCCTCCATGGGCGCCCGCTCCCCGGCACCCGCACGCCCGCGCCCGTTAAGCCACCGGCCCCAAATGGCCTCCGGTGCTACTTACACGTGGGGCCCAGCCCCTAAAAATGAAATTAAAAGGGTTTAAAAAAGAAATAAAAGTAATAATTAACTTGATTAATCCCGTTAATTAACCTAATTAGCTTATTAACTAATTAAACTGTTAATTAGTGTTAGTCAATGACAACCGGGACCCACGTGCTAGTTTGACCAGTCAAAGAGACTGTTGGCCGATGACATCATGCTAACACAGTAATGGCTTTTATGTATTTAAATTAATTCTGTTATTTCCGAAAATGAGTTAAAAATTTGGTAAATCATAGAAAATAATCCGTAGCTTGGATGAAAAAGTTTTATACATGAAAGTTGCTCAAAACGACGAGACGAATCCGAATACGCTCCACGTTCATCTGTCACATGCCCCTAGCATAGCGAACATGGAACTTTTCCCCTCCGGTTTGTCCGTCCGAAAATACCTAACTCCGGGAAAACTTTCTCGGATGTTTCCCCCTTCGTCGGTAGCGTGTAGTGCCGAGTTAGAAACACGCCTAGCGCTGCTTATTGCTTGTCATGCATCTGTTTGCTCTGTATTTACTGTTTCTTCCCCCTCTTCTCTCCGGTAGACCCCGAGACCAATGCTGATGCCCCTGTGATCGACTACGTCACCGACGACCCCTCCTTCTCGCCTGAGCAACCAGGCAAGCCCCACCTTTGATCATCCCGATATCGCCCATTCCATTCTCTCATGCTTCCATTAGATGTTGCTACTGTATTTGATTGCTCCTATTCTGATGCATAGCCTGCTTTTGTAACCTGCTTATTGTTACCTACCTGCTTATCCTAAACTGCTTAGTATAGGTTGGATAGTGATCCATCAGTGACCCCCACCTTGTCCTTGTTGCCCCTGCTTCATCATCGACGACTCGATCAACGTGATCGAAGACTAGAGCCCGACACCTCACATCACATCACGCCCCTTTTTGTTGCTTGACTTTGCAGAGCTACTATCGAGTGCCGAGGGTGATCCCTCATAACGCACTCATGATGATAATTCTGTAGTGTAGCTATTCGGTCGTGGTCATCGAGGGTGATTTACTCTCTCACCATTCCCGGTATGGCTCTTTCATTCAACACCTCAAGTGTGAACCTCGAGGGTGGTCCCACTTACATTCACCTTGATGATTACATCGAGTGGAATCCTCCGAGGGTGATTCCTTGGGTTTTCCCCTTGATGTTTGGACACACGGTTACCTTGACTTTACTTGAGGCCCTTGGGAAAGTCGGGCGGGCCCGGAGAGCACCCCCAAGATGGTTACGAGGGACGGCCGGGCTGGCAGGCCGCCCCCGAGTGGGCTGGGCTAGCCCTTGCCGTATTTCCTCGAGACGAGGCGACGGGGTCACATTATCATGAGTCTCTGCTCATATCTGCAAGCTAATAATACACTATGGTTTGGGTATTTGTTCTGAGTTGGCCTTTGGCCTTTACGCACTAACCACCACGCGAGAATAGGTATGGGCCTCGACGACGTAGTATCAGCCGAAGCTTTGTCAGACGTCCAGTTCAGCATTGTGGCACGGTCGGATCATGCTGGCCGTCCGAGGCGCCGCTGGTATTCACCCTGCACACAACGACCCGGAGTGCAACGGGCGATGGGCCCAGACCCGAACATGCTTAGGATGTAGACCGGCGGGGACCTCTCTGTTGAGCCTAGGTAGGGCTATGACGTGTTGATCTTCTGAGGCCGGGCATTGATCCAGAAAAGTGTGTCCGGCCAGAGTGATCGAGCGTGTTGGAAAACGTGGTGCACCCCTGCAGGGAAGATATATATTCGAATAATGTGTCCATGGTAATTGACGTTCAGACTTATATCCTGATCTATTACAACTAGAAATGGATACTTAAGATATGTGGCTCTGAGATTGCTTTCTCGCAGGGAGTCGAGGAGGGATCTCTGGGCATTAATGTTACAACATGTTTGATAATTATAAACTGCTATTCTTTATTCTTCCACATGCTGCAAGATGCTTGGAGCTGCTTGAAGATGCTAGTCTTCGATAAGCTAGGCCTTACCCTCTATTCTGGCATTCTGCAGTTCAGTCCACAAATACAGCCCTTCCATTTGATACCAATGCATACTTAGTATAGATCTGATGCTTGCGAGTACTTTGGATGAGTACTCACAGTTGCTTTGCTACCCCTTTTCCCCCTTCTTCCTTCTTTCCAGTTGTCACAACCAGATGGTGGATCCCTGGAGCCATATGCCACCGCTGACAGATACTACTACATGGAGACCGCCAACGACCAGGCGTAGTTAGGAGGTCCCAGGCAGGAGGCCTTGCCTCTTCGATCGTGTTGCTTTTGTGCTTGCCTTCTTAAGGCAGTCTTGTCTAGCTTATGTCTGTACTCCGATATTGTTGCTTCCGCTGACTCTTGTGTATCGAGCTTGTATTTGAGCCCTCGAGGCCCCTGGCTTGTAATATGAAACGTGTATTAGTTTAATTTGTGTCTAGATTTGTGTTGTGATATCTTCCCGTGAGTCCCTGATCTTGGTCGTACACATTTGCAAGTCTGATTAGTGTATGATTCAATCGGGGGCGTCACACCTAGAGCGGTTGAATGCACCGACTGAGGAACACCTTGGTTGATCACCTGGACCACCCTCTCGACCAGCATGCCTGTCTCCGCCTTTTCCCCGGCGGTCACTTTGAACGAAGAGGGAGTCTGAACACGATCGAAAGAAAAAGGAGGAAGTCCAGTCGACTGGCCTGGAGTCGCGATATCCTGGTAGAACCAGGTCGACTGCCAGCCTCTGACCGACTCAGGAAGAGACATCGAAGGGAAAGAACTCCTCTTCCTCTTCTGGATACCCTAACCCCCACACATCTGGATAACGTGGGTTTTCTCGTCATTCGAATTTGCTTTCTTCACCGTCTGGGATCGGATGGTGAAAATGTGCTTGAAAAGACCCCAGTGCGGTCGACACCCCAAGAAATTCTCGCACATGGACACGAACGCAGCAAGATATGTGATGGTGATGGGAGTAAAATGATGGAGTTGGGCCCCGAAGAAATTCAAGAAACCTCAGAAAAAAAGATGCGGAGGAAGCGAGAAACCTCGGTCGACATGGGTGGCTGGCAGAACGCACTCACCCAGCCGCGGCTGCGGCTCCGTCTCCCCATCCGACAACCGGGCAGCTTTGTGGACGATCAGTCCAGACTCGGCCAGCTCATCCAAATCTTCCTGCCGAATCGAAGATCGGATCCAATCACCCTGGATCCAACCTGACGGCAGCACCGAGCGCGACGAAGATCCCCGATTTGTTTTCTTGCCTTTCGCCGCCCCCGTCGCCTTCTTCGCGCGTTCCAGCACCGCCGTCTTTTCCTTCCCCATGGCGGCGGAGCGGCAGCCTCGAGATTGGAGAAGCCGGATGCGGTGGAGGAACAAGAGCATGAAGAAGGAGAATGGACGCGCACAGTGTAGACGCCTCGGCCTCGCTGCTTTTAAAGGCCAACTTCTGAGTGGTTGACGTGTGGGCCCAGGTGATCCTGTCAAATCCCTCAACAGTTGCACGCGGGATACGTGGAGAAAAAGGTGGCGCAGAAATTGAAACGTTCCTGTTTATCCACTCCGCTTGCCACGGCGCGCTCCGCCCGGCGCGCTTCCCCTGAAATTTCGAATCTCGTGAAATCCGGGATCGCCGTAACCAATCACACCAAAGATTTCGTGTCAAAGACAACACTCGACGGGTGACGTTATAAAACCAATCGACAATTTCTGAATCGATCAAAGGCGATCAAACGGTCAAGTTCCAACTCTGGCCTCCGTTCAGAGATGAATAGTTGAGAAACACAAGAGTCAAAGCAAGATCAACTTCAACCTTCTTTTTACTCAGACCTCAATCCATTCGGGGGCTAATGATGAGGACATAGACCTGGGGTAGGGTAATGGACCTGACCTATACGTCCTATCCAAGGTCACTGTCTTAGAAGCAAAGAAGCTCAAGAGACAACAGGGAGGGCCGAACAAAGGTGTCGAGTGCAATCCACTCGACCTACCAGTCACTCGGAGACCCCTCCTTCCTTAGGTCACTCGACCACTCGATCATTCGACCATGCAAGAATCCATTCGACCTATTTGAAGACCAGGAGTCATCCAGAACAGCAACGGGCAAGAGTCCACTCTGTAGTCTTTAAAGCCATTAAGGCATTTAAGGCCGGCGTTACCAGTAACGCCACCTCTTTATTGAACTCTTGGTAACGGAGGATGGACGGGGTCCTGGCGCACTCTATATAAGCCACCCTCCTCCTCTGGCACAAGGGTTCGCATCCCCTGTAACACACACACACACACACACACACACACACACACACACACACACACACACACACACACACACACACGCATAATCCAGTCGACCGCCTCCGGGCACCGAGATGTAGGGCTATTACTTCCTCAACGAAGGGCCTGAACTCGTAAAACTCGTGTGTACAACTTCGCCATAGCTAGGATCTAGACTCCTCGTACCTACCCCCCGTTCTACTGTCAGTCTTAGATCCACGACGCCGCACACGGCTAACAATTATTGTTGTGTGTTCTAGCGGTGCCCCCCCCCCCCACACACACACATATATAGGTTGGAGGGGAGGGGAGGCAGCCATGGGGCGCCCCAAGTAGGAGGAATCCTACTTGGGTTCCTCCTCAATTCGGCCTCCCCCTTCCTTTTTTGCCGGAGGGGGAAAAGGGAAGAGGAAGGAGAGAAGGAAAGGGAGGGCCGAATCCCCTCTTTCCCTTCTCCCACTCGGCCTCCTTCCTTGGGGGGCGCACTGTCGGTGTCAAAACCGTCGGATCTCAGGTAGGGGGTCCCGAACTGTGCGTCTAAGGTCGATGGTAACAGGAGACAGGGGACACGATGTTTACCCAGGTTCGGGCCCTCTCTATGGAGGTAATACCCTACTTCATGCTTGATTGATCTTGATGGATATGAGTATTACAAGAGTTGATCTACCACGAGATCGCAATGGCTAAACCCTAGAAGTCTAGCCTGTATGACTATGGTAATGAGTATCTTCCTTTCCGGACTAAGTCCTCTGGTTTATATAGACACCACCAGGAGGATCTAGGGTTACCCAAGGTCGGTTACAAACAAAGGAATCTGCATATTTGGTCGCCAAGCTTGCCTTCCACGCCAAGGAGAGTCCTATCTGGACACAAGTGCAGTCTTCGGTCTTCGTACCTTCATAGCCCATCCGTCCGGCCCATGGCTAAATGGCCAGACGACCGAGGACTCCTTAGTCCAGGACTCCCTCAGTAGCCCCTGAATCTGGCTTCAATGACGAGGAGTCCGGCGCGCAGATTTGTCTTCGGCATTGCAAGGCGGGTTCTCTCTTTCCGGATACTCCTCAATGGTCTTCGGGCGTATCGTGTCCGGACCTGTAACATACACAACACACACAACCGCAAAGAGAATATAATTTTACACGAGTCCTATCCGCTGACAACTTTCTGTAACATGACATCATGATATGTCTCCAACGTATCTATAATTTATGAAGTATTCATGCTATTATACTATCTGTTTTGGATGTTTATGGGCTTTATTAAACTCTTTTATATTATTTTTGGGACTAACCTATTAACCCATAGCCTAGTGCCAGTTTCTGTTTTTCCCTAGTTTCGGTGTTTCGCAGAAAAGGAATATCAAACGGAGTCCAAACGGAATGAAACCTTTGGGAGCGTGATTTTTGGAACGAACGTGATCCAGGAGACTTGGAGTTGAAGTCAAGGAAGCTTCGAGGTGGCCCCGAGGCAGGGAGGCACGCCTGCCCCCCTGAGCGCGCCCCCACCCTCATGGGCCCCTCGTGGCTCCCCTGACCGACTTCTTTCGCCTATATATTTATCTATATACCCAAAAAACATCGGGGAACAGAATAGATCGGGAGTTCCGCCGCCGCAAGCCTCTGTATCCACCAAAAACCAATCGGGACCTGTTTGGCACCTCACGGAGGGGGGAACCTCACCGTGGCCATCTTCATCATCCCGGCGCTCTCCATGACGAGGAGGGAGTAGTTCACCCTCGGGCTGAGGGTATGTACCAAGAGCTATGTGTTTGATCTCTCTCTCTCTCTCTCTCTCTCGTGTTCTTGATGTGGTACGATCTTGATGTATCGCGAGCTTTGCTATTATAGTTGGATCTTATGATGTTTCTCCCCCTCTGCTTTCTTGTAATGGATTGTGTTTTCCCTTTGAAGTTATCTTATCGGATCGAATCTTTAAGGATTTGAGAACACTTTATGTATGTCTTGCATGTGCTTATCTGTGGTGACAATGGGATATCACGTGATCTACTTAATGTGTGTATTGGTGATCAACTTGCGGGTTCCGTGACCTCGTGAACTTATGCATAGGGGTTGGCACACGTTTTCGTCTTGACTCTCCGGTAGATACTTTGGGGCACTCTTTGAAGTACTTTGTGTTGGTTCGAATAGATGAACCTGAGATTGTGTGATGCATATCGTATAATCATACCCACGGATACTTGAGGTGACATTAGGGTTTAGGTTGATTTGTGTCTTAAGGTGTTATTCTAGTACGAACTCTATGATAGATCGAACGGAAAGAATAGCTTCGTGTTATTTTACTATGGACTCTTGAATAGATCGATCCAGAATAATAACTTTGAGGTGGTTTCGTACCCTACAATAATCTCTTCGTTTTTTCTCCGCTATTAGTGACTTTGGAGTGACTCTTTGTTGCATGTTGAGGGATAGTTATATGATCCAATTATGTTATTATTGTTGAGAGAACTTGCACTAGTGAAAGTATGAACCCTAGGCCTTGTTTCCTATCATTGCAATACTGTTTGTGCTCACTTTTATAATTAGTTACCTTGCTGTTTTTATATTTTTATATTACAAAAACCTTTATCTACCATCCATATTGCACTTGTATCACCATCTCTTCGCCGAACTAGTGCACCTATACAATTTACCATTGTATTGGGTGTGTTGGGGACACAAGAGACTCTTTGTTATTTGGTTGCAGGGTTGTTTGAGAAAGACCATCTTCATCCTATGCCTCCCACGGATTGATAAACCTTAGGTCATCCACTTGAGAGAAATTTGCTACTGTCGTACAAACCTCTGCACTTGGAGGCCCAACAACGTCTACTGTCCTACAAGGCTCTTTTATGGCGCCGTCGCCGGCGAGGTGAGTGCTTGAAGGTATATCTTTAGATCTTGCAATCAAATCTTTTAGTTTCTTGTTTTATCACTAGTTTAGTTTACAAAAGAAAATTACAAAAAAATGGAATTGAGTTCATCTCATACGCTTCATCTTTTCAATATCTTTCGTGAGAATGATGGAAAGGAAAATTGTGCTCACGTGCTAGGAGAAGAAATCTATAGAATGTTTGGCACTAAATCTTTGAATGATGAGCATGATTGCAATGTTATTAGTATGAAATCTTTGAATATCCATAGTACTAATGATGATTGCACTAGTCATGATGAGAATGTCTCTTATAAGCATGTCGATTTTTGTGGAGTGCATAGAGCTTGCAAGTACACACCAATTAGGGAAAATAGATTTTGCAAGAGGCATAAGTATTTGGAAACTAAATGGTTGCAAGAAAGGCTAGATGTTTGTGCTGAAAACTTAAACTTCCTTAGTCGTACTTGAGAACTATGCAATGAACATGATCATTTCAATACCCAACGCAAATTGTTTCATGATCGTATCATGTCAAAAAATTGTGTTGACTTGATTTCCCTTGCACATCATAATTAACTTAGTTTGCTTTTGGGTTATGAAGAAATGAAACATATAACTAAGGATCTTCCAGAATTTGTCCTTGATAAAGTTCTTGATTTTGATCTAGAAGAAATTTTTATGTATTGTGCGGTGAATTGCCTTGAAAATCCTTATATTGCCAATTACATAAAGAAAAGAAAACAAATAGAGGATGAAGAGAATACTAATGAAAGGGAAGAGGCTTCCCAATATCCTCCTATTATTTCTTATGATGAATCAGGTAACGAGGAGGAGCCTTCTATCCAACCAATCTCATCAATATGGAGCTCAAAAAAGAGGGTTAAACCCACACATGATGTGAAGAACAAAAAGAAAAAACGGAGAAACAAAGGTAAAAAGGTATCCCTCCCAAATGATGTTGCTCCTATTACTCATTGTGATGATGATAATTGCTATACTATTGGTGCTATCCATACTATTAATGATGAGAATGATTATGCTTATGATATGAAAGGGCCCAAGCTTGGGGATGCTATGTTTGATGAGAATGACATGTTTGAGAATATATTTGCTGCAATTAATGTTTGTCCCAATCTTGGGGATGCTATGATTTATGAAGATGATATTTTTAGCCTCCCAAGTTTTGATGAGCAAATTTATTATGATGATAGCATACCTCCTATTTATGATGATTATTGTGATGACACTTATGCTATAAAAAGTAGTGATGATTGTATTAATCCTTGTCATGATTATGATTACTCTTTTTCTGAGTATTACTCTTTTAATGTGGAAACAATTTATAGTATTCGAGTTTCTTATGATAATCCCACTATTCCGAATGAGAAATTATTTGCTTATGTGGAGAGTAGTAAAAATTATATACTTGTAGATCATGAAAAGAATGCTTTAGGTGTTGGTTATATTGTTGAATTAATTCTTGATGCTACCGAAAATTATTATGAGGGAGGAATATATGCTTGTAGGAATTGCAATAATATCAAGTTTCCTCTCTATGTGCTCAGAGTTTTGAAGTTATGCTTGTTTTGCCTTCCTATGCTAGTTGATTATTGTTCCCATAAGTTGTTTGCTCACAAAATCCCTATGCATAGGAAGTGGGTTAGACTTAAATGTGCTAGTAATATTCTTCATGATGCTCTCTTTATGTTTCAATTCTTATGTTTTATGTGAGCATCATTGAAATCATCATGCCTAGCTAGGGGCGCTAAACGATAGCGCTTGTTGGGAGGCAACCCAATTTTATTTTAGTTTCTTGATCTTTGGTTCTGTTTAGGAATAAATAATCTATCTAGCCTCTGGTTAGATGTGGTTTTTTGTTTTAATTAGTGTTTGTGCCAAGTAGAACCTTTGGGAAGACTTGGGTGAAGTCTTTATGATCTTGCTGTAAAAAACAGAATCTTTAGTGCTCACGATATTAGCTAAATTTTTTTACTGGAGAGTGATATTTAGTTGATTCTTTTTGAAGATGATTACTAGACAAATTCCTCAGGTCCTAAAATTTATTTCATAATTTTTGTAGTTACATAAGTATACGTTTGATACAGATTACTACAGACTGTTCTGTTTTTGACAGATTCTGTTTTCTATGTGATGTTTGCTTATTTTGATGAATCTATGAGTAGTATTGGAGGGTATGAACCATAGAGAAGTTGGAATACAGTAGATATTACACCAATATGAATTTAGAATGAGTTCACAACAGTACCTAAGTGGTGATTTATTTTCTTATACTAACGGAGCTTACGAGTTTTCTGTTGAGTTTCGCGTTGTGCAGTTTTCAAGTTTTGGGTAAAGATTCGATGGACTATGGAATAAGGAGTGGCAAGAGCCTAAGCTTGGGGATGCCCAAGGCATCCCAAGGCAATATTCAAGGATAACCAAGAGCCTAAGCTTGGGTATGCCCCATAAGGCATCCCCTCTTTCGTCTTCATTCATCGGTAACTTTACTTGGAGCTATATTTTTATTCACCACTCGATATGTGTTTTGCTTGGAGCGTCATGTCATTTTATTTTGTTTTTCTTGTTGTTTGAATAAAGTATTAAGATCTGAAGTACTTAAAATGGGAGATAGTCTTCACATAGCTACATAATTATTTAACTACTCACTGATCTTCACTTATATCTTTTTGGAGTAGTTTGTCATTTACTCGTGTGCTTCACTTATATCCTATGAGTAAATAGTTGAATGATTTTAATATCATAAATCTGAAATTATATATGTTTTGTATGCTTATCCCATGGGGAGTAATGACTTCCCATATAAGAAGTAGAGGTGGTAAATTTATTGAAGGTTAGCAAACATTGTATTGGTCACTTGAATAATTCATGAAAGAATATTGAAGGAAGAGAGATTTCACATATAAATATATTATCTAGGACATCTTTTGTAATTGTGAGCACTCATTAAAATATGACATGCTAAAAGGTTGATGTTGGACAAGGAATACAACGTAATGGGTTATGTTTTCTTATATACGAAATAAAGTATATTGTCATGGATCGCCCAACACGTTGAGCTTGCCTTTCCCCCTCATGCTAGCCAAATTCTTTGCACCAAGTAGAGATACTACTTGTGCTTCCAAACATCACTTAAACCAGTATTGCCATGAGAGTCCACCATACCTACCTATGGATTGAGTAAGATCCTTCAAGTAAGTTCTCATCGGTGCATGCAATCAAAAATGCTCTCTAAATATGTATGATCTTTTAGTGTGGAGGAAATAAGCTTTATACGATCTTGTGATATGGAAGCAATAAAAGCGACGGACTGCGTAATAAAGGTCTCTATCACAAGTGGCAATATAAAGTGACGTTCCCTTGCATTAAGATTTTGTGCATCCAACTACAAAAGCGCATGGCAACCTCCGCTTCCCTCTGCAAAGGGCCTATATTTTATTCTTGTGCAAGAGTCATGGTGATCTTCACCTTTCCTTTTTATATTGTATCCTTTGGCAAGCACATTGTGTTGTAAAGATTCTAATATATATATATATATATATATATATATATATATATATATATATATATATATATATATATATATATATATATATATATATATATCCAACTGGATGTAAGGCATCATGAACTATTATTGTTGACATTACCCTTGAGGTAAAAGGTTGGGAGGCGAATCTATAAGCCCCTATCTTTCTCTGTGTCTAATTAAAACTTTGAACCCATAAATATCGCGTGAGTGTTAGCAAATGTGAAAGACTAAATGATAGTTGAGTATGTGGAGTTTGCTAAATCAAAGCTCTGACATAGACTCTTCCTGAAAATAAGATGAATTGTAATTGTTTGATGACTGATTACACGGTTTGTTAGTTTTCAAGAAAGTTTATGATCTATACTTTAACATGTGAATAGCTTGTTACTTGATCATGAGAAGCTTTATGAGATGAGCTACTGTTATGATATATAAGGATGCTAGAAAAGGTGATTGAAATTATTATTGATCAAACTTGTGCACCTGCTAGCATTCACACTTCATAAATTATTTCTTTTATCATTTACCTACTCGAGGACGAGCAGGAATTAAGCTTGGGGATGCTGATACGTCTCCAACATATCTATAATTTATGAAGTATTCATGCTATTATATTATCTGTTTTTGGATGTTTATGGGCTTTATTAAACACTTTTATATTATTTTTGGGACTAACCTATTAACCCAGAGCCCATTGTTAGTTTCTGCTTTTTCCCTTGTTTCAGTGTTTCGCAGAAAAGGAATATCAAACGGAGTCCAAACGGAATGAAACCTTCGGGAGCGTGATTTTTGGAACGAACGTGATCCAGGAGACTTGGAGTTGGAGTCAAAGAAGCTTCGAGGTGGCCACGAGGCAGGGAGGCGCGAGGCATGCCTGCCCTCCTGGGCGCGCCCCCCACCCTCGTGGGCCCCTCGTGGCTCCCCTGACCGACTTCTTTAGCCTATATATATATATATATATATATATATATATATATATATATATATATATATATATATATATATATATATCCATATACCCTAAAAACATCGGGGAACAGAATAGATCGGGAGTTCCGCTGTCGCAAGCCTCTGTAGCCACCAAAAACCAATTGGGACCCTGTTCCGGCGCCCTACCGGAGGGGGGGGACCCTCACTGATGACCATCTTCATCATCCCGGCGCTCTCCATGACGAGGAGGGAGTAGTTCACCCTCGGGGCTGAGGGTATGTACCAGTAACTATGTGTTTGATCTCTCTCTCTCGTGTTCTTGAGGTGGTACGATCTTGATGTATCGCGAGCTTTGCTATTATAGTTTGATCTTATGATGTTTCTCCCCCTGTGCTCTCTTGTAATGGATTGAGTTTTCCCTTTGAAGTTATCTTATCGGATTGAGTCTTTAAGGATTTAAGAACACTTTATGTATGTCTTGCATGTGCTTATCTGTGGTGACAATGGGATATCACGTGATCTACTTGATGTATGTTTTGGTGATCAACTTGCGGGTTCCGTGACCTCGTGAACTTATGCATAGGGGTTGGCACACGTTTTCATCTTGACTCTTCGATAGAAACTTTGGGGCACTCTTTGAAGTACTTAGTGTTGGTTCGAATAGATGAACCTGAGACTGTGTGATGCATATCGTATAATCATACCCATAGATACTTGTGGTGACATTAGGGTTTTGGTTGATTTGTGTCTTAAGGTGTTATTCTAGTACGAACTCTATGATAGATCGAACAGAAAGAATAGCTTCGTGTTATTTTACTACAGACTCTTGAATAGATCGATCCGAAAGAATAAATTTGAGGTGGTTTCATACCCTACAATAATCTCTTCGTTTGTTCTCCGCTATTAGTGACTGTAGAGTGACTCTTTGTTGCATGTTGAGGGATAGTTATATGATACAATTATGTTATTATTGTTGAGAGAACTTGCACTAGTGAAAGTATGAACCCTAGGACTTGTTTCCTAGCATTGCAGTACCGTTTGTGCTCACTTTTATCATTAGTTACCTTGCTGTTTTTATATTTTTATATTACAAAAACCTTTATCTACCATCCATATTGCACTTGTATCACCATCTCTTCGCCGAACTAGTGCACCTATACAATTTACTATTGTATTGGGTGTGTTGGGGACACAAGAGACTCTTTGTTATTTGGTTGCAGGGTTGTTTGAGAGAGATCATCTTCATCCTACGCCTCCCACGGATTGATAAACTTTAGGTCATCCACTTGAGGGAAATTTGCTACTATCCTACAAACCTCTGCAATTGGAGGCCCAACAACGTCTACAAGGAGAAGGTTGTGTAGTAGACATCACATCACATCTGTCCGTTCATAATTTTGAACCATTTTTCATCTGCCGCTCCACGTTCCGAGACGCGGTTGTCATTGGCATGTCTTGTCAAAGCAGAGATCGTGTCCCCTTATTGCGGGATTCTCATCAATACGGGCGTGGGTAACCCAACCGTGCTGTTTACAAAGCCCTTGAAAATAGGCGAGCTTTAGGGCGAGTGGGAGGGCGTTTGACATTCGCGACCTTTATAAGGGGATAAGGATTCGTCCCCATTCATCCACGCCTTCTCCTTCCTCTGCCCCTCCATTCTTGAGCTCTAGCGCCCAAGCTCTAGCTTTCGCCGCCCGAGAAAGCACTCCAACCATGTCCGGATCCGGAGCTGGGGGCAAGTGGCTTCCTCCGTTAAGAAGAGAGATATCGAGGAGCTCCGAGAGGCCGGATACCTGGCCAAGGAGATCGTTCACCGACTCCCGGCCCAGGGACAAATCGTCCCTACCCCCGAGCCTCATGAGAGGGTGGTGTTCCTCGCGCATTTCATCCGTAGGCTAGGATTTCCTCTCCACCCATTTGTTCGCGGACTGATGTTTTACTACGGGCTGGACTTCCATGATCTAGCGCCCAACTTCATTCTTAACATCTCAGCATTTATTGTTGTATGCGAGGCCTTTCTCCGCATCCCGCCTCACTTCGGCCTGTGGCTGAAGATCTTCAACGTGAAGCCGAAGGTGGTGAGTGGCAAACAAGCAGAGTGCGGAGGTGCCATGGTGGGCAAGATGCCCAATGTCACCTGGCTCGAAGGCTCCTTTCTGGAGACGGTGAAGGGATGGCAATTGGGGTGGTTCTACATCACCGATCCGCGCGATACCAACTGGGCGGCGGCCCTCGAATTCCGATCCGAAGTTCCGATGCGGCTCACCTCCTGGCAAGAGAAGGGCCTGACCTGGGGATCATCGAACGAGCAGACTGGGCTCCAGTCGTGCATCTAGAACATGATAACCAAGAAGATCAAACTTGTCAACTAGATCCAGGTTATGCTCATTCGCCGGATCCTTTCGTGCCAACGTCGGGCCTGCTATTTGTGGGAGTTCGATCCGGCCAAGCACCAGACGCGGCTAGAGCTCTTCGGCACGATGCACGAAGACATTTGGAAAGTGCTCTTTAAGGCCGGCGAGACACCATCGCCTACGACCGAGGATCATGGGCTTAGCTTAAAGTGTCAGGCTAATTAGGTAAGCTCTTTCATGTTTTCAAGGTATAGCCTTTACTGGCATATTTTGAGGAAGGAGTCTAAGCCTTCCTATCGATTTCTTTTAGGCCTGGACTGACATAGCGGGGCGGATTAATTGTCCCGCTCCGCTACCCAAAGACGAGGAGACCCCACTCCTGACGAAGATGCTATTTTCGGCGCCTTATGATGTGCCGGAGAAGAAAGCCAAGAAGACGACCAAAGGGACCAGGAGTGGCCTCTGCTGAAAGGGCGCTTCGGACATGTCGTCTGGAGACGAGACTGAGTCTTCGGCCGCCGAAGACGACGGCGAGGAGGAGGAAGAAGGCGGCTCCCCCCTGAGGGCGGAAGGAAGAAAAGGGGGGCCTCCACGAATCTGGAGGTGAATACGCCCAAGAGGGGGAAGGGCTCCCTCGCGGATAACTCCACATGGGGATGTTGATAGCAGTCCGGAGCGAATGCCCCGGACCAAGCCTCGGGCCACCTCGTAAGTCCCAAAAACCTTATGCACATCCAAATACCTGGCCTTTCCCCTTTATAATATGTTTAAATTATGCCATTGCAGTCCGGCCCGCGATGGCTCCCCGCGATCCTCGACAGAGGGTTCGCTAGACTCAAAGGAGATGGCTAGCATGTCTCCGCCGCCCGCTCACTCTGTCTCGCCCAAGGGTGATGACGAGGTGTTGTCCCAAAGGACCTTCCTGCACGGGGAGGTTCCGGAGATCGTCAGGGTGGCGCCCCAGGATGACTCCTCGGCCGCCGGACACATGGGGGAAAAAGCCCCCATGGGGACTGGTGATGGGGGCCAAGTTCCATTCGGCCCTCAACCGGATACCATTCTGGTGACCTACACGGCTCCGGAGTCCAGCGAACAGCCTTCCCCGAAAGGACGGGGTGTGCCTGTTCCACCGTTGACCTCTGTCCAACCAGAGGCACCGGATGATCTTCTGGAAGTGCTGCGAGGCGCCTCCATTGTGGATGAAGACCGTGTCCTCATGGGTACGGTGATCGAAAAGGTTCAGTCCGCCAAAAGCGGACTGACCGAGGCCTGCGCTAGGCTTTTAACAGGCTTTGAGGTAATAATCATAGAAAGAATATCAGAGTGTGGATAGTAGCCCCTGATGCTCTGTTCGGTGTTCGAAAAAAAACCGAACAAAGGATCAAAACAATTTTGTAGGAGTCTAACATAAGATGTCTATGTGAATAAGCAGGCGTCGCTGCTGGCTGCTGCCGCTCATACTGTGGAGGTCTCTGGCCTGAAGTGGAGCCTGGAGCGGGCCAACGAAGGGCTCGGCCTCGTAAAGAAGTAGCTAGAGGACAGCCAAGGTATTCAGTAACCTGCGCATATACTTTAGGAAGGACAAATGTTTCATGCTGACTGAAGCGTCATGAACTTTGTTAGGGGCCACGACCGAGGTGGAGGCCCTCAAGAAGGCGCTAGCCGAGGCCGAGGAAAAAGCGGCCAAGGAGCGCGCCGCGTGCGAGAAGCACGAGGCCTGGGTCGGCGAGGTCCAGCAAGAGCTCCAGGACGCCGTCAAGAAGTACAAGTCCTTGGAGCGTGATTCTAAGACGCAACCGTCCGAACTTGCGAACGCCCGCCGAAGCGCACAAGAGGCTCGAGCCGAGGCCCAGAGCGCCCTTCAGGAAATCCAAGCGGCCAAGAAGATCGCGGCGGATAAGGCTTTCATTATGCAAAGCAAATCTATGAAGGAAGCGTTCCTTTTACTTACCCGGATTTGGAGCTCTCCAGGGGCGTTTACGGATTTGCCGCGCAGCGTATCAGATGCTGCCGAGTTCTATCGAGTCGAAGAAGGGAGTTCTACGGAGAAGCTATTCTGGTCTCAGTATCTTGGACCAGAACATCCGGTGTCCTTCAGCGACCAGCTAAAACAGCTGGTCGAGCTGCACAAGGCGGCCGAGCTAGCCATGAAGGAGCTGATAGTCTGATTGTGGCCTGCCGCACCGATACCCGGCAGCTACTTCGGACTTGTGAAGCGGCTTGATACGTCTCCAACGTATCTATAATTTTTTATTGTTCCATGCTATATTATATTATGTTTTGGATGTTTAATGGGCTTTATTATACACTTTTATATTATTTTTGGGACTAACCTATTAACCGGAGGCCCAGCCCAAATTGATGTTTGTTTGCCTATTTCAGTGTTTCGCAGAAAAAGAATATCAAACGGAGTCCAAACGGAATGAAACCTTCGGGAACGTGATTTTCAGAACAAACGTGATCCAGAGGACTTGGAGTCCACATCAATAAAGCAACGAGGAGAGCACGAGGCAGGGGGCCCTCCAACCCCCCCCCCCCCACCCCCAGGCGCGCCCTCCACCCTCGTGGGGCCCACGATGCTCCACCGACGTACTTCTTCCTCCTATATATACCTATGTACCCCCAAACCAACAGAGGCATCCACGAAAACCTAATTCCACCGCCGCAACCTTCTGTACCCGTGAGATCCCATCTTGGGGCCTTTTCACGCGTCCTGCCGGAGGGGGCATTGATCACGGAGGGCTTCTACATCAACACCATAGGCTCTCCGATGATGTGTGAGTAGTTTACCTCAGACCTTCGGGTCCATAGTTATTAGCTAGATGGCTTGTTCTCTCTCTTTGGATCTCAATACAAAGTTCTCCATGATTCTCGTGGAGATCTATTCAATGTAATCTTCTTTTGCGGTGTGTTTGTCAGGACCGATGAATTGTGGGTTTATGAATAAGTTTATCATGAACAATATTTGAATCTTCTCAGAATTCTTTTATGTATGATTGGTTATCTTTGCAAGTCTCTTCGAATTATCAGTTTGGTTTGGCTTACTAGATTGATCTTTCTTGCAATGGGAGAAGTGCTTAGCTTTGGGTTCAATCTTGCGTGTCCTTTCCCAAAGGATGTTAGGGCAGCAAGGCACGATTGTATTGTTTCCATCAAGGATAACAAGATGGGGTTTATATCATATTGCATGAGTTTATCCTCTACATCATGTCATCTTGCTTAAAGCGCTACTCTATTCTTATGAACTTAATACTGGATGCATGCCGGATAGCGGTCGATGTGTGGAGTAATAGTAGTAGATGCAGGCAGGAGTCGGTCTACTTGTCACGGACGTGATGCCTATATACATGATCATACCTAGATATTCTCATAACTATGCTCAATTCTATCAATTGCTCGACAGTAATTTGTTCACTCACCGTAATACTTATGCTCTTGAGAGAAGCCACTAGTGAAACCTATGGCCCCCGGGTCTATTCTCCATCATATTAATCTTCCAACACTTAGCTATTTCTATTGCCTTTTATTTTACTTTGCATCTTTATTTCTCTTTCTCATAAAAATACCAAAAATATTATCTTATCATATCTCTCAGATCTCACTCTCGTAAGTGACCGTGAAGGGATTGACAACCCTTTATTGTGTTGGTTGTGAGGTTCTTATTTGTTTGTGTAGGTGCGAGGGACTTGAACGTGGTCTCCTACTGGATTGATACCTTGGTTCTCAAAACTGAGGGAAATATTTACGCTACTTTACTACATCACCCTTTCCTCTTCAAGGGAAAAACCAACGCAGTGCTCAAGATGTAGCAAGAAGGATTTTCGGCGCCGTTGCCGGGGAGGCCTACACCAAGTCAAGTCAAGATTTGACTCCCGACAACGAGCCATTTCTGGCGCCGTTGCCGGGGAGTCTACGCACAAGTGAAGACATACCAAGTACCCATCAGAAACTCTTATCCCTCGCATTACATTATTTGTCATTTGCCTCTCGTTTTCCTCTCCCCCACTTCACCTTTGCCATTTTATTCGCCCTTCTTCCGTTCGATCTTTTGTTTGCTTGTGTTACCGTACCTTCTTTTTGCTTGCATCTTCGCTTGCTAAAAGTTTATGGATCCTCATCCACTTGCTAATCTCTTTAAGAAATCCAATTATGATGAACCTATTGCTAGTGAATTGAGTGCACTAGATTATCTTTATGAGGTTTTGCTTGAAATTCGTGAATCTGAAAATTGTGATGAATTACTTTATGAAGCGATTCACGATAGATCTTTGAATCAAAAGCATGATTTCAATGATTTTACTATAAATTCTATTGATGTTAATTGTGCTAAAAGTATGCAAAACCCTAAGCTTGGGGATGCTAGTTTTGCTATGTCCTCTACTTGTTACAATGATCATGATTGGGGTGATAGTTCTTCTTATGATCTTGAAAACTTATTTAAGCCCCATGATGAATATGACATTGATAATAGTGTTTGCAATAATATTGAAAGTGGATTTGGAGAGGTCAAGACTTTAGTTAATGTTAATCCCACTATTTTGGAAGAGTGTCAACTTTGCATGCATGTGGATCATGTTGAGAAAATTTTATGTGATAGCTATATTTTTGAATTTGATAATGATCCCACATATAATTATTATGAGATAGTAAAATATGGTTTAGAAATTTTCACGTTACTAAATTACCTCTCGTTATGTTGAGATTGTCTAGGTTTTATTCTTCTTCCTTGCATATGCTAGGATTTGCTTGCCTTGATAATTTGTTTGCCTATAAGATGCCTATGCATAGGAAGTATGTTAGACTTAGATGTGTTTTTCACTTGCTATATGATGCTTTCTTTATGTTTCAATTGCTATCTTTCTTGTGAGCATCATTGTAACCTTTACGCCTAGCTAGGGGCGTTAAACGATAGCGCTTGTTGGGAGGCGGCCCAATTTTATTTTTAGTTTTTTTATTTTGGCTTCTTTTTAGGAATAAATATTTGATATAGCCTCTGGTTAGATTTGTTTTTATGTTTTAATTAGTGTTTGTGCCAAGTTAAACCTATAGGATCTTCTTGGATGATAGTTATTTGATCTTGATGAAAATTCCAGAAACTTTCTGTTCATGAAAACAATTGTTAAAAAATACTAGACCGTGGTAAAATATTGATTCCAATTGCAGCAGATCAATAAACAAATTATTTAGGTCGTCCTATTTTTGCTGAATTTTTTGAGTTCCAGAAGTTTCGTTAGTTACAGATTACTACAGACTGTTCTGTTTTTGACACATTCTGTTTTTTGTTTGTTGTTTGCTTATTTTGATGAATCTATGGCTAGTAAAATAGTTTATAAACCATATAGAAGTTGGAACACAGTAGTTTTAACACCAATATAAATAAAGAATGAGTTCATTACCGTACCTTGAAGTGGTGTTTTGTTTTCTTTCGCTAACGGAGCTCACGAGATTTTCTGTTAAGTTTTGTGTTGTGAAGTTTTCAAGTTTTGGGTAAAGATTTGATGGAGTATGGAACAAGGAGTGGCAAGAGCCTAAGCTTGGGGATGCCCATGGCACCCCAAGATAATCTAAGGACACCTAAAAGCCAAAGCTTGGGGATGCCACGGAAGGCATCCCCTCTTTCGTCCTCATCCATCGGTAAATTTACTTGGAGCTATATATTTATTCACCACATGATATGTGTTTTGCTTGGAGCATCTTGTATTATTTGAGTCTTTATTTGTTAGTTTTCCACAATAATCCTTTCTGTACACACCTTTTGAGAGAGACACACTTGATTCAAATTTGATAGAATACTCTATGTGCTTCAGTTATATCTTTTGAGCTATATAGTTTTTGCTCTAGTGCTTCACTTATATCTTTTAGAGCACGGTGGTGGATTTGTTTTATAGAAACTATTGTTCTCTCATGCTTCACTTAGATTATTTTGAGAGTCCTACAAAACAGCGTGGTAATTTGCTTTAATTATGATAGGCATTCAAGATTAGTAAAAAAAGAATTTTTTTTATGAGTGTGTTGAATACTATGAGAAGTTTGATGCTTGATAATTGTTTTGAGATATGAAGATGGTAATATTAGAGTCATGCTAGTTGAGTAGTTGTGAATTTGAGAAATACTTGTGTTAAAGTTTGTGATTCCCATAGCATGCACGTATGGTGAACCGTTATGTGATGAAGTCGGAGCATGATTTATTTATTGATTTTCTTCCTTATGAGTGGCGGTCGGGGACGAGCGATGGTCTTTTCCTACCAATCTATCCCCCTAGGAGCATGCGCGTAATACTTTGCTCTGATAACTTGTAGATTTTTGCAACAAGTATATGAGTTCTTTATGACTAATGTTGAGTCCATGGATTATAAGCACTCTCATCCTTCCACCATTGCTAGCCTCTCTAATACCGCGCACCTTTCACCGGTATCATAAACCCACCATATACATTCCTCAAAACAGCCACCATACCTACCTATCATGGCATTTCCATAGCCATTCCGAGATATATGCCATGCAACTTACCACCGTTCCGTTTATTATGACATGCTCCATCATTGTCATATTGCTTTACATGATCATGTAGTTGACATCGTATTTGTGGCAAAGCCACCGTTCATAATTCTTTCATACATGTCACTCTTGATTCATTGCATATCCCGGTATTCCACCGAAGGCATTCACATAGAGTCATATTGTTGTTCTAAGTATTGAGTTGTAATTCTTGAGTTGTAAGAAAATAAAAGTGTGATGATCATCATTATTAGAGCATTGTCCCAAGTGAGGAAAGGATGATGGAGACTATGATTCCCCCATAAGTCGGGATGAGACTCCAGACTAAATAAAAAAATAGAAAGACCATAAAAAAGAAAGGCCATAAAAATGAGAGAAACAGAGAGAAGGGACAATTCTACTATCCTTTTTACCACACTTGTGCTTCAAAGTAGCACCATGATCTTCATGATAGAGAGTCTCTTATGTTGTCACTTTCATATACTAGTGGGAAATTTTCATTATAAAACTTGGCTTGTATATTCCAATGATGGGCTTCCTCAAAATGCCCTCGGTCTTCGTGAGCAAGCGAGTTGGATGCACACCCACTTAGTTTCTTTTGTTGAGATTTCATATACTCATAGCTCTAGTGCATCCGTTGTAGTGCAATCCCTACTCACTCACATTGATATCTATTGATGGGCATCTCCATAGCCCGTGATACGCCTAGTTGATGTGAGACTATATTCTCCCTTTTTGTCTTCTCCACAACCACCATTCTATTCCACATATAGTGTTATGTCCATGGCTCACGCTCATGTATTGCGTGAATATTGAAAAAGTTTGAGAACATCAAAAGTATAAAACAATTGCTTGGCTCGTCATCGGGGTTGTGCATGATTTAAATATTTTGTGTGATGAAGATAGAGCATAGCCAGACTATATGATTTTGTAGGGATAACTTTCTTTGGCCATGTTATTTTGAGAAGACATAATTGCTTAGTTATTATGCTTGAAGTATTATTATTTTTATGTCAATATTAAACTTTTGTCTTGAATCTTCCAGATCTGAACATTCATACCACAATTAAGAGAATTACATTGAAAATGATGCTAAGTAGCATTCCACATCAAAAATTCTGTTTTTATCATTTACCTACTCGAGGACGAGTAGGAATTAAGCTTGGGGATGCTTGATACGTCTCCAACGTATCTATAATTTTTTATTGTTCCATGCTATATTATATTCTGTTTTGGATGTTTAATGGGCTTTATTATACACTTTCATATTATTTTTGGGACTAACCTATTAAACGGAGGCCCAGCCCAAATTGTTGTTTTTTTTGCCTATTTCAGTGTTTTGCAGAAAAAGAATATCAAACGGAGTCCAAAAGGAATGAAACCGTCGGGAACATGATTTTCGAAACAAACGTGATCCAGAGGACTTGGAGTCCATGTCAATAAAGCAACAAGGAGAGCACGAGGCAGCGGGCCCGCCTACCCCCCTGTAGCGCCCTCCACCCTCGTGGGGCCCACGATGCTCCACCGACGTACTTCTTCCTCCTATATATACATACGTACCCCCAAACCAACAGAGGCATCCATGAAAACCTAATTCCACCGCCGCAACCTTCTGTACCCGTGAGATCCCATCTTGGGGCCTTTTCCCGCGTCCTGCAGGAGGGGGCATTGATCACGGATGGCTACTACATCAACACCATAGCCTCTCCGATGATGTGTGAGTAGTTTACCTCAGACCTTCGGGTCCATAGTTATTAGCTAGATGGCTTCTTCTCTCTCTTTGGATCTCAATACAAAGTTCTCCACGATTCACGTGGAGATCTATTCAATGTAATCTTATTTTGTGGTGTGTTTGTCGGGACCGAGGAATTATGGGTTTATGATCAAGTTTATCTATGAACAAGATTTGAATCTTCTCTGAATTCTTTTATGTATGATTGGTTATCTTTGCAAGTCTCTTCAATTATCAGTTTGGTTTGGCCTACTAGATTGATCGCTTTGTAATGGGAGAAGTGCTTAGCTTTGGGTTCAATCTTGCGGTGTCCTTTCCAAGTGATGTTAGGGCAGCAAGGCACGTATTGTATTGTTGCCATCGAGGATAACAAGATGGGGTTTATATCATATTGCATGATTTTATCCTCTACATCATGTCATCTTGCTTAAAGCGCTACTGTTCTTATGAACTTAATACTCTAGATGCATGCTGGATAGCGGTCTATGAGTGGAGTAATAGTAGTAGATGCAGGCAGGAGTCGGTCTACTTGTCATGGACGTGATGCCTATATACATGATCATACCTAGATATTCTCATAATTATGCTCAATTCTATCAATTGCTCGGCAGTAATTTGTTCACCCACCGTAATACTTATGCTCTTGAGAGAAGCCACTAGTGAAACCTATGGCCCCCGGGTCTATTCTCCATCATATTAATCTTCCAACACTTAGCTATTTCTATTGTCTTTTATTTTACTTTGCATCTTTATTTCTCTTTCTCATAAAAATACCAAAAATATTATCTTATCATATCTATCAGATCTCACTCTCGTAAGTGACCGTGAAGGGATTGACAACCCCTTTATTGCGTTGGTTGCGAGGTTCTTATTTGTTTGTGTAGGTGCGAGGGACTTGAGAGTGGTCTCCTACTGGATTGATACCTTGGTTCTCAAAACTGAGGGAAATACTTACGCTACTTTACTGCATCACCCTTTCCTCTTCAAGGGAAAAACCAACGCAGTGCTCAAAAGGTAGCACGGTTTGTTGATGCCTGCCCACGGCTGGAGGTTATAAAGCAGTTGGTCTATATCGAAGGTGCACGGATGGCCTTTGCCCGTGTTAAGCCGCACTGGGCGAAGATGGATGCCAAGAAGCTAATGACCGAGGGGCCGCCTGAGGGCAAGGAGCACCGCCGACCCAAGTTATATTTTGATGGTGTCCTGGAGGGATCCCGCCTTGTGGCGGAGCAATGTACGAAGGATGTTATATTCCCATGAAAACATTCGTATTATCCTGCCCTGTAGTATGGAACAATGATGTTATGTAATATAATGCTTGTGATTTTAAAATTTTACCTCTTGTGCGGCCGTTTATGAAATCTGAGGGTTGGCCAGTCGCCGGCTTCTGCCCCCACATAGATAATACGGGGGTGTTCGGGATAAATCTAAACACTCTTTACTCCATATTCTGGTCCTTAAAGGAGGTGTTTAGCGCAACGAACAAGGCAATCAGACTATACGGCCTTTATCGCCCTCGCTTAGCCATAGGAGTTTGACAATGAAAATTTTGGCGAAGCCCCTGGTATTCGGAAGGCCGAACTTGGGGCGTTACACACACCTGATCGGATAAGAAACCGATTCCTCGCATAAAGCAGAAAAATCTCTAAGGATTTGAAACCTCTCGAACAGCTGACCAGCTCGCGCTGCATCATGACAGTCAGTTTTTGTCTTTCTCTACTGAGGCGCTCGACCGGAAGAACCGGGACACAATCGCAGTAGTTCTCCCGTTACTACCCTAGCCGATATAGCGGAACGTAAGGTAGTAAGCACAGGAGCCGAGCAACCCAACTATTGACCAAAGACATGATTTGGAGCCGATGCATATAATGCTATAAGTTCGGGGTGCCGAACTGCACTGAAAAGGTTGTTCGGACTTTATTGTCGTACTGCGGGGCGCGAAAGCCCATGGTGAAGTAAAATGTACCAGAGTGTACGCATGCAATGAGTAATATATACAAAGGTAAGGAAAAAGGGGAAATTAAGTAATAAGCTGACGCTACCATTTATTAGTTGGGGATCGTAGCAGAAATTAAAATTTTCTACGCATCACCAAGATCAATCTATGGAGTCATCTAGCAACGAGAGAGGGAGGAGTGCATCTACATACCCTTGTAGATTGCGAGCGGAAGCGTTCAAGAGAACGGGGTTGATGGAGTCGTACTCATCGTGATCCAAATCACCGATGACCAAGTGCCGAACGGACGACACCTCCGCGTTCAACACACGTACGGTTGGGGAAGACATCTCCTCCTTCTTGATCCAGCAAGGGGGAAGGATAGGTTGATGGACATCCAACAGCACGATGGCGTGGTGGTGGAAGCAGCGGGGATCTCGGCAGGGCTTCGCCAAGCTCAGCGAGAGGGAGAGGTGTTACGGGGGGAGAGGGAGGCGCCAGGGGCTAGGGTGCGCAGCCCTCCCTCCCCCTCTATATATAGGGGTCCATGGGGCGCCGGCCCCTTAGATATCCGATCTCAAGGGGGGGGGGGCGGCGGCCAAGGGGGGAACTTGCCCCCCAAGTCAGGTGGGGCGCCCCCACCCCCAGGGTTTCCAACCCTAGGCGCAGGGGAGGCCCATGGGGCGCACCAGCCCACCAGGGGCTGGTTCCCTTCCCACTTCAGCCCATGGGGCCCTCCGGGATAGGTGGCCCCACCCGATGGACCCCCGGGACCCTTCCGGTGGTCCCGGTACAATACCGGTGACCCCCGAAACTTTCCGGTGGCCGAAACTGGACTTCCTATATACAAATCTTTACCTCCGGACCATTCTGGAACTCCTCGTGACGTCCGGAATCTCATCCGAGACTCCGAACAGCTTTCGGGTTACCGCATACTAATATCTCTACAACCCTAGAATCACCGAACCTTAAGTGTGTAGACCCTACGGGTTCGGGAGACACGCAGACATGACCGAGACGACTCTCCATTCAATAACCAACAGCAGGATCTGGATACCCATGTTGGCTCCCACATGCTCCTCGATGATCTCATCGGATGAACCACGATGTCGAGGATTCAATCAATCCCGTATACAATTCCCTTTGTCAATCGGTACGTTACTTGCCCGAGATTCGATCGTCGGTATCCCAATACCTCATTCAATCTCGTTACCGGCAAGTCACTTTACCCGTACCGTAATGCATGATCTCGTGACCAACCACTTGATCACATTGAGCTCATTATGATGATGCATTACCGAGTGGGCCCAGAGATACCTCTCCGTCATACGGAGTGACAAATCCCAGTCTCAATCCATGCCAACCCAACAGACACTTTCGGAGATACTTGTAGTGTACCTTTATAGCCACCCAGTTACATTGTGACGTTTGGTACACCCAAAGCACTCCTACGGTATCCGGAAGTTGCATGATCTCATGGTCTAAGGAAATGATACTTAACATTAGAAAAGCTCTAGCAGACCAACTACACGATCTTGTGCTATGCTTAGGATTGGGTCTTGTCCATCACATCATTCTCCCAATGATGTGATCCCGTTATCAATGACATCAAATGTCCATGGTCAGGAAACCGTAACCATCCATTGATCAACGAACTAGTCAACCAGGGGCTCACTAGGGACATGTTGTGTTCTATGTATTCACACATGTATTACGATTTCCAGATAACACAATTATAGCATGAACAATAGACAATTATCATGAACAAGGAAATATAATAATCATTTTATTATTGCCTCTAGGGCATATTTCCAACATTATTTACCATTTGTAATGCGATTAATACGGCGAGGGGTACTTGTACAAGTAATGTGATATGCAAGTAAGGCTATTTAACATGCCATGACAAAGAGCGAGTTGTGTGCGGGTATGTAAAACAGGTATAGCAATCGTTAGCAGAGACCACCTGGGGGTTCCCTTATACGCCAAAGCTCCTTGCCTTTTCAGGTACTTCAGGATGTTCTTGACCGCTGTCCAGTGTTCCATGCTGGGATTACTTTGGTACCTTCCTACCAAACTTATGGCAAGGTTTACATCAGGTGCGGTACCTGACATGGCATACATGATAGACCCTATGGCCGAGGCATAGGGGACGACACTCATCTTTTCTCTATCTTCTGCCGTGGTCGGACATTAAGCCGAGCTCAATTTCACACCTTGCAACACAGGCAAGAACTCCTTCTTGGACTAATCCATATTGAACTTCTTCAATATATTATCAAGGTATGTGCTTTCTGAAAGACCTATGAGGCGTCTTGATCTATCTCTATAGATCTTGATGCCTAATATGTAAGCAGCTTCTCCAAGGTCCTTCATTGGAAAACACTTATTCAAGTAGGCCTTTATGCTCTCCAAGAGTTCTATATCATTTCCCATCAACAGTATGTCGTCCACATATAATATGAGAAATGCTACAGAGCTCCCACTCACTTTCTTGTAAACGCAGGCTTCTCCATAAGTCTGCATAAACTAAACGCTTTGATCATTTCATCAAAGCGAATGTTCCAACTCGAGATGCTTGCACCAGCCCATAGATGGAGCGCTGGAGCTTGCATACCTTGTTAGCATTCTCAGAATCGACAAAACCCTCTGGCTGCATCATATACAATTCTTCCTTAAGAAAGCCGTTAAGGAATGCCGTTTTGACGTCCATTTGCCATATCTCATAATCGTAGAATGCGGCAATTGCTAACATGATTCGGACGGACTTAAGCTTCGCTAGGGGTGAGAAGGTCTCATCGTAGTCAACCCCTTGAACTTTTCGATAACCCTTAGCGACAAGTCAAGCTTTGTAGATGGTAGCATTTCCATCCGCGTCCGTCTTCTTCTTAAAGATCCTTTTATTTTCTATCGCTCGCCGATCATCGGGCAAGTCTATCAAAGTTCATACTTTGTTTTCATACATGGATCCTATCTCGGATTGCATGGCTTCAAGCCATTTGTTGGAATCTGGGCCCGCCATCGCTTCTTCATAGTTCGAAGGTTCACCATTGTCTAACAACATGATTTCCAGGACGGGGTTGCCATACCATTCTGGTGTGGAACGTGTCCTCGTGGACCTACGAAGTTCAGTAGCAACTTGAACTGAAGCACCTTGATCATCATCATTAACCTCCTCTCTAGCCGGTGCAGGAACCACAGGAACATCTTCCTGAGCTGCGCTACTTTCTGCTTCAAGAGGCAGTACTTCATCAAGTTCTAATTTCCTCCCACTTACTTCCTTCGAGAGAAACTCTTTCTCCAGAAAGGACCCATTCTTGGCAACAAAGATCTTGCCTTCGGATCTGAGGTAGAAGGTATACCCAATGGTTTCCTTACGGTTATCCTATGAAGACGCATTTTTCCGACTTGGGTTCGAGCTTTTCTGGTTGAAGTTTCTTGACATAAGCATCGCATCCCCAAAATTTTAGAGACGACAACTTAGGTTTCTTCCCAAACCATAATTCATACGGTGTCGTCTCAACGGATTTCGATGGAGCCCTATTTAAAGTGAATGCGGCAGTCTCTAAAGCATAGCCCCAAAATGAGAGCGGTAGATCAGCAAGAGACATCATAGATCGCACCATATCCAATAGAGTGCGATTACTACGTTCGGACACACCATTACGCTGAGGTGTTCCAGGCAGCGTGAGTTGTGAAACGATTCCAAATTTCCTTAAGTGTGTGCCAAATTCGTGACTTAAATATTCCCCTCCACGATCTGATCGTAAGAACTTTATTTTTCTGTCACGTTGATTTTCAACCTCACTCTGAAATTCCTTGAACTTTTCAAAGGTCTCAGACTTGTGTTTCATTAATTAGACATACCCATATCTACTCAAGTCATCAGTGAGGGTGAGAACATAACGATAGCCTCCGCGTGCCTCAACGCTCATTGGACCGCACACATCAGTATGTATGATTTCCAATAAGTTGGTTGCTCGCTCCATTGTTCCGGAGAACGGAGTCTTGGTCATTTTACCCATGAGGCATGGTTACATGCGTGTCAAATTATTCGTAATCAAGAGACTCCAAAAGTCCATCTGCATGGAGCTTCTTCATGCGTTTGACACCAATGTGACCAAGGCGGCAGTGCCACAAGTATGTGGGACTATCGTTATCAACCTTACATCTTTTGGTATTCACACTATGAATATGTGTAACATCACGTTCGAGATTCATTAAGAATAAACCATTGACCAGCGGGGCATGACCATAGAACATATCTCTCATATAAATAGAACAACCATTATTCTCGGATTTAAATGTGTAGCCATCTCATATTAAACGATATCCAGATACAATGTTCATGCTCAAAGCTGGCACTAAATAACAATTATTGAGGTTTAAAACTAATCCCGTAGGTAAATGTAGAGGTAGAGTGCCGACGGCGATCACATCGACCTTGGAACCATTCCCGACGTGCATCGTCACCTCGTCCTTCGCCAGTCTCCGCTTATTCCGCAGCTCCTGTTTTGAGTTACAAATATGAGCAACCGCACCGGTATCAAATACCCAGGAGCTACTACGAATACTAGTAAGGTACACATCAATTACATGTATATCACATATACCTTTGGTGTTGTCGGCCTTCTTGTCCGCTAAGTACTTGGGGCAGTTCTGCTTCCAGTGACCACTTCCCTTGCAATAAAAGCACTCAGTCTCAGGCTTGGGTCCATTCTTTGGTTTCTTCCCGGCAGCTTGCTTGCCGGGCGCGGCACCTCCCTTGCCGTCTTTCTTGAAACCCTTTTTACCCTTGCCCTTCTTGAACTTAGTGGTTTTATTCACCATCAACACTTGATGTTCCCTTTTGATTTCCACCTCCACTGATTTCAGCATTGAATATACTTCAGGAATGGTTTTCTCCATCCCCTACATATTGAAGTTCATCACAAAGCTCTTGTAGCTAGGTGGAAACGACTGAATAATTCTGTCAACAACCGCGTCATGCGGGAGATTAACTCCTAGCTGAGACAAGCGGTTGTGCAACCCAGACATTTTGAGTATGTGCTCGCTGACAAAACTATTCTCCTCCATCTTACAACTGTAGAACTTGTCGGAGACTTCATATCTCTCGACCCAGGCATGAGCTTGGAAAACCATTCTCAGCTCTTGGAACATCTCATATGCCCCGTGCTGCTCGAAATGCTTTTGGAGCCCCGGTTCTAAGCTGTAAAGCATGCCGCACTGAACCAGGGAGTAATCATCAACACACGACTGCCAAGTGTTCATAACGTCTTGGTTTGCGGGGGGTGGTGCTTCACCTAATGGTGCTTCTAGGACATATGCTTTATTGGCAGCTATGAGGATGATCCTCAAGTTCCGGACCCAGTCCGTATAGTTGCTACCATCGTCTTTCAGCTTGGTTTTCTCTAGGAACGCGTCGAAGTTGAGGTTGACATGAGCGTTGGCCATTTGATCTACAAGATATATTTGCAAAAGTTTTAGACTAAGTTCATGATAATTAAGTTCATCTAATCAAATTAATGAACTCCCACTCAGACAGACATCCCTCTAGTCATCTAAGTGATACATGATCCGAGTCAACTAGGCCGTGTCCGATCATCACGTGAGACAGACTAGTCATCATCGGTGAACATCTTCATGTTGATCGTATCTTCTATACGACTCATGTTCGACCTTTCGGTCTCTTGTGTTCCGAGGCCATGTCTGTACATGCTAGGCTCGTCAAGTCAACCTAAGTGTTTTGCATGTGTAAATCTGGCTTACACCCGTTGTATGTGAACGTTAGAATCTATCACACCCGATCATCACGTGGTGCTTCGAGACAACGAACTTTCGCAATGGCGCATAGTTAGGGGCAACACTTTCTTGAAATTATTATGAGGGATCATCTTATTTATGCTACCGTCGTTCTAAGCAAATAAGATGCAAAAACATGATAAACATCACATGCAATCAAATAGTGACTTGATATGGCCAATATCATTTTGCTCCTTTTGATCTCCATCTTCGGGACGCCATGATCATCATCGTCACCGGCATGACACCATGATCTCCATCGTCGTGTCTTCATGAAGTTGTCTCGCCAACTATTACTTCTACTACTATGGCTAACAGTTTAGCAACAAAGTAAAGTAATTACATGGCGTTATTCATTGATACGCAGGTCATACAATAAATTAAGACAACTCTTGTGGCTCCTGCCGGTTGTCATACTCATCGACATGCAAGTCGTGATTCCTATTACAAGAACATGATCCATCTCATACATCACATATATATCATTCATCACATCCTTTGGCCATATCACATCACACGACATATGCTGCAAAAACAAGTTAGACGTCCTCTAATTGTTGTTGCAAATATTTTACGTGGCTGCTATAGGTTTCTAGCAAGAACGTTTCTTACCTACGCTAAAACCACAACGTGATATGCCAATTTCTATTTACCCTTCATAAGGACCCTTTTCATCGAATCGATCCGACTAAAGTGGGAGATAGATACCGCTAGCCACCTTATGCAACTAGTGCATGTCGATCGGTGGAACACGTCTCACGTAAGTGTACGTGTAAAAATCGGTGCGGGCCGCTTCATCCCGACGCCGCCGAATCAAGATAAGACTAGTAACGGCAAGTAAATTGACAATATCGGCGCCCACAACAAACTTGTGTTCTACTCATGCAAAGAAACTACGCATAGACCTAGCTCATGATGCCCTTTGTTGGGGATCGTATCGAAATTAAAATTTCTACGCATCACCAAGATCAATCTATGGAGTCATCTAGCAACGAGAGAGAGGGCGCATCTACATACCCTTGTAGATCACGGCGGAAGCATTCAAGAGAACGGGGTTGATGGAGTCGTGCTGTCGTGATCCAAATCACCGATGACCAAGTGCGAACAGGCGGCACCTCCGCGTTCAACACACGTGCGGTTGGGGAAGGCGTCTCCTCCTTCTTGATCCAGCAAGGGGAAGGAGAGGTTGATGGAGATCCAGCAGCCTGACGGCGTGGTGGTGGAAGCAGCGAGGATCTCGGCAGGGCTTCGCCAAGCTCAGCGAGAGGAGAGGTGTTACGGGGAGAGGGAGCGCCAGGCTGGGGTGCGCAGCCCTCCCTCCCCTCTATATAGGGGTCCAGGGCGCCGCCCTTAGAGATCCAATCTCAGGGGGCGCCAAGGGGAACTGCCCCCAAGTCGGTGGGCGCCCCCCCCCTGGGTTTCCAACCATAGGCGCAGGGAGGCCCATGGGGCGCACCAGCCCACCAGGCTGGTTCCTTCCCACTTCAGCCCATGGGGCCCTCAGGATAGGTGGCCCCACCGTGGACCCGGGACCCTTCCGGTGGTCCCGTACAATACCGGTGACCATGAAACTTTCCGATGGCAAACTGGACTTCCTATATACAAATCTTTACCTCCGCACCATTCCGAACTCCTCTTGGCGCCGGGATCTCATCCGGGACTCGAACAACTTTCGGGTTATCGCATACTAATATCTCTACAACCTAAGCGTCACCGAACCTTAAATGTAGACCCCATGGGTTCGGAGACCTTGAGACATGACCGAGACGACTCTACGGTCAATAACCAACAGCGGGATCTGGATACCCATGTTGGCTCCCACATGCTCCTCGATGATCTCATCGGATGAACCACGATGTCGAGGATTCAATCAATCTCGTATACAATTCCCTTTGTCAATCAGTACATTACTTGCCCGAGATTCGATCGTCGGTATCCAATACCTCGTTCAATCTTGTTACCGGCAAGTCACTTTACTCGTACCGTAATGCATGATCCCGTGACCAACCACTTGATCACATTGAGATCATTATGATGATGCATTACCGAGTGGGCCCAGAGATACCTCTCCGTCGTACGGAGTGACAAATCCCAGTCTCGATCCGTGCCAACCCTACAGACACTTTCGGAGATACATGTAGTGTACCTTTATAGCCACCCAGTTACGTTGTGACGTTTGGTACACCTAAAGCACTCCTACGGTATCCGGGAGTTGCACGATCTCATGGTCTAAGGAAATGATACTTAACATTAGAAAAGCTCTAGCAGACGAACTACACGATCTTGTGCTATGCTTAGGATTGGGTCTTGTCCATCACATCATTCTCCCAATGATGTGATCCCATTATCAATGACATCAAATGTCCATGGTCAGGAAACCGTAACCATCCATTGATCAACGAGCTAGTCAACTAGAGGCTCACTAGGGACATGTTGTGGTCTATGTATTCACACATGTATTACGATTTCCGGATAGCACAATTATAGCATGAACAATAGACAATTATCATGAACAAGGAAATATAATAATCATTTTATTATTGCCTCTAGGGCATATTTCCAACATTATTTACCATTTGTAATGCGATTAATACGTCGAGGCGTACTTGTACAAGTAATGCGATATGCAAGTAAGGCTATTTAACATGCCATGACCAAGAGCGAGCTGCGTGCGGGTATGTAAAACAGGTATAGAAATCGTTAGCAGAGACCACCTGGGGGTTCCCTTGTACGCCAAAGCTCCTTGCCTCCTTGGTGTGTCCGACCAACGGGTTGTCAAGAAACCTCGAAAAGAGAAAAACCTGAAATGAAAAGGAAAAGTGAAGGTGTGTGAATCCGAGGGTCAGTTGTGCTGCACTGTGGATTGCGAGCTAGCTATGCCTCCGTCGATACCCACGGGATTTTGTGTGCGTAGTTATGTACGCGCGGTACGAATGTCGCTGTTTGACCGGGACTGGGACGGAGGCCAAATTGCTAATTAAGCTCTTGACGAGTCGGGCTGTCTTGCTGCAGAATAGTCCGGACTCTTTTGATGGTGTTCGGGGGCTTGGCCGATGAACTAAAGTTCTGCTGGAAAAGGCCGCGCTGTATCTCTGTTGCTAAGGCCGTTGTGTGCTCCTTGGTATGGAGGGAGCGTTCCGTATTCCCATTGATTGTTATGACGCCACGTGGTCTGGGCATCTTGAGCTTGAGATAAGCATAGTGAGGTACCGCATTGAATCGAGCAAATGCGGTTTGTCCGAGCAGTGCGTGATAGCCGCTGCGAAAGGCACTACAAAAAAAAGACACATCCATGACATTTTGGGCCGAACGAAAATCTTTTCTGTCATACTTATGACACTTCTATGACAATAATTGTGACAAAACACGGTATCATCATAGATGTGGTGGGGTTCTACTTCTATGACAAAAAATCATGACATAAAATGGGCTTTTCGTCCTGGGCGGGCCGGAGACGCAGTTGCATGACATTCTTTGGGCCATCCATGACGGAAAAAACCATGGTAGAAGCGAGGCGAGAAAATATCGGGTGTTCCCGATTCACGGTGGGTGGTCGGGGCGGCGATGCGCGTTTCTCTCGTACACGCGCGCGTGCGTGGAGTGCGGCGTTGAGCTCTAATCGAACCCAAGCGGCGTTGGGCTCTAACGAATCGGCGATTACCTGCGCAGCTCTGGCGTTACTAAACCCGGCGAGCGATCGATGGCTGATAACTGAATCAATCGGCGATTCGCCGCTCTGCTAATCTGAAGCCGATCGATCTGCCTCTAGATGAGCGATGGCGTTCTTTGGGGCGGGGTTGGATGAGCGGTTCCCGGTGGGGTGGATGAACAGGACCCGTGGCGTTGCCTTTGGATGAATAGTGGCGTTGTTGGGGGTTTGGATGAACAGTTCGGTGGGGTGGATGAGCAGGACCCGATCGTTCGAGCGGTTGGGGCTGGATGAGCAGGACCCGTGGAGGCGGGATGAACAGGACCACCCGTGGAGGGCGGAATGAGCGATGAGCGTGGAGGGCTGGATGAGCGTAGCCCGTGGAGGGTGGTTGAGCAGAGCCCATGGAGAGGGCTGGTTGAGCGATGGCGGTGGAGTAAGCGCGGTGGAGGCTGGATGAGCAGGAGCCCGTGGATGAGCAGATCGCGGTGGAGGCTGGAGGAGGTCGACGGGGGATGAGCAGTAGCCCGTGGAGGCTGGTCGACGGTGGAGATGAACAGTATCCCGTGGAGTCCCGTTTTGCGGTACGCCACACCCCTCCCGATGAACAGGACCCTGTTTCGACCCCTAGTGCTCCAACACAAGTCCGTTTCCTCCGTTTTGCGGTACGCCACACCCCTCCTGATCAACAGGACCCCCGTTTCGACCGTAGGAGGTTTATTTCCTCCGTCTTGCGGTACGCCAGACCCCTCCCGATGAACAGGATCCTGTTTCGAACGTGGTCGGTTGAACACAAGGCCGTTTCCTCCGTTCTGCGGTACGCCAGGCCTCGTTTCCATCGGCTGTTCCGTCCAGGCCCTCCCGATGAACACGACGACGCATTCCGTTTCGACCCAGCCGGTTGGCTCCACATGAACACGACGACGACGTTGTTTCTCCGTTCTGACCCAGCCATGTACACGAGCCCTGGCCATACGTACGCGCAAGTAGGCGTTGAGACCCGCCCGTATGTAATGTGCGTGGCGTGATTTACTTTCTTGCACCACAGAAATGCGTGCGTGTACATGCTACGTGCGCACCTCTACTACGACACGTGCGCGCCTCTACATCGACCAGTATGCCCGTACACGTTCGCGACAAGAATGACAACGCTACAATACGCTTGACCAGGTGGGTCGGTATCGAGCACTTCCTTGCTGCGAATATGTAGCTGGTGGGTCCCAGCAGTCAGGGGGGCGAATCATTTTTTTTTTGCCCGGACGCACTTCCTTGCGTGCGAAGATGTAGCTGGTGGGTCCCGGCAGTCATGGGGAAACGTTTTTTTCTCTAAATACGGTGGCCCGTCTGGTGGGTCCCTGCTGTCAGGTGGAGGAATAATTATTTTGCACGTAATAAGGAGGCACTTCCTTGCTGCGGCCGTGGACCCAGCTGACAGCCTCTCCACGTATAGTCCACGTCTGATGGAATCCGTTCCTTGACCACTTTGACCACGCCACGCCAGGAGCACTAGGCCAATGGACGACGGCGAGGCCTAGGAAGGGGACGACACAGAGCTGGGGAAGACGCGGCAGTGGAAGCCCGCACGGAGAGGAGTACGAAGGTTCACTGGTTCAGCTGCGGTGTGAGGCTGCCGTCGCCGCAGGGCCTGGCCAGCGGTGGGAACAGTAGGGGTGGTGAGGCCTCCGCGGCAGCACAGCCGGCCACGGGAGGCAGGAGCATGCGGCACGACCGGCGCTGCTTTGGGCGGCTGGAGCAAGGAGACCAGAGGTTGAAGAAGCACTAAGGCCGTTGGATGGACATCGTATGGTCACTGGAGCTAGAATCGTTCATATTGACTAAGTTGACAAAGCCCTCCGTCCCCGTCAACTTAGTAGGCCCACAAGTCAGCCTCCCACTGTGGTGGGTCCCAGCTTGCAGGGGGGTATTCATTTTTTTTGTGCGCAATAAGGAGGCACTTCCTTGCGTGTGAAGATATAGTTGGTGGGTCCGACACATCGGCGGAGGAGCGTTTTTTCGCGAAATCTGAAGCCCTTCCGCGGGTCCCGGATGTCGGTGGAGGAATCATTATTTTGCGGCGTAATAAGGAGGCATTTCCTTGTGTGCGGGCGTGGACCCAGCTGTCAGCCTCTCCATGTACAGTCCACTTCCGATGGATGTCGTTCGTTGACCACGTTGACCATGCCGCGCCGAGAGCATGAGGGCGGTGGACGAAGGTGAGGCCTACGAAGGGAACGACACAGAGCCGAGGAAGACACGGCGATGGCTGCCTGTGATGGAAATCGAGGTTGGTGATTAATTGCCGTCGCCGGAAAATAACAGGAGGTGTGGGTGAGTAGAGGGATAGACAGGCCAGGGATGCGAGTATATGATGGGGCCGTGAGGCCTGCCCGGCAGCACAGCCGGCCACGGGAGGCGGGAGCAGGCGGTTCCGACGGAGCTGGTTTGGGCGGCTGGGGCAGGAAGATCAGAGACTGAAGAAGCACGATTGCCGTTAGATTAACATCTAACGGTCTGACGCTGGTAGAGTCGATTATTGACTAAGTTTCTTTTTTGATAAACCTTGTGTACGCATGAACTTAGTAGGCCCACAAGTCAGCCTCCAAATCTGTGGCAGACAGCATAGAGCCCATTTGCTATTTCTTAATAATTTGCAGCTCATTTGCTAATTCTTAAGTAATTTAGGACATCCCATTTTCTGCCCAGGACCATGGTCAAAAAGTTCAACCTTATTTTGCATATTTCGGTGGAGTCCGAACTTTTGTAATCCCGAAATGATAAACATTTTTTAAGAACTTATTGATTTGCCAAAAAAATCGTTTTGTTTTTGTAAGCAAATAAGACGTGGGACAATTGAGTTGGTTTAAGGGAAAACCAGTGGTAAAAAAATCAGCGCTGGGAGGGAAAACAACAACAAAAATAAGGATGTAAATATGAAAAGTGAATTTTATGTCTTTTCAATATAATGATACGTGTATATGAACTAGTAAAACTATAGGTAGAGATTAGAAAACGGATGTAGGACATGCGTTTCAAGAGGAAAATAGAAATGGGATGTGTGTTTGATTCAGTAAAAAAAGTGCCTGCGGATGTTGTAAGACAAAATATAACTAAAGCTGGCGGGCCAGAGGCCAGAAGATACCTGCTGTATATTTGTGCCCCGTTGTCGTCATGGGTTGGGCCTGTTAAAAACAAAACCAAGCCTGGGCAGTCTATAGCCCAGTTGAAACTTGCTCGACCTGAAAAAACAATATCGTGCTCAATAAGCGAGAGAATTCTGCAAGTACAGACGATAAGCGGGATGCAACAGGATATTGTTTTTTCATCGTGATAATAAGAGCATGCACTTGTTTCGAAAAATTTGGAGAACTGGGAATTAGAACGGCAGGTGCTTATGCTACCCATCAAATAAAAATCAGGTGCCTGAAAATTTGTTTTGAAACAAATGAATCAGCTTTATATCCACGTCGACCCTCGGCATGATGGTTGGAAGCAAATGCCAAGTTCATACAAAAAGATCGTTAACAACAATACCAACTTGCGGACGACAAGGTAGTACAAGTACCAATACCAAACTAACTTATAATCTTTTACTCCTGGCCCTAGTGTTAAATGCGGTAGAAAATCTTGCGGAGGACCAGCTCCGCTCCTTCTCTTGCTCCGGGTCCCGAGGTGGTACTGGTGCATCACCCGATTGGTCCTCTGTTGGTGAAGTTCTTGTTGGTGTGCAGCACGAGAACCTTTTGCTGCCGTCTGCCGTTGTTGACCATCACCGGCAAGGTATTGCCGGTGTTGTGCCACATCGCGTGCATGCCGCACTCCCACTATATCTTGCGACGCGTCCACGTGCCCCTTTTGAACGCCCTAGAATTGCGCTGGAAGAAATGCTTGCTTAGGCCACTCAGTGTGATACCTGCAGTATTGTCGAATACAGGTTTTAGTGTACGTAGTTGGCATTTTCATAACATCTTTGGCATGTTGCAGTCACTTGTTTCACTTTTTATTAACTGTCAAATTGTAATTGCTTCACCAGGTCTGCGTCTAAAAAGAAAAATAGAGCTATAAACAAAGGAATATGTTTGTGCAAGTAGATGGTCGATCGGTGTCTTACCTGGAAATTTCTTAGGATGGGTGTAGCATATGCCGTGCTCGCTGTCGATGTTTGGTATGAACAAATCGATGAGAGGGTGAGATCTCGCGCTGTCAGCACTCACTTTGGCCTCAAGGTACTCGATCAGCTCCTGATCTGTGGGATCGAACTTGACGGCAGCCGGCAGCACCGGCCAATCCTTCTTCGACTTGCATGGGTTAATTCCAGTTATATGGTACTCAATGTATGATCAATCGACTGTTTTAAGTAAATGATGAAAGATTTCGACAGATAAGTGGTACTCCAAATCTGAAGTCCAGAATACCCGAACATGCCGTCGGGATTCTTGTGTCACCTCACGCGCAGCGTGTTGTCACGTCAATTCAATGTGTGGACATGATGAATAATTTGACCGACGTATACTAGTACTGCTACTTTACTAATTACTAGTCGTATTTAGTGTCACATTTTAACCATAGGTTTAACTAACAAGTACGCACTTATATATACTACACAGCATCTCCATCATCATTATGAGTACATCCTGCGCATGTGAGTTAGGATGAACTTGATCCCAGAAAGGTATCTATCCTTTAAACCAGAGGAGTACTTCAAACTAACAACAGTCCAACAAAAGAGGGTCGTGCTACATCAGCATAATACATGGCTCAGTCTATATATCAGTACGAATGAAGTTGTGCATATTTGCTGTTGGCATGAACCACATCGCCGCATGTCGGGTTTGCAAAAGCCATCCATCGCATGGAAGCTTGATGCCTTTCACACACTGAAGATTATCTCGCAACAAGCTGTGTTGACGAATCTCTGGATATGGTGATTCATGAAACCCATGGTATGATGTGTAAACACAGACCCCCTGGCGAATGGAAGTTGCATAGAACGGTAATCATCGCCGGTGATATGATTGATGATTGGTTGGATGATCGGATAATTGAGCCCGAGGAACATGGAGTGGTTGCCGAGGCTGTAAACCCGCCTCCAGTTAAATACGCCTAGTCCAACGGAGCCGGGATCTTTCTCGAACACGAAGCAGCCATAGCCATCAATGCCACGAACGCCCTAGGCATTGTACTGCATGTGGTTTGATGAAATGGTTTGGTCAATTTGGTACGTGAAAATGAGCATCAAATGACCACCGTCAGCTGAACGAGCGATAAACCACCACCCATCGGCTGGTATGATTCCAGGTCCTGGAATCATGAAGGCCAGCGCATTTGCGTCTGCTGCAACATTTCAAATTGGAGACCAAAAGGACAAAAATAATCAATCATGTTCAGAGTATGTGTGGAATTAAGATTATTATAACAGTGACACATATCATACACAGAGAATTGCAATGACGTGGTCATAATCATACCCCAAGTTAAAAAAATAAGCCAATGGCTTTCATATTCTAGCAATATATCATGGTTCAAACATCATGTAACAATGAGAGGAAAACAGATATGATAGGGCCTACTCATATTCTACCATAGCACTTACTACAGTTATCATATCAACTCTAAGCAATAACATGCGTTGTTATAAAAATCCTGGAAATGAGAGTAACATATAGCAATCATGAGGTTATACTCATAATATCTATTCTAACAATCATTAGATACCAATTGTTCTCATATCAACTCTAACAATAACATGTGTGGTCATAAAAATCTAGGAAATGAGAGAAACATATAGCAATGATGTGGTTATAGAAATACTATATATTCTAAATTTGTAACAATGAACAGGTAGTCGTATTCTTAAGGTAAAGATGAGATGAGATAGAACAATTACACGACGATAGATTCCACCAGTATAGGCAGCCAATCTGGCGTCGACCGCATAAACGATGCCATCGTACACTATAGCATCAGACAGAAGTGTTGGGTGAAGAGGATCGACGATGAGCCAAAACCATGTATGGCGACCGGATTCCAGATAGACTAATCTCATGTTGAACACGACAATGAGCTTGTAATCCATGTAGTCTTCTGATGGTGTGGGCACTTTGCAGATTACAACCTTCAGCAAACAGAGGTCGAGCCAAAAGCTTGACGCGTCTCGTGCGTAGTAGGCAGGAGTGTCCGGTGGGCCGCGAGGCTCGATGGCGGCTGTATCCAAAGATGGAAGGGTGATCTCTCGCTGGGTGTAGATATCCACAAGACGCCACGGACTACTGGATTGGTGGATGAGGACAATCCAGTTGGCCTTCATGCCCGCCCAGTAGTCGCCGCGCATGAAGGGCAGGTGGACGGGTAGTGGTAGCATGTTGAGGGGCACCACGGCAACCTCCGTAGGATCGTCAAGTCGGTGTATGGGCCACCTACGAGGATCGGCAATCAGCAAGCAGGGTGTCTTGAAAAGAGCCAGCCAGTTGCAGACGTGTAGACGGTACAAAGACACCGAGCATGCGGCCAGACGAACGGTGCTGAGTAGGTCCATACGATTACAGATCCGCACCAAGAGAACACCGGGAAGGGAATTCCAATCGCGGCTCTGCGTGTCGATCGGTTCTTCCATTGGGGTTTTCGTGCTGCGAGCCAGCGAGGGAAGTGGATTGGTGAGCGGCGAAGAAGCTTCTCCTCGTGTGGCTGAGCGGTGGCGGGGGATATAGTGCGTCGCGAGCTACCAAGGAAGATAAGCGGCGGCGAGCAGGCGGGGAAATGGTATGCGGCCGACGATGGGGAAGAGAGGAGGATGAAGAAGAGAGGAGGAGGAAGAAGAAAGGAGGAAGAAGAAGAGAGGAGGAAGAAGAGTGGAAGACGGGGAAGAAAGTGCATTAAATCTCAATTCTACTACTACTACCAGGATATACCGTCCTTTGGATTGTAAATAGTTACACCGACGACATGTGGGTCTACCACAAGAGGGCCCATATGTCAGTTAATGGAGGACAGAAGCGTGCTCTACTGGAAAACATGATGGCAGTACTGGGTAAGGCAGATTTAGTAACAGCAACACGCTGGTTCAGCTTATTAATTAAGTGTCCCATCTGCTGCAGCCTGTATTGTCACTTCACTACGAAGACTAGTTGAATAGTTCTCTCTGACCGAGATGGGGAATAATGGATCGTGAAGACTTCCTTTCTACATTATCCCTATGCCTCTACGCTCACTTCACTCATTTTGCTCCGTACGTAGTCACTTGTTGAAATCTCTAGAAAGACAAATACTCCGTATTTGGGAACAGAGGGGGGATTTTACTCCGTATTTGGGAACAAAGGGAGTATCACCATATGGAGGAGCAGAGGAAGCTTGAAATATGAACATGACAATGGGAGGAGTAAGCCCCATGCATGCATGCATGCAACATGCAACACTCACACGCACACATGGGCCTTGCGCAACACTCACGCACCCATGCGGCACATAGCACACGACGCAACACACACGCTCACGCTCAAGTGCTCAACCTACTCCCTACGTCCGTGAAATACTGTACGTTTAGACATTTACACATTGACCAAGGCATAATTAACGCCCAAAAGTTATGTGTGCATGCGACCATTGAGAGAAGAAGATTAAATGAAGGTCGTTGCATGCTGTAATTAAGGATAGACATGTAGCCTATACCTAGAGCACAAGTTGGTACATTAGTCAATCAATATCGATTTAGATTAAAGGCTAAATGCATTGGAAGTGTAGATCTACTACACTCTTTGTTTTTTAGCTGATTTTTTTGCTCTGCCAACTGACAGGTGGGACCCAGAAACCAGGTGACAATTTAACCACTCAACAAAGTGCCACGTCGACTATGTGGCTGGCGAAGAGGTGCAATCTGGTTTCTCTCGATGAGCTAGTGATCGTATAATCACCGCAAAACTATATATAGTGACCATAAAGAGCGTATTGTTACATCGTTGACCGCCAAAGTGTATTTTCTCGTTTCAAATTAAGCCATATTAACGGAAAGGACGCAGTATGGACTAGTACTAGTACTGCTTTGATGTGTCCCGTCTACTCGCCGAACGAGGAGAAGCTTGCTTACTACGCCTCTCCCTCGCCCACGCGTGTGGTGGTTCGCAGGACGAGGAGAGGGTTTTGACTATAGCGTGCCCTCTCCCTCTCCCTCTCCCTCGCCCTCGCGGTGGACGTGCAACAGTTCAATCGGTGTCAAATTGCCAGACGCATAATGTGTACTGCAGTATCATCATTGTTGGACCTTCCGAAGAGACGAAGAGCCAAGTGCAAGGTTCACACGAGTACGAACTGTTGAACCTCCCGAAGAGGCAAAGAGCCAAGCGCAAGGTTTTATAGGAGTTGTCGTCCTAGTAGGAGCGTACTACAACTATAGCGAACGATGCTACCGTATGATGCCGCCACGTCACGTATATCCAAAGCTGTGCCACCTTTTTTTCTCAAAGAGTGTGTTGGAGCCCGTGCAACAACCACACAAGTTGCATGTACACATAACACATTTACTAGTAATAAATTCTAAAGGACAAATGCCAGTATGCCACACAAGTTCATCTCCAATTCATGTGATAAATTTGTGCACGACTGGTCTACATATATTCACAGCGCTACCGTTCACAATTTACCGCACTCCACTTACGTTATAGATGGGCTACATGTCCTCCTCCGAGTTCCAGTCCAGTGTTCTTCATGGATGGCACGATCCATAGCGGTGAGCAGCAGGAATCATTATCGCGCTTTCTAGTCGGTTCCACGATGGAGACTCATCAAGCTGAAGTGGCATAAATCAGGGATAGCGTGTCCCGGCATGTCGTTCATCCGGCGTTGTGCACGGAAGACACAACCATGCTTCATGAGCGGCAGGCCTTCCGTGTCGTGCACGGAAGGTGGCATCTGCTTCACAATGGGGTAGTTGTCCCCAATGAAAAGCGGGTACTCTCCAAGAGTGTTCCTCGGCACCCACGTAGCATCACGGGGTCGAACTTCGGCGCCGTTCATCTGGTACACTGCGCATCTCATATCTGGACACATGGTGACATACATAGTCAAGGTCCATGCATAATAATGTTGTTCTCAAATATGGCGGTCGATGTCTTTGTGCAACAAATAGTACTACTCGGTATAGAGGAAGTAAAATAACCGCTTATTATACATAGCCCTTCTTGGCTACATGGATGAGATAATGTCACATGGAAAAACAAAAATGGTGGCAGCTAGTGGGTTCAAGTCTTCAAGGGCCTAGCTAGCTATCGCGTCCTCAAGGTAAAAAGTACTCCTACTAATACGTAAGTAGAGTACTAGTACAACAATGAAAGAGAAGGCGAGAGGGTTAAAAATGGAGTACACAGGTAGATGGTGACGGTCCGATCATGGTAGATTGTGTGACCATGTTGCACATCAGTGGTACCATGGGTAACGACTGCTAAGATAGTTGATCCCAATATGCCAAAGTCAGCTACAAGGTTCCAGGTTAGACCGAATCGCGGATGCAAATGCACATCCAGGATCGGCGATCTTATTTTGATCGCGGGATGACTGGTCCCTGCAAAATAATGGAGTGCCGTTAGGGATGCAAATGATGGTTTGTGCATTTTGTTTGTAATCTCCCGTACCGTAGGATGGCAACCAGATTAAACAAGTCCCCTGGCTTGTCACAGCGAAGATGCAGCCTAGATGGCGCACGAAGTCTTCGAACGTGTTGGGGACAAATCTGCCGCCGCCAACATGCGCCAACCTCTGCCGTTACTACCTCTTGCATTGATGGCAATCCTTATGTCGAACACTGTCGTGGAATTGTCACGACAGATGTCCTAGTGTGAGGACTTAGTCGTGAGGCCAACGCATCTATGCGGTAGCTTGAAGGGGTTGGTTAAAATCGAGAGATGCGAGGCGGATCAACATACAAGACAAGGATTTAGACAGCTTCGGGCCGCGGGAAACATCATCCGGTAATAGCCCTACATGCTGTTTATGGCTAGGTCTCATTATGCTCATGAGAGAGTCACTGGTAAACCGGGTCTCCATTAGTTGTGTCTAGCCCTAGAGATTATTGCTTCTTGCTTGTCCCTCTTTGGGGAGCCCTGCCCCTCCTTATATAAGTTGAAGGGGCGGGTTACATGTGGATTCCTATTAGGATTAGGACTAGTCTATCTCTAGTACAAACCGGATACAAGTCCAGGTCTTAACTCCTTGTAAGACAAATATTCCTTATGCCTTTCCTCTTAAACCAACCTACCATAGTATGAACCGGCCTTCATGAACCGCCCATTGGGCCGCCGCATCTTGTCGCTCCTCGCACCCGCCTGACGGATTACCAATGAGTCGTGAACCGCCAGGTCCAAACGGGTCGCCGGTGAACCGCCAAGAGTCAGCGGGGTCTCAAATAAACCGCCAAGTCCGGCTGGGTTATACTTCCGGCCGGTTTACGCTGCGGGGTATATCCCCGACATTAGCCCCCAAGTTTAGCTTGGATTTATCCATGGTAAACTTATGCTGCAAAATAGACACAAGAACAAATTTGACAGGTTGTGCTCCGGGTTAAGAATTCTTGTAAACCGGCACCTGATCATCCTTAAGTCCTTGTCATTCCTCCTTCTAGAAAATCCGGGTCAATAACCAGCTTCATACTCAAATTACTGACGTTGGTTTCTCATAGAAAAATATTGTGAAGAATAATCCACTTGAGTCGGCTTCCAAAGCGCCGGCTTAAGAAATATTGGTCTTGAAATACTCATCTGATATTCAGCCGGTTTGAAGATGTAAAACTTGCCGGTTTTAATATTGCCAAAATTGCCGGTTTATAAATATGGATGTCACCGAGTCATAATTGTTACCGACGCCGGGTCATAATTGTTGCAGACATCGGGTCAATCTGGTTTGCTCAAAACTGAGAATTTGAAGATTTTTTCTCCCTTATATCCATATTATCTGTAGCCCCCAAGGGCCGGTTTAATCAGCATGAATAAGCTGGGACTTATCACCCTAATTTTAAATAAAATCCAGTTGTGTAGCCCCCATGAGTCGGCTATAGTCATAGTAGTGTAGCCGGGTCATCCTTGAATTTTTTACAAGAGCAATTGGTAGCCCCCAAGGGCCGGCTTATTACAATGGGATGAGTCGGGTCTTCAATAAGGCCAATAAAAATGACTTTGCATTAGCCCCCAAGTATCATGGTGCATGCTTGCAACGACATGAGACTTGCATATTTGATGTAACCTCAACTTGAATAATGTAGCCCCCAAGTGCCGTGCCGTAAGCCCGCAGCGACTCGGGACTATTTCCTCCATTGTAAAATAAATCATGCCCATTGATAAAGATAATAGCTGTTGCGCTAAAGCGACTTTGAAAACCTCAATCATAATACTGGTTATTGATAATCATAATAGAAATCCAGCCATATTGGCTATTCAAGATTTGAATAATATAATCCGGTATAAAAACATCAATCATTCAATATCATCATGAAAATCCAGCCAGTTTTCGCTATTAAAAATTTGAATACCTCATCGGTTGACAAGTAAACCCGGAGTTTAAATACCTGGCGGCTCTTGGCCGATGGCGACTTAATGTGCATTCATGCATATATACTGGCGACTTATAGTCCAAAGCCAGGTCGGTTTAATAAACACCGGATAATTTCTCATCATATACTAGCGACTTATCTCTTAAAGCCAGGCCGGTTTAATAAACACCGGATAATTTATAATCATGCTTTATTCAACCTGTTTACGCATACAACAAGTTTAAAGTGTCTGGCGGTTTACACGGGGCCAGATCATAATACTTAACATATAACCGGGTTTATAACCAAGGCTGCACTTAAGAATAATCAAATATGGAATATATCATACACTGTGACATTGAATCAAATCATTGGTTTACCAACTTTTTGTAGTAAGGGTGATAACCCCAATCTTGAGTACTGATAACTCCTTCCATATTGTGCCGGTTTATGATAAAACCGTGTCGGGTTGTGATAAACACCGGATTAACCATATATAATACTGGTGACTTTGAGTCAAAGCCATACCGGGTTGATAGTCTCCGGATTAAGATTTGAGCATGTTCCGTCAATTTGTAATTGACAGTCAAACCGGTTTAATAATGTCGGTTTGTAAACGCAACAAAAGAAATGTTTATCAAAAAAAGAAAACAGAATTCAAGCAAAGGCAAAGATAAAACCATTGTAAATGAGGCTTTGAGCGATCAAGAGCATTACCATGGTCGGACCGACCAAGCTCCCAAAAAGGCGTAGCTATGGTTGAGTCAGCCAGGTCCCCAAATGATGCTTTGGCATTACGCCGATCAAGAGGTGTAGCGATGGTTCGGGTTCGACCAAACCCCAAGTGATGTTGTGGCACTAGGCGATCAAGATCGTGACTATGGTTCAGACTTGACCAAGTCCCCAAGTGATCTTTGTGGCATTGAGCCGATCAAGAGGTGTGACTATGGTTGGGATCGACCAAAGCCCCCAAGTGATGTTGTGGCATTGAGCCGATCAAGAGGTGTAGCTATGGTTCGGATACGACCAAGCCCCCAAATGATCAATAATATGATAAGCCAATAAGGCATGATACCCATGTTTGAACCGTGCATCATGGCAGCAGGTCCTCTTTGGCACCCTTTAACTTTTGCAATAGATAAATCCTTCTTGAACGGGATGTTAAACCGGATATTGACAGCTTCAAAGCTTTGTGGGAGACATCTTTCCTTTGAACCGGATTTTAAACCGGAATCTTCATTTTCAGCCGGAAATTTTCTGACAGCCTTTAAATTCGAACTTGCGAGAAGTTAATTCCTTTTTAAACCGGAAATTCTTAAACCGGATTTGAGAGCTTCAGAGCTTTGTGAGAGGACAGATTTCCCTTGAACCGGATTGTAAACCGGATATTTGAGAGCTTCAGTGAGACTGACTTCCCTTTAGCCGGATTTTAAACCGGAATCCCTTCTGATGACCCGGAACTTCTTCATTGAGCCGGGATTTTGTAACTATTATATACTTTCTAAGCCGGAAATTTTTTGACAGCCTTTAAATTTTCATCAATATAACAGTAGCTACAGGGACCGTGTTATCTTTCCCTCCATCGTCCTGGGGTTTTTAACTTTACTAAAACTGGCAAGATTTGCTGAGTTATGTCATCGTAGCCCCCGAGTCTCAAAGGTGACTCCAGAAGTTGGCTTGAGATTCTCCATGTTTGACCGTGATATAAACCGGCATAACTTGTATATCATTGGTGTTGATAGCACGATGTGAATCCACAGAAGCTTGAGGTGACTGCGGCGGGTTATAAATGATCCCGTATGGCGCCGTGTCGACCTTTCGGGCAATGGTTCCTTCAATGGCGATTTGAAGTTAACCAAACTGTAGTGGCGGCGACTTGTCGCTGCCCATTGAGCCATCCGTGCAAGCGGCGGTTTGATGATAATTTACCTCAATTTGAAAAAAACGGGCTACCCAAGCTGTGACTTGCTCATACCCAATGAACATCTCATGCAGACAGGTGCGGCCCGGTATGCTGATGTGGACCAGGCCGCGAGAGACGAACGACAAGGACGACCGTAACATCAGAGGCAGCACAGATAAATGAATCGGCCGCGACATTGTAAGCCAGTGCGGACGGGGAAAATTGCACTGGTGTTGTAAACCGGCACGGACGGGCGAGTTAATGTAAACCGGGTCCGCAGAGGCGACGGCTTTGTGCACGTCCATTGAACAGCGATCAAACGCGATTCCGGCAAGTCGATGTAGGCGGGCATAAGAAGCGGCAGCTTCGTCTTGCGCCGTGTCGTCGGCGATGTAATGCAGACATCAATACAGATATCACCGGCTCGCACTCCGTACTCGGGGTCTTGACGTCACCTTTATAGTGAATAATTGTCCTGCATATAACAACATTGTAGGACAGAGTAGTTGTTCTCACAAGAATTAATTAGTACCAATAAAAATAAATTAGACAGATATCACCTGATATATTTGGACGACAGATGATTTCCATGTGATGCATTGTCCATCAAAATGTTTGTAAGCGGATAAAGCGGCCACCACAACTCGTCTGACATGCATGCGGCCATTAGTACTAAATAGCACAAATTGATGGGCCACGTGCTTGCCCTTTAACTGATGCGACTGGTTGTACTGTTTGATCAACCAGTAGTACTGGCCGAACAAAATCCAAACTACTACTCCCTCCGTTCCAAATTACTCGTCGTGGTTTTAGTTCAAATTTGAACTAAAACCATGACGAGTACTTTGGAACGGAGGGAGTAGTAACCTTCACGTAAGCAGACTTCTCCAAAATCAATCAGTACATGTGTACTAGTATTTGATGATGTGCCCCCACGCTTCCACTAGTATTTGACCCAGATAGTTTTTGCTTGATCTCCACACACTTATAGCTTGATGCGACTGAATCCAAGCTTTTCTCAGATGCATGTGGTGAACTTCAGCACCTTGCTTGATCTCATCTGCCACTGCCCGGTGAACCCTGACTCCCACCATTTGTATTAGAAGTAACCTTCTGTTATTTGCTGCTTATGGGCTCATTACTGACGTTGCCTGACGGGAGTCTCTTATATTCTTCTGTAAACACATAAACTAGGATTTCTTTTCTCTGGATACGAGAAAAAAGGCAACTCCATCCCTGTCTTCTTTCCGGCAGTGGCGACTCGACATGCGGTTGTGTGTTGGCAGGTCGACGAGGCAGCGGCGACTCGGCGAAGGTCAGCGGAGAGGCGAACTACCCATGTACTGGCATAATTGTCTCAGGTGGTTGACAAATAAATCTGGAAGACCAAATATGTACTAGCTTAGTTTCTGTTGAAGCTTGACCACAAATATGTGAATCTGTCTGCACTTCCAAACAACGTTGAAGAAAAATCATCTTCAGACGCGATAGGTGCTCAGTGGAGGAGCTTCGGCAATTATTCAGATCGGCGGGTCAACACGGCGTGGCTTGAGTAAAGCTATAGCAGAGGAACGAAGAGCCGGTCTGGCGACTCAGCGTGGGACAATAGCAGAGGAGCAGAGGGCCGGCCCGGCGGACCAAGGCTGCGCACGCGACCATAGCGGCAGCGTTGCTGCTCGGCCGGGTTGATGGCAGGTTGGCGTACGGCTCATCTTGGAGGTGAGGTTATGCAAAAGGCAAGCCAAGGCGGCGACGGCTCGGAACCCGCGAGGCGGCCGACTGAACGAACCAGGGCGGCTTGGCTATGGCCGAGTCAGAACGCGGCCAGGGCGGCTCGACGGCAAGGGGAGGCCGTGGCAGCTCAACGAAAACGGCTCAAACGTGAAAAAGAAGGCGGAGACGAGTCCGTTCATGTTGATCTAGTCACGGTCTGTTATTGAAACAGGCGTCTTGGTGTATAACAAGCCCACAGCAACGGAACAAAACACATGGTGGCCAGAGCAGCGCCAGCGGAGGCAGCAGGCCCGCTTGCAAGGTCGGTGAAGCCCGGCCACGGCGACTTGGCGGCAAGGTTGCTCAGAGGTAAGGCAAAGCCGCTGGGCGACTTAGCGGTGCGGATGCAGCCCAGAGCAGACGTCGGCGCGGCCTGACGAAGCTGGAAGACCATGGCATCGATGACGGTTTAAAGCGGAGTCCGATGGCGGCTCAAGGCGGCACAGAGGTGCGCTGGTGAAGCACAGCAGCAGCAGAAGGGCTCATGGCAGAAAATGAGCGAGGATGACTTGGTGAAAATCAATGACTTGTCCGCCCGAGTCACGCGAGGACGAGACGCGGCAGCGGTGCGTATCAAGGCAAAGGTAATCCGGACAGTGACTCGGAATTTTTTTTGAAGACGGAGCTCAAGTCTGGTTGTGCTCGTGGTTGCTTTGACCTCCTGATCCAATTAATCTCTCTGATCTCTTTTTTCATAAACAATCTTCGACTCAATGATTTGATGGCCCGGCTGAGACTTGTCCTACGTTTACAAAATTGGAATTCTCATCTGACCCCGGTTCATGTGATGGTAGCTTTCCGCAAGGGCGAAAACGCGGCAGAGGCGCGAGGCGCCGCGCGGATCAACAAGGTGGCTCGGAGCAGTGGTGATGTCGGCCTAGCACGGTCAACGGCGGCTCGGCCCGGCGGCTGGGCAACCGAGGAGTCTGGGTCGTAGCCAGTTTCCAAGTCGTGGCAGTTTTGACTCTCCCACATCCGGGTCTCTTTCCAAGTATTCTTGGTTTAGTATGTCTAATAAGGGCAGATCGATCCTGCTGACGAACGCGGCGGCTTGACGCTAAACCTTCGGGATTTTTCCTGACGATCTTTCTCAATTGAACTGATGCCCATGAAAAATTGTTGATCTTGATCTACCGAACTTAAAGATGATGTAGATCCTTTCGAAACCAATCTTTCCTTCCTCTCGAAAGTTGCAAACTTCTCGATCCTTTTAGAGAAATCCCTCCAAGAACTCAACACCGCCGTGCGCAGGCCCCACGGTGGGCGCCAACTGTCGTGGAATTGTCATGACAGATGTCCTAGTGTGAGCACTTAGTCGTGAGGCCAACGCATCTATGTGGTAGCTTGAAGGGGTTGGTTGAAATCGAGAGATGCGAGGCGGATCAACACACAAGACAAGGATTTAGACAGCTTCGGGCCCCGGGAAACATCATCCGGTAATAGCCCTACATGTTGTTTGTGGCTAGGTCTCATTATGCTCATGAGAGAGTCGCCGGTAAACCGGGTCTCCTTTAGTTGTGTCTAGCCATAGAGATTATTGCTTCTTGCTTGTCCCTCTTTGGGGAGCCCTGCCCCTCCTTATATAAGTTGAAAGGGCAGGTTACATGTGGAGTCCTATTAGGATTAGGACTAGTCTATCTCTAATACAAAACGGATACAAGTCCAGGTCTTAACTCCTTGTAAGACAAATATTCCTTATGCCTTTCCTCTTAAACCGGCCCACCATAGTATGAACTGCCTTCATGAACCGCCCATTGGGCATTGGTCTTATCGCTCCTCGCACTTGCCGCTTGCCCGATTACGAATGAGTCATGAACCGCCAGGTCCAAACGGGTCGCTGGTGAACCGCCAAGAGTCAGCGGGGTCTCAAATAAACCGCCAAGTCCGGCCGGGTTATACTTCCGGCCGGTTTATGCCGCGGGGTATATCCCCGACAAACACCATGATGAGATAGTAATCGTCGTAGCCGCGTCGCTTTGTCGGCGGGTCCGCAATTGCTATCTTCTTCGATCTCATGTAGGCATCATCATACGTATTCAAGCCCAGCCAGTCCGGAAGGCCGATCCCAATGGTGGAGAAGGGTCTACGAGCGGCCGCCTTCTTTGTGGATGTTGTGCAAAATGATGGTGGTATCTGGCCGGAGGTATGCAAGCCAATCTTCGTTGGCACCGACCCGGACCTATATATAAGACGGTGGGTAGCTGAGAAATTACGTGATGGAAATGGAATAACTAAGTATTACCTGATCAAACTCCATTACTGACCTGCTCATCGGACAAAATCCGACTACCTCTCAATGTCGGCAACTCTAGCGGAGTCAACGTGCAACCATGGCCAGGGAGCGGTGGACTGTTCCAAGGATTGTCCCATAGAAGAACCTTCTCCTCGACGACACATGGAAGCCAACAAGCATGGCCTTTTCCCAAGCCATTTTAAGCACCGTCTTGAAATAGTTGGTGCAGGAAGCACCGAGTCTTGCGGCGGTGAGGACGTCGGAGCGGCGTGCGATTTCTCCCAGAGGATCGTCATCCAAGGTCTCCCAGCCCCGACGAGGAGGAGAACCGCCTGGCGAATCCATGGGAGCAGCGACGAACTACCTTCTCTTCGGGGGGAGGGGAACTGGCGAGGAGATAAGAGCGTAGTAACCGCAGGGCCTCGTCCCTTCCAACTGTAGATCGTTCCTTCCAACTGTAGCTAAGGGGTGAGGCCATTATTTACTACTAGTACTAGCATTATGGGATGTTATGGGATTGCATTATACTGTAAATAATAGCACTAATAAGAAATTTTTGGCACTAGCTAGTAGTTTTTAGCGTGGATTAAGAAATTTTGGGTATGTTTTTGCTATTTTTTGTACACGCCAACTAGTGTCAAAAAAACGTCTTACATTATGTGATTTGAGATGCGTACTCGTACTATAGCAGTACTAGTACTACTTTCTCAACTAGTAGTCTTGAGGTACTACTAGTGCTATGTCTTGTATTTCTAGTATAGTGCACCAATTTTGAACTCTTGAATCTCGGGGCCAAGGAGCTACAGGTTGGAGGTGGAGGTACTACTGTTCTCTAGAACCATCGCTATACTATCAATGCAGGGAAAGTACACCTGTGTGGTGGCCTAGTGGGTACTCTCGGTGCTCTATTCAGCCGCTCCTCTCACGTAGCTGAACTACTCAGCCACTCCTCTCACGCAAACACTAGCAGCCTGTTTATCGTGACGGTTCTTTGAGGCGCGTAACATTTGAGTTATTCGATACAGCCGGACTAGGCTTTTGCTTCCATTTGTGGAGGTGTAATGGATCTCGTCGAACTTTGTTAGTAGTTCCTTCTTTATGAATGAGATGAAGCAAAGCTTTTGCCTCCGTTTAAAAAAACACGTCACGAGGAATTTCTTTTATAGTAGAGCCGATAATGGAGTGAATTCCATGTGTGCAAAGCCACAAGCTACAGAGTAGTAGTAGAGCACTTTACGTATAGAGCCATATTGCACAGTTCCCAATGCCCCGCCAGGCTTTTCCGGCTCCTCGGGCTTAATTGGAAGGCGCTAGTTTAAATATGCTACTAGCTGATGAGGAAGCTGCAAGCGAGGTGCGGCTAGAAGCGAGCACGCGAGCCACGAGATGCTGGGAAGGAAAACCCGTTCACGTGGCTAGGCTATCCAGTGCACCTAGATTGTGGTGCCGCACGTCCGTTTGACTTCAAAACTCAAACTACCCGTGTAAAATATTGGCTCGCAGCAAAGTTACTATTTAAAAAAAAGGCCGCCGTGCGTTCGCCCGGAATCGAACCCACAAAACGAGGTATACACTCCCGCGACCACTAGTAGTACTCTTTGGAGTACAACGCAACCTAGAATCGCCTTTTGTCGCTAGTAGTACATTGTTCCTTACAAGAAACCCCTAGTAATTCAAGAAACCACAAATAATGCCAAGAAACTACTACCACTTGCATACGTGGCAGACTTAAGATAAGACTACCTTATCAACCATTGTACATGCTCTTACCAACCAGCCCTACCAAGAAACGACTACTCTATAAAGTGCTGTTATAGGCACGTTTCAACCCATGGCCCTGTTTGGATACATTATTGTCAATCTAACCCTGCCATCCAAACACCACTTTGGTTAGAGTTAGTTCAGGGTTAGAATCTAACCTCTGACTTAGAGTATCCAAACAGGGCCCGTGTCGCCCATTAAGTCAACGCCTTCTATTCGACCGGGCGTTATTGTAACACCCCGGACGTAACTTTCCATATTTGTAACTCCAACTCTTGCCATTTTCGGCATTGTGATATGATATTCCCTCCGTGGTTGGGTTTTTCTTCATTTTTGCATTTTGTCCATGTCATGCATTTTACATCATGTCATCATGTGCATCGCATTTGCATACGTGTTCGTCTCATGATTCCGAGCATTTTTCCGTTGTCCGTTTTGCAATCCGGCACTCCTATCTCCCCGCTGGCCCTTTTACGTTTTTCCGTGGCGGGTACTAAACCTTCTCGGAATGGACGAGGTTTGTCAAGTGCCCTTGGTATACCACCGGTAGACCACGGTCAAGTTTCGGTCATTTGGAGCTCGTTTGGTACTCAACGGTTAACCGCACTCTCGCAAAGGCCTCTTTTAAGTTGCAGCCCAACACCCCTTCAAAATAGTCCAATAACCCATCTAAGTCACTTTCATGCTCTCCGTCGTTCGATCACGATCGTGTGGGCGAAAACTACACCTCATTTGGACTCTCCTAGCTCCCCCTATGCCTATTTAAGCAAACCCCCATTCCAATTTCGGGTGTAACCCTAGCCTTCCCCTACCTCGCGCCCGGACAAACCCCCCCCCCCCCGGCCGCCCGGACACGTCCGCTCCGCCTGCCCGCCCGCCCGGCGAACCAGAAGCGACACGTGGCGCCCGACCACCGCGTCCGCCCAGCCCGCCCGAGCCCAGCTGCCGCCCCATGACCCGTCGCCGCCGCGCCTCCCGGCCCCGCCCCGCCTCCTCCTCCGCCGCCTCGCCGCCCGGCCGCCCGCCCGCCGCCCGCCCGCCCGCCGCAACCCGCTGCCGCCCTCGCCCGGCCGTGTCGTCGCCAACTCCGCCACCACATGCCGCCATCGCCACCGACGCCGCCCGGCAGCCTCCGCCGTCGCCCGCCCGGTCTCTCCTCCTTCTCCTCGCCCGGCAAGGAGCAGCGCCGCCGCCCGGCGAGTAGCCCGATCGGATCGGGCGGATCGATCGGATCGACCAAGGGTTGACTTTCTCTTCTCCCCCTAATTTCTTCTAAGTTTTTATCTCGTGGAATATTTTGTGGCGTTTTCAACGTAGCATAACTTTGCATCTGTAGCTCCATTTTGCGCGTATAATATGTCAAAATGTTCGCCTCGAAGAGTAGATCATTTCATCTCATTGCATCATTTTCATTTGAGCTCATCTTGATGCCCGAAATGCTGTTGGAAGAGGGCTATGTGATGTTAGTTTCTGTTTCTTAACAGAACATGCACTTTTGTTATTTTTGCTAGGATTGATGTGTGCACCCTATGGAGTTGAGTCCTACATGTGTTTTGTAATATGCCATGCCATCTTTCCAGGGGTGTATGCCATGTATTTTTGTGATCTATGTGGTGACTAGCACAAGCATGCAAAGGAGGTATCCTGACTTAGAGTTTTGACTCTCCTCTCCTCAAATTTCTCTAAAAAAAAATTTAGGATCACGCGGGTATCTTGGGATCGTTCCGATGGTTTTGTGACGAGAACATTGTTCTTGGTGCCTCCTGACATTTAGGGGTTGTGGCGGTGTCCCGGGAGTTGAGCTCGAGGTGTTGTCGTCACAATTTTATCGTTGCGATTCGGAATACACGAGTTTTGCCGACATCGAAATCTCTTTTGTGCAGTTGTTGGTGAGATAACCCGATAACCCAAAGATCTTGGGGCGAGCTCGGGAGTATTGCCATGACTTGTATAACGGATGCTTTTCAAGGTCGAGGTACCACGATTTCGAGGATTTCTTGGTTATGTGTTGACGGATGGATACAATTTGGATCTAGGTATTGTTAGTTTGGGTGATATATTTTGTGTCCCTGTATCCCCAACACCAGATTGCATAACCAGAAAGTTTTGGGAGTTTATAGGTGGGAATTCTAGTAGCTTACGGGATATCTTTCCGATGGATGTATGATTTGAGATTGGGGTTCAACGTCTAGTGGTCCGCCCATTCACGGTCGATTCACGATGGTCGCGGCGTCTTAAAGAATCCTTGGCTATGCTGATTCGGGGCGTCTTGTTTGTCATTCGTGGCGTCCGTTGTATGCGTCGTGCCGTGTGGGCCCCACCACGAACACTTTGGGCGAAATCTCTATCATGTGTTTGTTCCGGCTCATTCTAGAAGCCAATCTTTTGTTTTCAGTTGTGATATTCGAGTTGTTTCAAAGGCAGATGGTGATTTCATACCTTTATCTAAGTGGCTTCTCACCTTAATGGACGTGTGATGATTAACTTTGGAATTCATTCGTTCATTCTTGTTCGAATGTTTATTGCGAAGACTATATGTTGCAATTTCTATCCGTTGATTCTACTTGACTATTTGTCTATCAAAGTGCTAACGGATGTCACCCTCTTCAGATGGCTCCGCCAACGTCCGAAATCCGGAGCGGAATGAAGGGAATCGGTCGAACCCTCCACCTCCACCTCCGCCTCCGGAGGCTGGCAACTATCATGGCAGCCACCAATGCCAATGCTCGAGATGATTTTGCAGCTCTTGCAAGAACGTACTCGAGGGCAAGGCAATCAAGGAAATCAAGGTCAAGGCAACAACCAGCCGCACTTTGCTACTCTAAGTCAGTTCCTCGCTAATCAGCCGAAGTCTTTCAGTTTCTGTGTCAAGGCTACAGACGCTGACGATTGGCTTGTGGACATCTGCAAGCATTTTGATTGTAGCAATGTCGGACACGAGGACTTTGTCAAGTTTGCATCGTTTCAACTCAAGGATCAAGCTGCTTTGAGTGGTACCAAAGAATACAAAGATTCGAGAGGAGGTCGTGTCATTACAGGATGAGTTCCGCCGAGATTTGAGCTCACCACATTCAAAAGTGTTGTTGAGAGCAAGCGTGAGGAGTTCCGCAATCTCAAGCAAGGCAACATGTCTGTGTATCAATACAATATCCAGTTCGAAACTTCGCTCGTTTGCTAAGCAAGGCGTGCACGATGAAAAGAGTATGATCTATCAATTCAGAGGTGGTGCGAGAGAAGATCTGCAATTAGCTCTTGTGCTTTTGAGCGAGAAAAGTATGATGAATTCTACAACATGGCACTTTGAAGCAAGAAGCTGCCCAGCTCAAATGTGAGGCTTCTAAGAAGAGAATCGGGGATGCAGATTCGGTCTTCTTCTTCCTCTCAAGTGGCAGCTAAGCAGCGAAGTTCTACCTTCCTCCTCCTCCGTTCCGTCGGCCTTATCGGCAGAAGAACTCAGGTGGTCGTGGATCTTCCCACCCGCCCAACCCAGGCTATCGAAACAAGTCTAATTCTCAAGCTCCAAGGTCAAGTGCTCCTTACCACCGTCCGCTCTCGGAGGTGACTTGCAACAAGTGTCAGCAGAAAGGTCACTATGCGAACAAATGCTTCAACCAGAGGCGCCTTCCGCCTCCTCCTCCTGTGAAATCTTCCAGCAATGCAGTGGTCAAGCATAATCAAAAGCATGCCAAGATCAATATGATGAATGCAGCTCAAGCAGAGGATTCTTCAGATGTGATCATGGGTAATCTTCTTGTTAATGATATTCCTGCAAAAGTCTTATTTGATACTGGTGCATCGCATTGTTTCATGTCAAGACCGTTTTTTGCCAAGCATGAATTCACTTCTTCTCATTTGGGTAAACCCATGGATGTCATTTCTCCGGGTAAACGGTTGAGCTCCAGTTTGGTGGTTCCGGATGTTTCTATCAAGATGGGCGATTATAGATTTACGGCTAAACCTATTGTCCTTGGTGACTCGGATATTGATCTTATTCTTGGGATGGATGGCTTTATCGGCACAAAGCTCAGCTTGATTGTGCTGCCGGGAAATTCAATTGACTCACTCTTCTAATGATGTGATCATCTATGCGCTCGTGATGAAACCATTCGGTTGTTTTCTCTCAATGAGAAGGGCGAATTGGATGCTATCTCTCGATTCGATCGTTTGTGAGTACCAAGATGTCTTTCGGAAGAGCTTCGGGTATGCCTCCTCATCGGCCAGCTTGAGTTCGTTATCGATCTTGAGCCCGGCACTGAACCCGTTTACAAGCGTCCATACAAGCTTGGACCTGATGAGCTGAAGGAATTGAAGAAGCAGCTCGATGAACAAGAGCGTCTGGGTTTGATCGGACCGAGTTCATCTCCTTGGGGTTGTGGTGTTCTTTTGTCCGGAAGAAGGATGGCACGGACCGACTTGCGTCGATTACCGTCCATTGAATAAGAAGACAATCAAGAACAAGTATCCACTTCCCAACATCAATGAGCTTTTCGAGCAACTCAAAGGTGCTAAAGTGTTCTCCAAGCTTGACCTTCAGATGGGTTATCATCAGATTCGCATTCGTGAACAAGATATTCCCAAGACAGATTGAGAACAAGCTTTGGTTCTTATGAATATCTTGTCATGTCTTTCGGCCTCGTCAATGCTCCTCCAACATTCTCTCGGATGATGAATTTCATCTTCAACCCCTACACCAATGAATTCGTTTTGGTCTATCTTGATGATATTTTGGTCTTCTCCAAGAATAAAAGGATCATGCCAAACATTTGCGATTGGTGCTAGACAAGCTCGAGAGTATCAATTCTATCTAAGTTCTCCAAATGTGAATTTGGCTTGATGAAGTGCTTTATCTTGGTCATATCATCTCCGCCAAGGGCATCGCTTGTTAATCCCGAGAAGGTGTCCGCAATTGTGAATTGGGAACCTCCTCGAATGTCAAGCAGCTCCATGATTTTCTTGGTCTTGCAAGCTATTGCGAAGATTCGTTGAGAATTTCTCCAAGATTGCAAAGCCTCTTTCCAACCTCCTCCGAAGCATGTGAAGTATGTCCGGTCTCCCGAGTGTGACGTTGCTTTCAATACTCTCAAAGAGAAACTCGTCACAGCTCTGTCTTGACTCCTCTGATGAATCCAAGCCATTCAAGTTTTACGTGATGCTTCTCTTCAAGGTCTCGGTGCTGTGTTAATGCAAGAGAAGAGAGTTGTGGCTTATACCTCTCGTCAATTGAAGCCCAACAAAAAGAACTACCCCACTCACGATCTTGAGTTGGCGGCAGTTGTCCATGCTTTGATAACATGGAGACATCTCTTGTTGGGAAGGAAAGTGGACATATTCACCGATCACAAGAGTCTCAAGTATATCGTCACTCAACCCAACCTCAACCTCAGGCAGACTCGATGGGTCGAAATGATTCAAGAGTACAACCCAAGTATTGAATATACTCCGGGCAAGGCCAATGTGATTGCAGATGCTCTGAGCAAGAAAGCTTACTGCAACAGTTTAATCCTCAAGCCCTTCCATCCAGATCTCTGTGAATCTTTCCGCAAGCTGAATCTTCAAGTTGTTCCTCAAGGCTTTCTTGCCAACCTCATAGTCTCTCCTACTTTGGAAGATCAGATTCGTGAGGCTCAACTCCTGGATGCCATGGTGAAAAAGGTGAAACGTGGTATCGACAAGGGCATTTCCAAGTACAAGTGCTTCCACATTGATGACAAAGATACTCTTTTCTTTGAGGACCGGATTGTGGTTCCTAAGGGTGATCTCGAGAAAAGTCATTATGAGCGAGGCTCACAATTCGCTTCTATCCATTCATCACGGAAGTGCGAAAATGTACCAGGACCTCAAGCAATCATATTGGTGGACTCGAATGAAGCGAGAAATTGCTCAATTCGTGAATGAATGTGATGTCTGCGGAAGAGTGAAAGCGAGAACACCAAAGACCAGCTGGTCTCCTCCAACCTCTTGCTATTCCGAATGGAAGTTCGATCATATCGAGATGGACTTCGTGATCGGCTTTCCAAAGTCCAAGCGTGGAAATGATGCTATCTTCGTTGTCATTGACAAGCTCACTAAAGTGGCTCATTTTCTTCCTATCAAAGAATCTATCACAGCAGCTCGGTTGGCGAGAGCTATACACCTCGAGGATTGTCTCCTTGCACGGCATTCCACAAGTGATCTCTTGAGACCGTGGCAGCATCTTTACCTCCAAGTTTTGGGATTCTTTTCGAAGGACATGGGCACCAACATTCGTTTCAGACAGCTTTCCATCCTCAAACAAGTGGCCAAGTCGGCGAGTCAATCAAATACTTGAAGATATGCTCGGGGCTTGTGTCATTTCTTTCGTATGAAGTGGGAAGATTGTCTTCCATATGCCGAGTTCTCCTACAACAACAGCTTCCAAGCGAGTTCGGGCAAGGCCCCATTTGAAATTCTCTATGGCGAAAGTGCCATACTCCTCTCAATTGGTCCGAGACAGTGAGCGCCAACTTCTTGGCAATGACTTGATCACGAAGCGGAAGAAATTTGCAAAGTCATTCGTGAGAATCTCAAAGCCGCGTAATCGCGCCTAAGAGCTATTATGATGATAAGCACCGTGATGTGGCTTTTGAAATCGGAGACCATGTCTACCTCCGCGTCTCTCAATGAAAGGCACTCGTCGCCCGGTATCAAAGGGAAGCTTGCCCCTAGATACGTGGGTCCTTTCAAGATCATTGGCAAAAGAGGCGATCTCGCCTATCAACTTGAGCTTCCCTCCAACTTCGCAAATGTGCACGATGTGTTTCACGTGTCACAGCTTCGCAAGTGCTTCAAGACTCGTGAACGCACTATCAACTTCGAAGAAATTGACCTTCAAGAAGATCTCTCTTATCATGAGCACCCCGTTGCTATTCTTGAAGAAACCGAGCGCAAGACTCGCAACAAGTCAATAAAATTCCTTAAAGTGAAGTGGTCACACCATTCCGACCGAGAAGCCACTGGGAGCGCGAGGATCACCTCCGTTCCGAATATCCGGAGTTCTTTCAGTCCTAGATCTCGGGACGAGATCCTCTTGTAGTGGTGGAGTGTTGTAACACCCCGGACGTAACTTTCCATATTTGTAACTCCAACTCTTGCCATTTTCGGCATTGTGATATGATATTCCCTCCGTGGTTGGGTTTTCTTCATTTTGCATTTTGTCCATGTCATGCATTTTACATCATGTCATCATGTGCATCGCATTTGCATACGTGTTCGTCTCATGATTCCGAGCATTTTTCCCGTTGTCCGTTTTGCAATCCGGCACTCCTATCTCCCCGGCGGCCCCTTTTACGTTTTTCCGTGAGCGGGTACTAAACCTTCTCGGAATGGACCGAGGTTTGTCAAGTGGCCTTGGTATACCACCGGTAGACCACCGGTCAAGTTTCGGGTCATTTGGAGCTCGTTTGGTACTCCAACAGTTAACCGCACTCTCATAAAGGCCTCTTTTAAGTTGCAGCCCAACACCCTTCAAAATAGTCCAATAACCCATCTAAGTCACTTCCATGCTCTCCGTCGTTCGATCACGATCGTGTGGTAAAACTAAACCTCATTTGGACTCTCCTAGCTCCCTCTATGCCTATTTAAGCAAACCCCATTCCAATTTCGGGTGTAACCCTAGCCTTCCCCTACCTCGCCCGGACACCCCCCCGCCCGGGACCGTCCGCTCCGCCCACCGCCGCCGCCCGCCGAACCAGGGCAACACGTGGCGCCCGCCACCGCGCCGCCCGGCCCGCTGAGCCAGCCCGCCGCCCCATGACCCGTCGCCGCCTTGCCCCCCGGCCCAGCCCGCCTTCAAGACTCCTCCGCCGCCTCGCCGCCCGGCCGGCCTGGCCGCCGCCCGCCCGCCGCCGCCCTCGCCACCCGGTGCCGTCGCCAACTCCGGCCACCACGCCACGCATCGGCCGCCGCTCCCACCGGCCATGCCGGCAGCCTCCGCCGTCGCCCGCCCGGTCTCTCCCTCCTTCTCCTCGCCGGCAAGGAGCCGCGCCGCCGCCGGCCGGAGTAGCCCGATCGGATCGGGCCGGATCCCGATCGGATCGACCGAGGGTTGACTTTCTCTTCTCCCCCCCTAATTTCTTCTAAGTTTTTATCTCGTGGAATATTTTGTGGCATTTTCAACGTAGCATAACTTTGCATCTGTAGCTCCATTTTGCACGTATAATATGTCAAAATGTTCGCCTCGAAGAGTAGATCATTTCATCTCATTGCATCATTTTCATTTGTGCTCATCTTGATGTCCGAAATGCTGTTGGAAGAGGGCTATGTGATGTTAGTTTCGTTTCTTAATGTAACATGCACTTTTGTTATTTTGCTATGATTGATGTGTGCACCCTATGGAGTTGAGTCCTACATGTGTTTTGTAATATGTCATGCCATCTTTCCAGGGGTGTATGCCATGTATTTTTGTGATCTATGTGGTGACTAGCACAAGCATGCAAAGTAGGTGTCCTGATGTTGCTGTTTTCACTGCTGTTTCTTGATATTTTGATGCCATGTTAACCTGATGCTACCGAGAGATCCATGCATATTTTGGGATACTTCAGTAAGGATGTTTTGTTCTACATGTCTTGCTCTATCCATCCATGCCTTTGTTTGCAATTATGGAGTGACATAGCTTGAGTCAATCGAGCTCTACTTTTGCTATCAAATGTTTCCTGGCAGATTGTTTACATGTTATTCAATTTTGCCAAGGTTGTTGTGGTTGATCTGTGTATGCTATGATATTGTTCTTGCCATGTATGTCTTCTATGCCATGTCTTCTTGATGTATGTATGCTTAGTTTATCATGTAAGGCTCTGTAGTGAGTGCTTTGAGCTCTCAAACATGCCTACTCGTTATCTGTTTTTGACATGTCATGTTGCTGAATCTGTTAACGAAACTTGCGATATTGACATGGGTGTTACTATATTTTCTGATCCTTTTTGGCTTATGGTCAGTAAGAGACTTTTGTTCTATGCTTTGAGTAGATTCATGCCATGCCTTGCTTTGCTATTATAAGTTCCTGTAGCATGTAGTTTTCTTGCTCTGAACATTGCTACCTGATGCTGTTTTTGCCATGTCCAGCCTGATATTTTGTGCACTTTTGCCATGCTTGCTTGAACCTGTTATGATGTGATTTAGCCGTAGCTCAGTGTTCATCTTTTGTCAAGCATCTTGAGTAGATCACTGCCATATGCTTTATTGATACGTTTGGGTGCAGTGGCTTAATTTCTTGTTGCTTGCTAAGTGGCATCATGCTGTTAATGGCAGATTTGTGCCATTCTTGTTTTGCTTGTCATTTGAAAACCGTGCAACCGATTCCGGTGATCTTTATATCGATTTCAACCGAAATCATCTCATCTTTCCAGTGGCATACTTGGTTTGCCAAGTTGATGCCCGGTTACTCATTTTCCCTTCCGGAGCGCGCATACGCATTGCATATCACATCCCGCATACCATGCCATATATTGCATCATGTTGCTTGTGCATTGCACCGTGATTTATTATGGTTCCTTTGTTTGTGTTCTTGCTTTGGGTAGAGCCGGGAGACGAGTACGTGAACGAGGAACCTGTTGAGAACGCTTTTGAGGATCAAGCTTTCGACAACTCTGAGAACATTGCAGGCAAGATGACCATACCCTCGAAATCACTTCTATCTTTGCTATGCTAGTTGCTCGCTCTTTTGCTATGCCTACGCTACGATGCCTACCACTTGCTATATCATGCCACCCATATTGCCATGTCACCCCCTAACCATCCTTTCCTAGCAAACCGTTGATTGGCTATGTTACCGCTTTGCTCAGCCCCTCTTATAGCGTTGTTAGTTGCAGGTGAAGCTGAAGTTTGTTCCTTGTTGGAACATGGAGATGTTGTTCCTTATCGGAACCTATTTACTTGTTGGGGATATCACAATATATATCTGCTATAATTAATGCATCTATATACTTGGTAAAGGGTGGAAGGCTCGGCCTTATGCCTGGTGTTTTGTTCCACTCTTGCCACCCTAGTTTCCGTCATACCGGTGTTATGTTCCTTGATTTCGCGTTCCTTACGGTTGGGTGATTTATGGGACCCCTTGACAGTTCGCTTTGAATAAGACTCGCCCAAGAAGGCCCAACTTTGGTTTTACCATTTGCCACCTAAGCCTTTTTCCCGGGTTTTCGCGAGCCCGAGGGTCATCTTTATTTTACCCCGGACCAGTGCTCCTTGGAGTGCTGGCCCGAACCGAGCAGACTCTGGGGCCACCACGGGAAACTTCGAGGCTTGGTTTTACTCGTAGCTTGACTTATCCGGATGTGCCACGAGAACGAGATATGTGCAGCTCCTATCGGGTTTTGTCGGCACAATCGGGCGGCTTTGCTGGTCTTGTTTTATTGTTTGTCGAAATGTCTTGTAGTCCGGGATTCCGAGATTGATCGGGTTTTCCCGTAGAAGGAATATCCTTCGTTGACCGTGAGAGCTTATAATGGGCTAAGTTGGGACACCCTGCAGGGTATTATCTTTCAAAGCCGTGCCGCGGTTATGAGGCGATGGGAATTTGTTAATGTCCGTTGTAGAAAACCGAAGTTGACCTCAATTAAAATACACATCAACAAGTGTGTAACCGTGATGGTCTCTTCTCGACGGAGTCCGGAAGTGAACACGGTGTTGGAGTTATGATTGACGTAAGTAGTTCAGGATCACTTCTTGATCGCTACTAGCTTCACGACCGTGCCTTGCTTCTCTTCTCGCTCTCTTTTGCGAATGTAGCCACCATATATGCTAGTCGCTTGCAGCAGCTCCACTTTACATCTCTGTCCTTCCTATAAGCTTAAATAGTCTTGATCTAGCGGGTGTGAGATTGCTGAGTCCCGTGACTCACAGATTCTACCAAACAGTTGCAGTGCCGATGATGCGGTCACGGTGACGCAACCGAGCTCAAGTGGGAGTTCGATGAGGAACGTGGTCGTTACTATGTGTCTTTACCGATGATCGATAGTGGTGCCAGTTGGGACGATCGGGGATCTGTGTAGCTTTTGGGGTATCTTCTTTTATTTTGGTTCCGTAGTCGGACCTTGAGTGTACTCAATGATGGATGTTTATTTATGTAATTGTGTGAAGTGGCGATGTAAGCCAACTATGTATCTCTTTCCCTTATGTATTACATGGGTTGTGTGAAGATTACCTCACTTGCGACATTGCTTTCAATGCGGTTATGCCTCTAAGTCGTGCCCCGACACGTGGGAGATATAGCCGCATCGAGGGCGTTACAGTTATGACTTGTGGGACCTACATGTCAGTCTGCACAAAAATCCCCGAGTGACCTCCTACCTCCGGCCCGTCCACCTAGTCATCCTCGGCCATGGGACGCAGCTACCGCCGCCGGTAGAAGGCGAGGTCAAAACCGCCGGCAGTGCGGAGCCCATCTTGCAGCAGCCCGGATGCCAGCTCCGATCGGCGCTCGTGGCCGCTAGCTAGCCAAGATAGCTCCGTCCAGCTGCTTGTCTGCAAGGTTTGCTAGCTAGATTGGCACAGCGGCGCGGCGGCTTGCTCGCGCGTGCCGCGCTAAGGCCAGCCATCTGGATCGAGCGAAGGCCAGCGCGGCGGCTTGCTCGCTCGTGAGTCACGCTCGGGCCAGCCTGCCAACCTGCAAGGAGGCCAGCGGCGTCCCGGCCCGTCCGGCGGAGCGGCGGCCAACTCGCTCATCACCGGCGCCACCGACGAACACGCATCAGCACTATTTGAAGTAATGTTCAGGAAAAATAATGATTTGAGGGGGAATAACATGATAGAAGGTCAGATGTGGGTCCCTCGTGTCAACGGTCAAACAAAATGTGTTGGTTTAAGCTGCCTCGTCAGCACGAACGTGTAGGCCAACCCTGTCAAAAATGGGTTTAAACTAACCTAATCGGTAGGTAGTAATTTTTGGCGTGGATTAAGAAATTTTGGGTATGTTTTTGCTATTTTTTGTACAATAGATTCTTCCTAGGGCTGGTTGAAAGTGGTAGTTTTTTGTTAAATACTCTATATATTGTAAGTAGGAGTGAAGGCTAAGCTTTGGAACCCAATAAGCAAGGCTAGTTACATAGTGCATATGTGTACATGATTGAAAGTAAATATCAACCATGAGTGACTAATATCTTAATGGAAAACTCGAAACTATGGAATACTAGGGAAACAAAATTGCATGGTTGGAAATACTAGCAATGTTCATGTGCGTTGCAACGAATCATAATTAGAATAATACTTATTCACAAACTTGATACAAAACACTCTAATTTTGATATACATATATCACTAGAGATATATTATGTTTCAATTAGAATATATTCCTTGGCTATTTTGGTGAGGTCAGGGAGGGATGTGGTTGGTTTTAAGATACTAATTATGGGTTTCTCTACAAATTGGTAGACAAGTGGGATGTTTGTGAGAAAAGGCAACAACTTACCTCACAGTCGTTAGATGTAGATCTAATGGTCACAAACGACGGATGGCGTACACACCATCATCACCAACTTAGTCTTCTCAGAGAGTACTAGCAAGATCGGTGCATTGCACGGAACATCAAGATGCATTTTTTTTATAAAAACACTCATTGTGATTGACCCATGCGGGAGTAATCCCATGTGTAAAAACTAATGATATCTCGAGAAATAGGAGATAAGGTGAAGAGGAGTGGGGCGTGGTGGTGCTCGGTGGTCGGACTGAGCGGAGGCATGGGGATTGATGACGCCGGATAAGGATGAACGAGGGAAGGCCTTGTCTGCAAATGTGGAGAGGGGTGTGGTTATCTTTTAGTTTAATTTCCATCAGGCAGATATAGATCGGACGGTATATATTGCAAGATGGCACGCGTACCATCATCACCAACTCGGTTTTTTATAAGGGAAGAAATATAAGTATTGATATACAAACGTATTATCGATACTTGTTTCCATAAACTAGCATCTACATTCTATTCAACGCCTCAACATGTGAGGCCTTAGCACAATGACTTCTCGACTGTGTAAAACAAAGGTTTTCCCGTCGTCGATAAGGAGGGGGTGACGGCGGCGCGCTTTTTGGCTTGATCTAGTCCTAGTAGTCATACTAGGTGGTCTAAGCACGTGTAGATTTATTCTTTTTCACGTCTTGTGTTCGTCGTACTGCCATGACTGTTACGAATAGACGGTAAGTTATTCACGGGGAAACCCTTGTTGAGCGTGTTTGCGAGAGAGAGAGAGAGACAGTGTGCGTGTGTGATATGTCTAGAGACTGAGGCAATTAATAACAGATTCTTTGTGTCTATGTGTGTGGAGGATAGAGAGAGACATGTACATGGGGCTTTGTGTTGACGTGGAGACACATATACATAATTAGAGAGTGAGTGTGCGAGATATACATGCGGACATGGGGAGAGATGAGGATCTAGATTAATGGGTGTTTGTGCATGTCTGTGTGTGTTTGTGCGCGCGTATGTGTGTGAGAGGGAGTGTGTGTATGTGGAGTAGAGAGACCACTAATGATGTAAACCTAGTATAAGGGAAGAGGGAATGGTGTGACATGTGTAGTAGCGGGATAGCATGGGTGCGGGCAGGGGGAGCAGACTATTTGGAAGAGACATCGATTGTGTGTGGGAGAGGGCTGTGAGAGCGAGAGAGAGAAGAGAGAGAGAGAGAGAGAGAGAGAGAGAGAGAGAGAGAGAGAGAGAGAGAGAGAGAGAGAGAGCTAGCGACCGAGAGAGAGAGAGAGAGAGAGAGAGAGAGAGAGAGAGAAGAGAGGGGGCGTTTGTGTCCATAAATGGTGTATAGATAGGGAGACAATGTTGATGTTGTTTGAAATTGGCCTATGTACGGAGAAGCAAGGGAAGCGAGTCATCGTGTGTGTGACAGGGACTTCATGAGAGATCTATAATAGATGGTGTAGAGAACAATGTGCGAGATCGAGAACGATAATACATTAGGGAGCTATGGAAAGAGTCATGACATATATGTATACAGGGAGGAGCTGGGGCGGGTCCGCATGTGGGAGAGATAGAAAGAGGAGAGTGGTGCACAAGGAGACAAAGTGTGCTTGTTTTGCAGTGGGGGTGGTGTGTGAGGTGAGTGTGCGAGAACCACATAACTAGGGAGATAGACGTTTGGGGGCGACGTTTTGTGTGTATGGGAAAGATACACTCTACATAGTGCGTGTACTTGGGAAAGAGAGATGCCGGGAAACCTAGCTAGAGAGTGGGGGAAGAGATGTGTGCATGCCCAAGAGATAAAGTGATAGAGACCTATATTGGGGTCCGGTCTTTAGAAGAGAGAGGGGTGTTAATGTGCTCGTGTGGGTGTCTGGGGGAGAGAACGACTTCTGTGTGTGGGGGGCGACGGGTTGTAACATCCCAAATTTTCAATTTGGAATGTTATACATTAGGTCATCATGCATATCATATTTTCTCGCATTTTTCCGATCCTGGAAATTTCACGCAACTCAAGGACCCTCGGAGAGAGTTGAAGTTTCATTATTTTCATATTTGGGATTTTCCAAATTTTGAAAATAGGATCATTTGGATTTATTTAAATTATCTTCATAAAGTTTTCCTACAAAAATATTTTGAGAGGGAATAATATGACTTTCCCAAACAATTAGGAAAAATGAAGGTATTATAAATAAACCAAATTTGGTTTTGGAAGATTTATTTTGCTTAGGCAAAATGAGCATTTTAAAAATTTATGCATGTTTGTTGTTTTAAAGTTCATTTTGTTCGACTCATTTTAGGAGTCGGGAAAATTTGTTTTATTTAAATCCGAGATCGCTTGGTTTTTTTTTATTTCGTTTTGGTTTAATTTTATTTAAAAAAAATCGCTACTCGACCGAGGCCCAGCACTGCCCAAGCCAGCCAGGCCCCAAGCCCAGCCCCGCCCACCTCCTCTCCTCCCGCTCCTTGCCTTGCCTGACTCCCGCCACAGACGAGAGCGCCGCCACCCCGAGTCCTCCCGACCCGGCCCCTTACCCCTCTCCCAAGCCGCCACCGCCTCCCCTTTATAACCCCCCCCCCTCTCTCTCACCCCAAACCCCACCCATGCTGAGCCCGACGCCACCCGAGCCTCGACGCCGCCGCCGCCCGTGGGCGCGCCGCCGCCCGCCAGGACGCCTGCCCGACGCCGACCCCGCCGCCGCCGACCCCGGACCCCGCCGCCCTCTCCCCGAGCCCCGGAGCGCCCTCCGGCGATCACCGGAGGTAGCCACCGCCGCCCGCGCCGATTCGGTTTTTTCCCCTCGAACCGTCCGGTTTATTTTAAAAAAATATATATGTTCGGTTTTTTTAAAAAACCTAGATTGGTTTTATTTTTTCGGTTTTCTTATTTAACGAACGTTCACCGAACCGTTCGTTTCAATGAACGCGTTCGTTGGATTCGTTCTGTTAACTAACGCTCACTATTTAACTCGCTCGTCGTTTTTCTTTTAATCGGATTTAATCCGTTATTTTTCCGATTTGATTTCGATCTGATTTTCAAAACTGTTTTATTTCTCGCCGCTTATCGAATCAGTGATTCAAGCGCTGGAGTTTCAGAACGAAACCGCCGTTCGACTACCCTACTTTCACAGAGTTTTGCTACTGTGAAATTTTGACCTAATTTCAGATCGCTAAACCGAGTCGTTCTCTCGAGTTTCGACTTTCGGAGTTTGTTTTGATTCGATTCTTTGCAACCAGGGTTCTTAAGTTGAACTTTCTGGTTAGATCTTTTATTCGAGATTTCCCGGCATTAGATGAGTACTTATTGTATGCTTGTTGTTTGTCTGCGTTAGATCACCCGGAGTGCGCCGCTTGTTACTTGAATCTCTAGGACTCATGGATCATCGACAAGGCAAGTAACACTTTGATCATACCCTTCTCATACCTAGTTTTATGCATTAGATCTATTCCTCAAACACTTGCATGATTAGGATCTAATTAAATTGTGGTTTTGGGAAGTAGATTGAGGTAGTACCTATTACTGCTTTTACTTATGAAACCTTGGGAGTTACTTCTACGCTTGCTTGTTCATGCCATGCTATGCTAGTAGACGTGGATTGGGTGAGTGAATATCCATGACAGATGTGAGATTGTTAATTAATGGTTTATCTAAGGTGGCAACCTAAACACACATCCGGGTGGATTGAGGCACCTGGTTTCCATCAGACTTGCTCAGATTTCTTCGGACCGCCACCTGTGCTCTAAGGGATCATAAGATTATTCAAACTGAAACTTCCGTGTGCAACCACAAGCCAATTATGGGCTCTGGCGTAGTTGACTAAGTCGTCGTGCGAACTCTTACGGTAGGCTAGCTGATGTAGGGGATGTAGGTTGGTACGGTCTACCCACATGTAAGGTGCTAGCGCTTCGAAAGACTATGTCTCGGTCATCCGCTTCTCAAACACCATGTAGTCACGAGAACCAAGCGAGGCGATCGAGTCTTGTGGGGAAAAGTGCAAACCTCTGCAGAGTGTATAAACTAATCATGATTAGCCGTGTCCCCGGTTATGGACAATTTGAGTATCCTGTAATTGAATATCATGTGAATCTCAACATGTTACTTCTAAATAAAAGTTATTGGGTTTTGATGAGTACTTTTAATTGGGATTGAGGATGTCATCAACCATTCTCAATGTTTAACAACCACCATGATAGTTAAATAAAATTATTCCTTTGATGTAGGGAAAAATCAGCTTTATGCAAATGTAAATCAGAGAGCCTTACCACCAGCCAAATATGCATGTAGTATAGGCTTATTCATTCATTGCTCTTATGTGTTACATTGCCAAGATATTCCATGTGTCACCCGTTTTGGCTGCAACTTTTCACGTTATGCACTTTTCGCATTTACAGTAAGGTGTTAGGTCGTGGTTCTATACTCGGTGATGCCGTTGGAGTTGATGGACTCGCTTACCTTCCAAGCCTTCCGCTGTTATTATTATTAGATGGCCTTAAGCCATATTATTGTAATAAGTTCCTTGTGGACAACGATGTAATAAGTGTGGGATTGCTACTCGCTATAAATCCTTCAAGCACTGTGGTGTCAAGATTATCGATCCAGGATGACACCGAGCACGAGACTTGATCCATTTGGGTCTGGTCGCTCAGAGAATGGTATCGAGCACACGCCGATCGTAGGACACGACCACTAAGTTAAAGCCATAGATCACTCTCTCTTCCCATTTTCTAACTCCTCATCTTTTCTACTCTCTTTAGGATGACGGACGCGAAGATCAAGTACACCCAACCGGATGAAGGCACACCTTTTGGATTTCACTTGAAGGAAGTTACTAAGTACCAACATTGGACTACCAAGCTTCACCGGACTTTCAACGCCACTCGCTCAAGAGGAGCGCTGGAAGATTCATGCTCACGCCCAGAAGGACATTTGCCCCAATCACCAATCCTATAGATAGTGTTTTCAGGCACCCACTTGAGTCCGGGAAAGAGCATGGCAGCTCACATCACCATGGGACGATTGGAGAAGTCTATCAAGAAGACCTCAAGGACACCATCTACCAGATTTATGGACGCCGAGATGACAACTGGACGTCGTCAACACCAAGAAGGATAGGTCCATTGCAGCTTTCATCCAGAGTTAAACCAGCACATTCGACGCCAGAGAAATCAAATGTGCAATGACATGTTGGAGTTGCGTAAGACAAAGGAAAGGATCATCGAATCGAAGAAGAACTAAAGACTACACGCAAGGACTACATGGACGAGATCGTAGCTCGGCAAGACACAATAACGATCTTAAGTACGAGATCAAGAGCTCAAGAAGAAGTTGGTGCTCGGGAATGAAGACCAGATGTCGAATACCCAATCGACTACATCAACATCGACGACACGATTCGGATCCAAGTGAACCCGATTTTGAAGACGAAGTCGAGCGGACATCATGGAGTCTTCCACCGTTCAAATTAGTAGAAGTCCCCACATATTAGTAGTATTCCTCCATGTAAACCTTTATAGTACACGCACTTTTGCGATAGTTAGATCGTTGTAACCCTTGTTTGATTGAATGAAGTGATTTTGTGTGCATTTGCTCATGTGCATTTGGGTAGTGATTCCCTTAGACCTCATTCTATTCTACATTTCTCTTCTCTTCTAAACCCTTCAGATGCCTCCGAGACGCGACCCGGATTCGCTTTTCCGCCAGAGATCACCCAATTGATCCAGCAGCAGAATACCCGATTCAAACATTGGTGCGTAACAACAACAACAACAACCCACCGCCACCACCACCACCGCGGATCATCCGACTCGCTTCCTTAGACTGAACCCGCCGTGTATTCCAAAGAGCACCGAGCCAATTGTAGCAGTATGACCGGCTCCGCAAGATAGGAAGGAGCTGACCACTGCAGGATGCATGATGGTGAAAGAGTGAAGTTTGCAGACATCAGCTTGAAGGACCCGCGGCAGCATGGTGGGAGAATTTCACAGCCACTTATCCCGTGAACACCGCCACATGGGATCGGTTTGAAAGAAGCTTTTCGCAGCCCATGTTTCAGCAGGAGCCATGGCTATGAAGAAGCGTGAGTTTCGCAACTTACGCCAAGGAGGAAGGACTGTTGGCGAAGACGTGGATGACTTTAGCAAATTAGCACGTTATGCCCCGGATGACGTTACTACGGATGCAGCTAAACAGAGAAGTTTCTAGAAGGACTGAATGATGAGTTCAGATGCCGTTGATGGTAGCAAGTTTCAACAACTACCAGGAGTTAGTAGACCGAGCTCTCATGATTGAAGGAAAGCAAGAAAATTGAGAACTGCAAGCGGAAGTATGGACAAGGGAAGTATAACTCGATCCCAGCAGAAGCCTCGTTATACCCCTAAATCAGGAATTTAGTTTCAGCATACCCATGGAGGAGGTAATTCAGATAACCATAATGGCACCAAGAATGGGAACGGAATGGAGGAAGCAACGACGAGAACCGCACCAACCCGCTCTACACCATCCAAGGTAGACTGAGTCACATTACTTGCTTTAAGTGCCGCAAGATCGGGCATTATGCAAATGACTGCCTGTAAGGCGAATGGAAATGGCAATGGAAGCTCGAAAGAAGCCCAACCCTTTCAACAGGGGACAAGTGAACCACATTGATGTGGAGGAGGTTGAAGATCAGCCCGATGCAAGAATCGGTAAGTTTTTGGTTAAGTCATTTACTGCAGTTGTCCTTTTTGATACTAGTGCATCGCATTCATACATATCAAGGGGATTTGTGGATAAGTACAAGTTACCAACCCAAGCCCTTAGGTCACCCATGCTAGTAACCTCACCCGAGCAGAGTACATGGCTAGTAAATGGTGTGATCGATCGCCACTAAGGATCGGACACTATGTTTTCCCTCGCACCTAATAGTTCGGAATCCCAAGGATTGGATGTGATATTAGGAATGGATTGGTTATCAAAGTATGGAGGAAACATAGATTGTACCACAAGGTCAATTTTGCTCACCACACCGTAAGGAAGAAGGATTAAGTATGTATCACGGCACGAGCCGAGGAGAGCACAAGTTAATTGCTTATCGAGAGTGGTACAGAAGAAGTACCAGTGGTGAAGGATTATCCTGATGTATTTCCTAAGAGTTGCCGTGAATGCCACGGATAGAGACATTGAGTTTTGATCGAGCTGCTGCCGTGAACAGGCCCGATATCGAAGCGACCGTCATGTGATGCCCGCAAAGGATTTGGCAGAAATTAAGAAGCAAATTAAGGAACTATTGGATAAAGGTTTTATTCGCCCAAGTTCTTCACCTTGGGGATCACCCGCTTTGTTAGTGGAGAAGAAGGATGGATCGTTGAGAATGGTTGTTGATTACCGTGGATTGAATGAAGTAACAATCAAGAACAAGTACCCACTACCGATGATAAATGATCTGTTTGATCGCTTGCAAGGAGCCAAAGTGTTTTCTAAGATCGACTTGCGATCAGGGTACCATCAGTTGAAGATTCGGGAGCAAGATATACCCAAGACAGCGTTTACCACGAGATATGGACTGTATGAGTATACCGTTATGTCATTTGGACTGACTAACGCACCAGCCTATTTCATGAACCTGATGAACAAAGTGTTTATGGAGTTTTTGGACAAGTTCGTCGTGGTGTTCATTGATGACATTTTGATTTTCTCGAAGAATGAAGAGGAACACAAGGAACATTTGAGATTGGTTTTGGAGAAACTGAGGGAACACCAATTGTATGCCAAGTTCAGCAAATGTGAGTTTTGGCTAAAGGAAGTTGGATTTCTCGGACATGTTATATCCGGAGAAGGGATAGCAGTTGACCCCACAAAAGTTGAGACCGTAACCAAGTGGGAAGCACCAACGACAGTTGGAGAGATTCGAGTTTCCTTGGACTCGCAGGATACTACCAAGATTCATTGAGAATTTCTCAAGGATTGCAAAGCCTATGACTGAATTGTTGAAAAAGGAAAACAAATTCATATGGACCGAGGACTGTGAGGCAAGTTTTCAGGAGTTGAAGAAAAGATTGGTTACCTCACCAGTTTGATATTGCCGATCAAACTAAGGATTATGAGGTGTATTACGGCGCTTCACGCCGAGGACTTGGAGCAGTGCTTATGCAGGAAGGAAGAGTTGTTTCAGATGCTTCACGACAACTTAAGCCCCATGAGTTGAATTATGCCACTCATGATTTGGAGTTAGCAGCCGTTGTGCATGCCTTGAAGACGTGGAGACATTTTCTCATTGGAAATCATTGTGAAGTATATACGGATCACAAGAGTTTGAAGTACATCTTCACACGTAAGAGTTGAATCTCGAGACGAGGAGATGGTTAGAGCTAATCAAGGATTATGATATGAGATTGCATTATCACCCGGAAAGGCTAATGTCGTAGCAGACGATTGAGCCGTAAGAGCCACGCCAATACCCTAATGATGGGAGGAATACCCAATGAGTTAGCCGAGGACCTTCGAGAGCTATGTTTGGAAATAGTTCCAGAGGCTATGTAGCAGCATTGGAGATTCAATCGACATCGATGGACAAAATCGAGAAGCCCAAAAGGCGGATAAGGAAGTTGCCTCTATAAAGGAGAAAATGAGCAAAGGAAAGGCTAAAGGATTTCGAGAGGATGAACACGATACCCTATGGTTTGAAGACCGTGTTTATGTGCCCAATGACCCGTAGATCGAAGTTGATTTTACAAGAAGCCCATGATTCACCTTATTCGATTCACCCAGAAATACCAAGATGTATTTGGATTTGAAGAATATTTTACGTGGACGGAATGAAGAAGGATATTGCGGAGTATGTAGCAATTTGCGGCGTATGTCGAAAGTAAAGGCGAACATCGAAGCCAGCAGGATTGTTACAACCATTGCCGATACCGAATGGAAGTGGGATAAACTAGGCATGGATTTCATCACAGGTTTGCCAAAGACCCGCTCAGATATGACTCGATTTGGGTCATAGTCGACCGTTTGACCAAGGTAGCTCATTTCATTCCAAATAAGACTACCTATAGCAGTGCTAAGTTGGCAAAGATATACATGACCAGAATTGTATGCTTACACGGAGTTCCGAGGAGCATTGTATCGAATGAGGAACCCGGTTTACTTGAAATTTTGGAACCAGTTACACGAAACATTGGGAACCCGATTGAATTCAGCACTTTCCACCCACGTAACCGATGGACAGACCGAGAGAGTCAATCAGATTTTGGAGGACATCTTTGAGAGCTTGTGCACTAGATTATGGATCTAGTTGGGATGATAATTTGCCGTATGCAGAATTTTCCTACAACAACAGCTACCAAACCAGCTTAAAGATGGCACCTTCGAGGCCTTGTATGGAAGAAGGTGCAGGACACCATTGTCATGGGACTAAACCGAGATCGCGACTATTTGGACCAGATTTGATTAAGGAGTCTCAACAGAAAGTTAAGTTGATTCGAGAGTGCTCAAGGTAGCCCAGTCCTGCATGTAAGAGCTATGCCGATTCAAAGCGCAAAGCGATTGAGTATGAAGTTGGAGACAGAGTATATCTCGAGTATCCCCGCTTGAGGAGTTAAGCATTTTGGAGTCAAAGGAAAGTTAGCACCCGCTTAGTTGGACCATATAAGATTTTGCAACGCATGGGAGAAGTTAACGATAAGTTGGAATTGCGGAAGGACTGTCGGAGTTCATGATGTATTCCATGTTTCTCGATTGAAGAAATGTCACCCGAGATAGCAGAGGTACCGTTAAGAGACACAAGCCACCGGAGGCAATTCAGTTGAAGGATGACTTGACATATGAAGAAAAGCCGTTAAGATTCTCGATTATGCCAGCAGAGTTACCCGCAGAAGGTTATCAAGTTTTGCAAAGTTCAAGGGAGCCACCACACCGAGGATGAAGCCACCGGGAAAGAGAGGAAGTTTTGCTTAAGGACCACCTCACCTATTTTCTAGTTAACCCGAATCTCGAGGGCTAGATTCATCTTAAGGGTTTGTAACATCCCAAATTTTCAATTTGGAATGTTATACATTAGGTCATCATGCATATCATATTTTCTCGCATTTTTCCGATCCTAGAAATTTCACGCAACTCAAGGACCCTCGGAGAGAGTTGGAAGTTTCATTATTTTCATATTTGGGATTTTCCAAATTTTGAAAATAGGATCATTTGGATTTATTTAAATTATCTTCATAAAGTTTTCCTACAAAAATATTTTGAGAGGGAATAATATGACTTTCCCAAACAATTAGGAAAATGAAGGTATTATAAATAAACCAAATTTGGTTTTGGAAGATTTATTTTGCTTAGGCAAAATGAGCATTTTAAAAATTTTATGCATGTTTGTTGTTTTTAAAGTTCATTTTGTTCGACTCATTTTAGGAGTCGGGAAAATTTGTTTTATTTAAATCTGAGATCGTTTGGTTTTTTTTATTTCGTTTTGGTTTAATTTTATTTATAAAAAAATCGCTACCCCCTGGACCGAGGCCCACCGGCCCAAGCCAGCCAGCCCCAGTGCCCAGCCCCGCCCACCTCCTCTCCTCCTCCTGCTCCTCATGCCCGGCGGACTCCGCCACAAGACGAGAGCGCCGCCGCCCGCCGAGTCCCTCCCGGACCCGGCTCCCTTACCCCTCCCAAGCCGCCACCGCCTCCCCCCCTATAACCCCCGCCCCCTCTCTCTCACCCTAAACCCCACCACTCCGCGGAGCCTCGACGCCACCCGAGCCTCGACGCCGAGCCACCCGTGGACGCCACGCCGACGCCGGACCCGCCGCCGCCGACCCCGACCCGCCGCCCTCTCCCGAGCCTCGAGCACCCTCCGCGATCACCGAGGTAGCCACCGCCGCCTACGATTCGGTTTTTTTCCCGAACCGTCCGGTTTATTTTTAAAAAATATATGTTCGGTTTTTTTAAAAAACTAGATTGGTTTTATTTTTTCGGTTTTCTTATTTAACGAACGCTCACCGAACTGCTCGCTTCAATGAACGCGCTCGTTGGATTCGTTCTGTTAACTAACGCTCACTATTTAACTCGCTCGTCGTTTTTCTTTTTAATCGGATTTAATCCGTTATTTTTCTCGATTTGATTTCGATCTGATTTTCAAAACTGTTTTATTTCTCGCCGCTTATCGGAATCAGTGATTCAAGCGCTGGAGTTTCAGAACGAAACCGCCGTTCCGACTACCCTACTTTCACAGAGTTTTGCTACTGTGAAATTTTGACCTAATTTCAGATCGCTAAACCGAGTCGTTCTCTCTCGAGTTTCGACTTTGGAGTTTGTTTTGATTCGATTCTTTGCAACCAGGGTTCTTAAGTTGAACTTTCTGGTTAGATCTTTTATTCGAGATTTCCTGCATTAGATGAGTACTTATTGTATGCTTGTTGTTTGTCTGCGTTAGATCACCCGAGTGCGCCGCTTGTTACTTCAATCTCTAGGACTCATGGATCATCGCTAAAGGCAAGTAACACTTTGATCATACCCTTCTCATACCTAGTTTTATGCATTAGATCTATTCCTCAAACACTTGCATGATTAGGATCTAATTAAATTGTGGGTTTTGGGAAGTAGATTGAGGTAGTACCTATTACTGCTTTTACTTATGAAACCTTGGGAGTTACTTCTCGCTTGCTTGTTCATGCCATGCTATGCTAGTAGACGTGGATTGGGTGAGTGAATATCCATGACAGATGTGAGATTGTTAATTAATGGTTTATCTAAGGTGGCAACCTAAACACACATCTGGGTGGATTGAGGCACTGGTTTCCATCAGACTTGCTCAGATTTCTTCGGACCGCCACCTGTGCTCTAAGGGATCATAAGATTATTCAAACTGAAACTTCCGTGTGCAACCACAAGCCAATTATGGGCTCTGGCGTAGTTGACTAAGTCGTATGAACTCTTACGGGTAGGCTAGCTGATGTAGGGGATGTAGGTTGGTACGGTCTACCCACATGTAAGGTGCTAGCGCTTCTGAAAGACTATGTCTCGGTCATCCGTTTCTCAAACACCATGTAGTGCAAGAACCAAGCGGAGGCGATCGAGTCTTGTGGGGAAAAGTGCGCAAACCTCTGCAGAGTGTATAAACTAATCATGATTAGCCGTGTCCCCTGTTATGGACAATTTGAGTATCCTGTAATTGAATATCATGTGAATCTCGACATGTTACTTCTAAATAAAAGTTATTGGGTTTTGATGAGTACTTTTTAATTGGGATTGAGGATGCTGTCAACCATTCTCAATGTTTAACAACCACCATGATAGTTAAATAAAATTATTCCTTTGATGTAGGGAAAATCAGCTTTATGCAAATGTAACAGAGAGCCTTACCACCAGCCAAATATGCATGTAGTATAGGCTTATTCATTCATTGCTCTTATGTGTTACATTGCCAAGATATTCCATGTGTTGACCCGTTTTGGCTGCAACTTTTCACGCTTGCAGACTTTTCGCACGACAGTAAGGTGTTAGGTCGTGGTTCTATACTCGGTGATGCCGTTGGAGTTGATGGACTCGCTTATCTTCCAAGCCTTCCGCTGTTATTATTATTAGATGGCCTTAAGCCATATTATTGTAATAAGTTCCCTTGTGGACAACGATGTAATAAGTGTGTGATTGCTACTCGCTATAAATCCTTCAAGTCTTGTGTGGTGTCGATTATCGATCCAGGGATGACACTGAGCACAGAGACTTGATCCATTTGGGTCTGGTCGCTACAGGGTTGCTTCAGATAAAGAGTGAGGTGTATATATTTGAGGGACTTTAGTGTAATTGAGATATACATGGTCAATAGTGTGTGCACTCAAGGTTGATCAATTTGTTTCACAGTTTGGACTATGAGATAACGATACTTTTGAACATGCGTGATATACTTTGATGTAACAGAATTACAAACCTAAGATTGGAATTTTGGAATTCGACTCCATCATTAGCTTTTGTAATTCATTTAAACGGAGGTACATTTTTAAGCCTGGATTTCGTGATTTCAAATTCATATATCAAACCTAGAGATATACACATACGGGCATGTTCAAACTTTATGATCATCCACTTTATTCATACACATACACATTTTTGCTTTTGTCATCATATTTAGGATAGACACATTTGGAATTTCATTTGAATTGGACCATATGATGGTATTTGCTTGTAGTAGCTCAATGATCCATATTTGAATTGAATGGACAATCTAAGTTTCGAGTTGGAGACATTGATTTTCAAAACTTGTACTTTTTTGCGTGCAAAACAAACAAATTCTCGGCCATGATATCATAGTTGGCCGTACAAGAGAAGAATATAATTTCAGGCGCCAAAAGCTTTCAAACTTCCCGCTCACATCGAAATATCTCGCGCCCGAAAGTTTAGCCCTGCGATATTCCTGTTTTACCCCTGCCACATGAACGGAAAAGGGTTGCTGTCGGTGTCAAAATCGGCGGATCTCGGGTAGGGGGTCCCGAACTGTGCGTCTAGGCGGATGGTAACAGGAGACAAGGGACACGATGTTTTTACCCAGGTTCGGGCCCTCTCGATGGAGGTAATACCCTACTCCTGCTGATTAATATTGATGATATGGGTAGTACAAGAGTAGATATACCACGAGATCAGAGAGGCTAAACCCTAGAAGCTAGCCTATGGTATGATTGTTGTTCATCCTACGGACTAAAACCCTCCGGTTTATATAGACACCGGATAGGGTTAGGGTTACAGAGAGTCGGTTACAATGGTAGGAGATCTACATATCCGCATCGCCAAGCTTGCCTTCCACGCCAAGGAAAGTCCCACGGACACGGGACGAAGTCTTCAATCTTGTATCTTCATAGTCTAGGAGTCCGCCAAAGATGATAGTTCGCTATCCGACACCCCTAGTCCAGACTCCTCAAGAGCCCCTGAACCAGGCTTCAATGACGACGAGTCCGGCGCGCATATTGTCTTCGGCATTGCAAGGCGGGTTCCTCCTCCGAATACTTCATAGAAGGTTCTGAACACAAGGATAGTGTCCGGCTCTGCAAAACAAGTTCCACATACCACCGTAGAGAGAATAACTTTCTGCACAAATCTGCTGACGTATTCCACGGCGTGACATCACGCCACGGCCAGGCCTTTATGCGAATCATTTTTTACTGTCCCACCTCAGCATGTTCAGCGAGGCGGTTTCCTTGGCACGTCTTACCAAAGCGTAGATCGTGCCCCCTTATTCCAGGATTCTCATCAATACGAACGTGGGTAACCCAACCGCGCCATTGATTGCGGCGCTTGGGAGATAAGCGAGTTTTATCAGGCTGGTGGGGGACGCATAGCTTCGTCCGTCCATATAAGGGGATAAGGATCCACCCTTTTCACCTACGCACTCTGAGCTCCAGCGCCCAAGTCCGCACATCCTTCCTCAACCATCTCCAGCCATGTCCGGAGCGGGAGGCAGGTGGATGGTCTCCTCCGCCACGGAGGGCCAAGTAAAAAAGCTGCGGAAGGCCGTATACTTGTCCGACGACATCGCACATCGGCTGCCCGACAAAGGGCAGCTCATCCCACCCCCAGGCCCCATCAGAGGGTGATGTTCCTCCCCCACTTCCTCCGCGGACTAGGGTTTCCACTTCACCCATTTGTCCGGGGGCTCATGTTCTACTACGGCCTAGATTTCCACGATCCGGCCCAATTTCATCCCCAACATCTCGGCGTTTATCGTCAGTAAGCGAGGCCTTCCTCGCATCCAGCCCCACTTCGCTTATGGTGAAGATCTTTAATGTCAGCCAAGGTAGTGGGCGGCCGCTGCCGGAGTGCGGAGGTGCCATGGTTGGCAAGATGGCCAAAGTCCTATGGCTCGAGGGCTCCTTTGTGGAGACCATAAAGGGGTGGCAATCGGGTGGTTCTACATCACCGAGCCGCGACTCTCAATGGGCGGCGGCCCCGAATTCGATCTGGCTTCCCCACCCGCTCACATCATGGAAAGAGACGGGCCGACGTGGGGAATTCAGATGAGCTATCCGGACTCCAAACTTATGCTCAAACCTGGTGGACAAGAATCTCGGGCTTGTCAACGTAATCCGTGATGCTCACCGCGGATTCTCCCATGCCAACAACGGGCCTTCAAATTGTGGGAGTTCGATCCGCACAAAGACCCATCTCTGAAAAGGCTCTTCGACACTACGCATTTAAGATGCCCGGAAGGTGTTGTTCAAGGGCGCCGAGGTTCCCACATCCGCCATCAAGATCGCGGATTCAGCTCGCAGCGTCAAGCCAGCGAGGTGTTATTTTACCCTTTATGAGACTCTTTTTCATAGTTTGACTCTATGCGGGATCTAAAACTCCCTAACCTTTGACAGATCGGTTGAAGACGCCCGGACAGATTAACCGTCCGCCCTTTGCCGTAAGACCCAGCGGACGCCGATTGGCGGGTTGTTGGTTCCGCACCTCACGTGGTGCCGAGAAGAAGGCCAAGAAGGAGGCCACGGAACTCGAAGAGCTCCCGGCGCCAGTGCCGTCGGACTCATCGCCCGATAACTCGAGGCGAATCCTCCTCGAGGAAGAGGAGGAGGAGAAAAAGCCTCTCCCAGCCGGGGAGAGAAGAAAAGGAAGGCCGCCCCAACCGGGAGGCCGGAGGGTCCAAGAAGGAAGGACCTTCCTCGGACTTCTCCACCAACGCCGACGAGGAGGAGGCCAACAAGGGCCAAGCCTGGCGAGATCGTAAGTGTCCGGATTCCGAATAACTCATGGATTTTCATTTGTCGACAGTGTCTTCTAACGCCAATATAACCATGTAGCCCGCCCAGGACGATCTTGCCACTTCGCCGAGCGGCTCCTCGGATACGCCGGATGTGAATAGCACTTCACTTCCGACCGCCTCTCTCCTCGTGACGCAGATGACACCGCTGTGGAGTCCCAAAAGGCCCAACCAGGAGGAGGTGGTCCCGAGGCGCCGCAAGGCGACCTCCCGACGCCGGGCGCAAAGGGGCAAACCCTAGAGGGCTCTAAGTCCGCATCAGGCCGACTCCGTGCGGAATGAGCAATGGTTCAAGACCGCAGCGCCCTTTGTAAGAAGGGCAAGATCATGACACCGGTGACCTCCGCCTAACCGGAGGCATCGGATAGCTTCTTGAGGCGCTTAACGGCGCCCATCGATGAGGAGCACCGCACTATCATGAGTGCGGTGATCCGAAAGTTCAGTCCGCCAAGAGCGGGCTGATCAAGCTCGTACCAGCCTTCTAACAGCATTGAGGTAAGTTTTTAATATATGTAAGAAGATTACCGCACAGACAAGAGTAGCCTCGATGCTTAGTTCGGTGTTCGGAAAGAAAAGCCGACCGAGGATCTAAAAGATATACGCAGGAGTCTAACATAATTATGTCAATATGGGAATGTAGGCTGCCCTGCTGACCTCTGCCGCACTAACTGCGGAGGTCAATGCATTGAAGGAGAGCCTCGAGCGGTCCGAGAACGAGCTCGGCCAAGCCAAGAAGCAGCTCGAGGACAAGGAAGGTAAGTAATACCTTATAGAAAGGATTCGGTTGCAAAAAATGACAGGAATAACGTGGGTATTGTAGGGGCCACGAACGAGGTTGCGACCTTGAAGGAAGCGGTGTCCGCGGCCGAAAGCAAAGCGGCCGCGGAGCGCACCGAGCGAGAAAAGCAGGAGGAGCGGGTGGCGGAGGTGCGGCAAGAGCTCCTGTGCTCGTGGAAAAACATGAGAGTTTGGGCGTGACTCAAGACTCGAGAGTCCGAGCCTCGGCTCTTGAGAGTGCCAAAGCTGCTAAGGCCAAGCCCAAAAGCCCTCCAAGAAATTGAATCATTAAAGAAGATAGCGGCGGTAAGGCATTCTTTATGCAAAGCAAGCAAGTGAAAGTGAATTACCTATTACTTACCCGGATTCGAGCTCTCCAGAGCATTCGCAGATCTGCTCCGTGTGTGTCCGATGCTGCCGCTGCTTCTACCGCAAGCAAGGAGGGAGCTCGACGGAGAAGGTGTTCTGGTCTCGTGATGTCGAGGCTGGACATCCGGTGTTTCTAAGCGACCAGTGAAGCAGCTGGTCGAGCTCCACAAGGTCGCCGAACAGGCCATGAAGGGCCTTATAGTTTGGCTATGGCCATTGGAAGCCATGCATGGAGCTACTTTGGGCTAGTCGCGGCGGCCGGTGGACGCCTTTGTCCATGGATTGAAGTCATCAAGCGCCCATCTGCATTGAAGGTGCCTGTTGGGCCCTTGCCCGTGCTAAAGTGCACCGGGCAAGCTGGATGCGGAGAAGCTTGTGACGGACGGGCCACCAAGGGCAAGGAGCATCGCACGCCCAAATGTACTATGAGGGCGCCCTGAAGGGTGCCCGCCAGATAGCGGATGAGTGCTCCAAAGATGTAGTTTTGAATAGACTCGCATTTGTTATCCCGTATACTGAAAGCTTGTTCATATGCGCCAAGCAATGCTTGTTAATTTAAAATATTACCTTCGTGGCGGCCGCTTATCAAATTTGAGAGATGGCAAGTCGTTGGTTTCAGCCCCCATGCCACGAAAGTGCCGGGTGTTCGGATAAACTTGAGCGCTCTTGTTCCCATTCTTGGGTCCGCCGAGGAGGCGCTCAACGAACGAACAAGGCAACTGGACTTATAATGCTTGAACACTCTCACTTAGCCATAGAATTCTATAATTTTAAATTTCGGCGAAGCCCCTAGTATTCGGAAGACCGAGTTCGCAGCGCTATCCACGCCTTGGACGGACAATGCCGGCTCCTCGCTCTAAGCGGTATAAGTCTTTAGGGACCCGAAAAAACCTCTCGAACAGCGACCGCTCTAGCCCTATCATGACGGTCCGTTTTAGCTTTCTCCTTCGAGGTGCTCAACCCAGCTCAACCGGGCACAATCGTAGTGGTTCTCCTGGTGCCGCGTTCGCCGATAGAACGGAACGTAAGGCAGCAAAACACAGGAGCTGGGCAAACCCAACTATTGACCCAAGACATGATTCGGAGCCGATGCATACAATGCTATAAGTTCGGGGTGCCGCACTCGTGAGAGTGTTCGGACTTCTAACACCATACTCTGGGGAACTTAAGCCCCTGGTGTATTGGCCTTACCAAAGTGTACGGGTGCAACATGTCATGAAATGAACATATATATATATATATAGATAAAAATAGGAGTGCAATAATAGGCAAAAGCTATGTATTGGTTATTCAAAAAAGGTACTGCAATGAAAGCAGAACGATACAAATAGTGCAATAAGCAAGGGTTGGGACTATTTAACATGTCCTCTCCGGGGTAAGCTGCGGGATGGTATGTAAACAGGTATAACGCTCGTAGTAGAGACCACCTGGACACTCGACGTAGCTTTATGTTTCCCTGGCTGTTGCATCGTGAGTTCGGCGCAAATGCCGGACAGGGCTTCTGGAGAACAGAGTCCTGAAAGTAAAAAGAAAAGAAAAGGAATGACACAATCGGGAGCCCCTGGTGCAGTTGAGCCGCATTTTGGGCGTGCCGTGGTCGTGCCCCTCCCCTTATGCCCGTGGTATCTCCAGAGCGTAGTTATGTACGCGTAATCGCTTCGCAATTTCGCGAGGGCTGGGTTAGCCGGATTGCTACGCTGCGTGCTCGGAACGTGCCAGCGGTCTTGTTGTAGGTTACTCCGGCGCGCTTGACGTTGTCCGGACGCTTAATGGCCGGATCGAGAATTGCCTTGACAGTTGCTTTGTACTTCCGCCGCGAGGGCGCCGTATGCTCCTCCGGCAGAGAGAGCGCGTCGATGTTTCCATTGACCGTGATTACCCTCGAGGGCCTGGCATCTTGAGCTTGAGGTATGCGAAAAGCGGCACCGCATTGAACTTTGCAAACGCGGTTCGTCTGAAAGCAAAGGCGTGATAGCCACCGTGGAACGGGACTATGTCAAGATTAACTCCTCGCTTCGAAATTATCCGGAGATCCAAGACCACCTCAAGGGTAATCGAGCCTGCATAGCTTGGCCTCTACACTGGAATGACGCCTTTAAAGGTCGTCTTTGTGGGTTTAACTTTGAGGGATCTATGCCCATTTTTCGCGACCGTGTCCCGATAAAGCAGTTTCAGTTGCTGCCGCCGGCCCATAAGGACTCTAGTGGGGTGAAATCCGTCCATGATTGGGTCTAAAACCAATGCGCGAATCCGCCATGGCGGATGCTAGTGGGTGGTCCTTCGATCAAAAGTGATCGGGCAGGAGGACCATGGGTTGAACTTTGGGGCGACTGCTCCAACGCATATATGTCCCTCGAGTGCATGCTTCCGCCCCTTTTGGGTATGTGGGTTATGATATCATGTTCACCGTCCGCACTTGTGGGGGAAACCCTTCGCCCCTATTGTTTGGCGGCCGGGCTCCTCCTCGCCATCGCTATGCAGCCCCTTGTCATTGTTTTCGTGTTTAACTTGCTCGCCTTCTTGAGCACCCAACAATCCCTGTTGGTGTGGTTGGCTGGTTTTGGGGTGCCATGTATCCGCACAAGCGATCGAGTATTCGGTCCAAGTTGGACGGGCCTCGGTATTTCTTTTTAATGGCTTCTTCCGCGACCGGTTTAGAGCCTCTGAATCCGCATTTACCGTCAGATCTTCGTGATCACCGTTAATGCAGCGCTTATTCTTGTTGCGACGTGACCTGCCATTGTTGTCCTTGGTATCCGAACTACCAGGGTGTTTGGCCAAGTTGTTGCTTCGAGGTAGCCAGCTGTCCTCTCTCGCGCAAAAGCGGGTCATGAGTGTGGTAAGGGCTGCCATGGATTTCGGCTTTTCCTGTCCTAGGTGCCGGGCTAGCCACTCGTCGCGGATGTTGTGTTTGAAGGCTGCTAGAGCCTCTGCATCCGGACATTCGACGATCTGATTTTTCTTTGTTAGGAACCGCGTCCAGAATTGTCTAGCCGATTCTTCTGGCTGCTGAATTATATGGCTAAGGTCATGGGCGCCTGGTGGTCGCATATGTGCCCCGAAGTTATCAAGGAATGCGGCTTCCGTGTCCTCCCAACAACCAATTGATTCTGCTGGCAAGTTGTTAAGCCAATGCCGAGCTGGTCCTTTAAGCTTGAGTGGGAGGTATTTGATGGCATGTAGATCATCACCGCGGGCCATGTGGATGTGGAGGAGATAGTCCTCGATCCAGACCGCAGGATCTGTGGTACCATCGTATGATTCGGTGTTTACGAGTTTGAAGCCCTCAGGGATTTGATGATCCATTACTTCATCTATGAAGCACAGTGGGTGTGCAACGCCTCTATATTGGGCTATGTCACGACGTAGCTCATATGAGCTTTGTTCATCGTGTTCGCCCGGCCGGTTTGTCAGATCCGGCGTGACGGTAATCATCCCGAGTCGTTGGGCGCCCACGCGATCCATAGATCGATCTAGTATGTTTTGCCTTATCCTCCAATATATCTCGCAAGTCCGGCTCTTTTTCCCATGCCTTGGTACTTTTTGAGCAGCGTGGGGGTGCGGCTTGAATGGAGGGTCTAGAGGCCTCTCTGTCGCGGCCACGGGGTGGCCGGTCGGCCGCATCATGCGCTGGTGATGTGGGTGCTTTCTCCTCTGATCAAGGCAACGTCCTACGTTTGGTGTAGCTTTTGGAGGGGCGTTCGAGTTCATACTCTTCGGCTGCAAGGACTTCAGTTCATCTGTCAGCTAGTAGGTCTTGGTCAGCTCTAAGCTGTTGCTGCTTTTTATTGAGGCTGCTTGCCGTGGCCATAAACCTGCGTTTGAAACGCTCCTGTTCGGCGGGATCCTCAGGCACGACAAATTCGTCGTCGTCGAGGATTGCCTCATCTTCGGAGGGAGGCGCATAATTATCGTCCTCTACCTCTCTTTCTCGCAGACCGTCAGGCGGACTTGCTTCTCCGCCCTCCCCGCACCGAGTCCCGCTTTGGAGGGTCGCTTCGCACCGTCCGGGTATTATTGTCCGGAATCGCCGCTTTTTGCTGTGGCGGATTTAGAGCGCGCCACGACGTCGGCGCTTGGGCTGTTTCTTGAGGGTCATCATCCGCTGTTCCATCGCTGCTCCCATCTTTTGGGATGTCCACCATGTATATGTCGATGACGAGGTGGTTTTCCAGGTGGCCTCGTGGGCGCTGGTTCTTGGTCGCTCCAACATCGCCATCCATACCGCCGATGTCTTCGAGTCATAGTCGAGCATGTCGGTTAAATCATCGACAAGTGGCTACGGTGGGTGGTGGTGGGCGTTGAATTTCTTCGTCGTCCGCATCCCAACCTTCCCCGACCGTAGTCCGCCAGGCTCTCCGGATAAAGAGAGAGACTTTAGTGAATTCAGGATGTCGCCAAAGGGCGAAAAGGAAAGATGTCTGCGGCAGTGAACTCCATGACCGGCGCCCAACCGGATTCGATTGGAAGGGGCGCGGAGGGTCCGTAGTACGGAGAGGAGTCCAGCACCTTGGAGTCACGGTCTTCGCAAAAGACAGGGATGGTGTTCGGCTCAATCGCCGTAGAGATTTCAGCCCCCGAGGTGGTGTCCAACCAACCATCCTCGATCGGCGAGATCGGCTCCAATCAATGGTCGGAGGGACACTAGTGCGGCCTCCGTGACACCGCTCGCGGCAGAGTTAGATCATGCCCATCGAGATAGTGCGGCGCTGCTTGGCTGCGGCTCGAATCCGTCAAGATCAAGTCTCCGCGGATGTCGGCCGTAGTTTAAACTTCAAACCTGACCTGATGGCCAGGGCGAAGCTTCGATCTGCTCTAGATGGCCTAGCGAATTGGCCCGCAGCAAAGCCGCCCGAATCGAAGATCTGTCCGGGAGAAAAGTCTCACCGGACTGCGCTGCTGTTGATGATTGAAGGAGCCATCGGGCCTATCGGTGATGACAGAGGAACTCTCGATGAAAGCACCAATGTCGGTGTCAAACCGCGAATCTCGGTAGGGGTCCCGAACTGCAAGCGCCTAGGCGGATGGTAACAGGAGACAAGGGACACAATGTTTTTACCTGTGTTCGGGCCCTCTCGATGGAGGTAATACCCTACTCCTACTAGATTAATATTGATGATATGGGTAGTACAAGAGTAGATCTACCACGAGATCAGAGAGGCTAAACCCTAGAAGCTAGCCTATGGTATGACTGTTGTTCGTCCTACGGACTAAAACCCTCCGGTTTATATAGACACCGGATAGGGTTAGGGTTACACAGAGTCGGTTACAATGGTAGGAGATCTACATATCCGCATCGCCAAGCTTGCCTTCCACGCCGAGGAAAGCTCCATTCGGACATGGGACGAAGTCTTCAGTCTTGTATCTTCATAGTCTAGGAGTCCGGCCAAAGATGATAGTTCGGCTATCCGGACACCCCCTAGTCTAGGACTCCCTCAGCTGCTTTGGTAACTCCATTGTTTTCCCTTCTTTGCCCCCAACATTCTTCCCCAGAGCCCCTCCCCTTCCCCTCCCCGACCCCCCCAACCACGACAAGAGGCCGAATCTAGTCCTCCGCCGCAGCGGTGGACCTCACACCCCGACGGATCTACCTTCCGCACCTTGGAACCCCCAACTGCCAACTCACCACTTCACCAGAGCCGCTTCAGCGATCGGCTTGTACACCGCCTCCATCTCCTTGACCGCCATCATGGTCCACCGCACGGATCTGCTTAACCGGTGCCCTCGCCCACCATGTGTAGGCCCTTCATCGACTCCTCGTCCGCCCTTCGCTGGCCCTTCATACAAGCCCTCGTCCGCCGCAACAGATCCGCCTCACCGAAAGCACTGCATAACTCGCCAATCAAGCCTTCGCCCACTACACCGGACCGCTCCACGGACGCCATATTCAACTCCACCGCCCTGCTTTACCGACGCCGCAGCCTCATCAGTTATTTCGATCCGTACTCTTCGGTTTTCTCTTTGTAGTGCAACTGTTCACTTACCACGATGAGCTTTCTTGTATGTCGACAGCGCCGCAATCAGAAAGCACCGAGCCGCTTTAGCGACGGCGCATAACCGCCCAAACTCAACCGCAACACGAGCACCATCGATGATCCTTAGCTATCAAGTATGCTAACGATACCCATACGCCGAGAATCGTGTACTATTATCAACGGCCGCGCCTCACGCTCACTTTCTTAGCATAAGCACGCATCTTTGAATTTCTTCAAAGCATCATTCAGTTTGTCATGAGATGTGTTATTCGCTTGCACCAGAGGGCCATACTTACGGCAAAGGAACATGTTACATGTGCTAAATTACATACCAAAGGCACATATAGTTAATATGCTTTAGTTTTGTCCTAAGTATTACCAGATCGCCTACTATTTTACTTCTTGCGTGCTATATTTATGATAATGGTGTTGTTCTGATGCCACATGTTGGTTCCATCAGACTGCTTCATGTTCTCTATGCTTAATTACACATCAGCAAACTAGCATGTGGTTCCGCTGGTTTTTGTTCATTTTACCCTACAATTTCTGATGCTAGCTATTACATCACTACTATGAGCCTCTGTTCATTACTTTTTTGTGTGTTCTTCATCTTCCCAAGTTGCATGACTAATTTGATGCTTCTATTAATTATGGAGCTGCCAACCCCATCAAGCAAAATATTTTTTCTTTTGGGGCTGGCACCTCGAACAAGCATAAAAATAGAGGGAAGCAGATATATTGTCGTGTATGCACACACCCTTCTTTAATTAGTTTAGATGAACCATTTATGATCAATTCGGACCAGTGCATGTGATTAAAATTAATTTTACCTAAATAGAGGGTGCAGAATAAACTACAACAAGTAGATTTGCAACCACGGGATGCTGATGATATCTTCAAAGAACATTGCAACAACAGCGAGGCTTCACAACAACATATGGTAAGTGATACGTCTCCAACGTATCTACTTCTCCAAACACTTTTGCCCTTGTTTCGGACTCTAACTTGCATGATTTGAATGAAACTAACCCGGACTGACGCTGTTTTCAGCAGAACTGCCATGATGTTGTTTTATGTGTAGAAAAGAAAAGTTCTCGGAATGTCCTGGAAATCCACTGAGGCACTTTTTGAAATTTATAAGAATTTTGGCAAAGAATTAATGCGAGGGGCCCACACCTGTCCACGAGACAGGCGCCCCTAGGGCGCGCCTCCTATCTCGTGGGCCCCGGACCTCCTCCGACCTCAACTCCAACTCCATATATTCCGCCTCGGGAGAAAAATCGAGAGAAAGTTTCATCGCTTTTTACGACACGGAGCCACCGCCAAGCCCTAATCTCTCTGGAGGGCTGATCTGGAGTCCGTTCGGGGCTCCGGAGAGGGGGATTCGTCACCGTCGTCATCATCAACCATCCTCCATCACCAATTTCATGATGCTCACCTCCGTGCGTGAGTAATTCCATCGTAGGCTTGCTGGACGGTGATGGGTTGGATGAGATTTACCATGTAATCAAGTTAGTTTTGTTAGGGTTTGATCCATAGTATCCACTATGTTCTGAGATTGATGTTGCTATGACTTTGCTATGCTTAATGCTTGTCACTAGGGCCCGAGTGCCATGATTTCAGATCTGAACCTATTATGTTTTCATGAATATATGTGTGTTCTTGATCCTATCTTGCAAGTCTATATTCACCTCTTATGTGTTATGATCCGACAACCCTGAAGTGACAATAATCGGGACACTTCTCGGTGATGACCATAGTTTGAGGAGTTCATGTATTCACTATGTGTTAATGCTTTGGTCCGGTTCTCTATTAAAAGGAGGCCTTAATATCCCTTAGTTTCCGCTAGGACCCTGCTTCAACGGGAGGGTAGGACAAAAGACGTCATACAAGTTCTTTTCCATAAGCACGTATGACTATTTACGGAATACATGCCTACATTACATTGATGAATTGGAGCTAGTTCTATATCACCCTATGTTATAGCTATTGCATGAGGAATCGCATTCGGCATAATTATCCATCACCGATCCATTGCCTACGAGCTTTTCACATATTGTTCTTCGCTTATTTACTTTTCAGTTGCTACTGTTACAACTACTACAAAAACCCAAAAACATTTATCTTTACTTTTGCTATTGTTACCTTTATTATCATACCACTCTTGCTACTAAACACTTTGTTGCAGATACTAAGTTATCCAGGTGTGGTTGAATTGATAACTCAACTACTAATACTCAATAATATTCTTTGGCTCCCCTTGTGTCGAATCAATAAATTTGGGTTGAATACTCTACCCTCGAAAGCTGTCACGATCTCCTATACTTGTGTGTTATCAAGACTAATTTCTGGCGCCGTTGCCGGGGAGCATAGCTCTATTCTCTGAGTCACTTGGGATTTATATCTGTTGATCACTATGAAGAACTTGAAAGACGCTTAAAACCAAGATTTCGCCTCAACTACGAGGGAGGTAAGGAACTGCCATCTAGCTCGGCACTAGATTCTCCTTCCGTTATTAGTAAGCTTGCGACACCTAAACCTGCTACTGCTATGAATTCTGATATGTCGCATGTTATTGATGATGCCACTTCTGCTATGCATGATGAAATTACTTCTGTGCGTGATACTACTTTGCCATTAGGTGAATTTGTAGATGAACAACTTGCTAGAGTTAAGGGGAGTGAAAATATTGAAGAACCTATTATTGATGATAGTGATGATGAAGGTTCTCCCAATGATTATGTATTACCTGTTGTTCCTAAGGGTTATGTTATGAATCAAAAAGCTGCTATGGAAATTCTTGCTTGCAATGATAGAAATGATCTTAAGAAATTATTAGCTAAATGGAAGCAACAGTCTCTTAATGCTAGAATGAAACCCGATCCTGCTTTTGCTACTTCACCTATCTGTGTTACTGATAAGGATTATGAATTCTCTGTTGATCCTGATATTATTACTTTAGTTGAATCTGATCCTTTTTATGGCCTTGAATCTGAAACTATTGTCTGCTTTGATGTATTGCTTGATTCGAATGCTTGTTTGTTACTTGTTACGCTATACATGAGTTGGCCAATATGTCAGCAGTGCCTGTTGTACTATCGTAAAAAAATGCATGCCTAGTTCATTTGAGTCCTTAACTTTTCCTCTGAACTTCATCACAAGACTGTCTTCGTAGTTTATATGAGGCCACACTGTTAAGTGCTTTCTCAGATTATTTCAACTGCTTAGATGCCTTGGCAACTTAGCGGTGGTACACTCCCTTTCAACTAGGGATGTCAACTAGGTCCCGTTTAATCCCGATTAAAGTCCACTAGTGGTATGATAGTTCAAAAGAGTTTTTGTTTTTTGAGGAAAATGAACCAGGGAGCTAGCAAAAACTAACTAGATGGGACTGGCGGATGTCGTTTATTTGCCACTTACATCCCTAGTTTCATCTTACCTTTTTAATTTCTTTTCGGTGATGTCGCTTGAACCATTTAAATATAGCTTGCCATGCTCGGCAATAATTAGTATGTCGCTTACCATGTAAGCTTATCGCCGGATCATGCGACAACTATCTCTTACTTATGTCCAATGAAACCTTTCAGGATGCCGCTCACACTAGGACACGATGTACAACCCAGAATCTATTTGTGGAAGCGATGCGCCATCCATCTTACCAGATGGTAGCAGTTCAGAGGCAACGCCGCGGAGAGCAGTCTGAGCACGATATTATAGTTCTTGGGTTCTACTAGAGGCAGAAAGAGATGGTGTGGCTGCCATGAATGAGGTAATCTCGATCTTGAAGCTGGAAATTATGCAATTAGCTGCACGCATTATGCAAGCAACCCAAGAAATGGAGGAAGTAAGAATGTTGCATTTGAAGACGGAGGAGGTCCTCTTGCTTACGCTATCTCAAGCCTGTGGTAATCCCAGTTCTTCTTTAGATAGCAGTTGAAATTGTCATTAGATTATTGTACTTGCATGTTGTGTCATGTCTCTGAATGGATTATGTTGTAAGACCCCTATGTTGTCCATGTGTTGTAATGATCCGAATTTTTAGGCGAGGTAATCCTCGGACTTGTATGATTGACATAAGGTGAACTGTTTTTCGTGTGAGCATATTGTATTGGATGAAATAACTGTTTGACTCAAAGTGTACCCAACCTACTGAATTCGAAGATCACGGCATTTCTAAATCATAATCATATATAAAGGTGGAATAAATCTTTGTTGTGGTTTTGAAGAAATAAATAACAAAATGTAGAATTATCTGCGGATATTCGTAATCGAATAAAATTGGATTTGGATTTAGTTACTAGGGCCCAGGGCAAACATGAATGCTAATTCTCCCAAGTTTTGAATGAAGCGGCTAAACACCCACTATCATTTGTGGGCTGCCCCAAGCAAGTGTTTGCGAGATGGAAATTACTGTCTACCCCTGACACTTGACATCCTTATCGACCGGATTTACACTGCTGTCGATAGGGGTAGACTAGTAACTTCAATCAGACATGACACGACGGCCTGTGAGCCCATTCAGACACGGTGGGTGCCAAAAGTGGGCGGCAAAACACATTTGATTCAAGCTCGTCCGAAAGACATGTGTCTCTCCCTCCATTTCCCCATTCATCCACAAGGGCAAAACAAACTCTCCTCGTCCAAATTGATGTAGGCTAATATTTTAAATAGGGCAGATGTGTAACTTCCCACGACGTGACACAACCGCCCTACCGCCAGCCCTGCTCATACACCGTGGGCGGCAAAACACCCTCTCCTCGCCCGAAATCGTTACCGGCAAATATTTGCGAGATGCGAGATTACCGTCCTATCCCCAACCGACGTGATGTCCGAAATTTTAAACGGGGGATAAGTTCGTAACTTTCCCACATTTCAGACAAGCGCGTCCCAAAGTTTGAGATCCCCCCTTCCCCCTCCATTTCCCCATTCATACACCGTCGGTGCCACGACAACCTCCCCACTGCGGCTAGCCTCCTCCGTCCGCCACCCCATCCTCCACCTTGCCGGAGCCGCTACCCCTACCCCGTCGTCCACTGCAAGAGATGGACGTCTCTCATCCACGGCGCCGGACCAGGATCCTTTCATCGCGTCATCTCGCTTCATCGGCGCCGTCGTCCACTTTGTCGTTGCCGCTCCTACGACCGCCTCGTCCACGGCAACAGGATTTATCCCCCAACCCGGTCGTCTGCCATCTAAAGTCTTCTTCCTTGCCGCCGACAACCATCGCACTCGCAGCACCCTCAACGACGTTAGGGCATACATGGCGTCGCAAGAGAGGTGGCACTCTTCCATATGTGCTTAAGTTATTGATCTCACCCGGAAAATAGATCTTAAATTGTTTACTGTATTTTTCTTGTCTGTACCAAATCGTAGTGGCTAGTTGAATGCAAACATTGGTTGCGAAGTAGCTTTGTCTGGTTTGCACCTTCAGATCCGCCATGTCACGGTCACTATACTCGTAAAGCTTATGGTTTCCCCCCTTTATATTCACTACCATCATCGTAGGTGCTTCCCTGCTTCGTGTCGTGCTAGCACTGCTCCTCAAGACCTCAACCCATCAAGCGAAACAACATGCCACTAATAATTCCAAAGCTTACACTACTGGAAACAGGGAATTTGCCATCAGCCAGCTCTTTGCCATCTGCCAGCTGATGGCAAAGAACGTCTTTGCCATCTGCTTATAAAAAACAGATGGCAAAGAACTGATAGACGGCAAAGAACATGGTTGCCATCGGCCAATTCTTTGCCATCTGCTAGTGGATGGCAAATAATCTTTGCCATCTGCGGCAGATGGCAAAGAGGTTGCCAAATCCTGTGGCCGTCAGGAGTGTAACGGCGTACCAGCCCCACGTCTTTGCCATCTGCCAGCAGACGGCAAAGAGATGGGGTTATTTTTTTCCAGGTAAAAAAAACTGTGGGGTTATCCCCTCCCTCTCTCCCCACCCATCCAGGTAAAAAAAACATCCGCCACCGCTCGCTCGCTCCTTCCTCACCCTAGCCCCAATCCACAGCCCTACGCCCCTCGCTCCTTCCTTCCTCACCCGCCGCCGCTCCCTCCCACCTCCTCCTCCTCCTCCTTCTACGCCCTAGGAGCCCCTCCGCCGCCCTGCTGCTACTCCTCCACCGGCCCGCCCTGCTGCGTCGCGAGCCCCTCCCTCCTCTTCGCGTTACGTGGTCGATAGTCGGGTCAACGAGGAGATGCACGCGGCGACGGCCATGGACGACTCCATGAGCGGACCACCGCCGTCGCGGCGCGCTGCGGCGGCGGCGCGCATCCACGGGCTCGGATGTCCGCGGGCGGCGCTGGCCGTGGACCGAGAGGCGGGCCTTGATGCGCTCCGCTCGAGGGCTGGTCGGGCTCTCTCTCTCTCTCTCCGAGCCACCGCTGATGGATTTCTCTCTCTCTTGGCTCTCTCTCTCTCTGATCTCTCTCTCTCTCTCTCTCTCTCTCTCTCTCTCTCTCTCTCTCTCTCTCTCTCTCTCTCTCTCTCTCTCTCTCTCTCTCTCTCTCTCTCTCTCTCTCTCTCTCTCTCTCTCTCTCTCTCTCTCTCTCTCTCTCTCTCTCTCTCTCTCTCTCTCTCTCTCTCTCTCTCTCTCTCTCTCTCTCTCTCTCTCTCTCTCTCTCTCTCTCTCTCTCTCTCTCTCTCTCTCTCTCTCTCTCTCAACCAGCACTCACAGTATGGACACAATGTTGAGATTTTGCTACTCTGTTTATATAGGATGGTGTTAAAGAGGTGTGGCATGTGGCGTCAAGGGGAGGTGCGAGGGGCGGTTCGGTCAAGGGTGTCCTCGCGGTGGCCATCGACGATGAAGTGGTGCTGCCTATGGGCGGCTTCTCTTTCTTCGGCGGGCGTGGTCCGTGGGATCTGGTGGGTGCACAACTTCTCTTGTTGGTGCAGTCTTTTGTTGGTTCCAATACAGTAAGTCAGACAGTGATCTCCCTAAACCTTGATTTACAAGAACACGTTCTTGCACCTACCATGTAACTAATATTCTTGATAATGTAAACCAGAAAGTGGAAGGATAATGTGCTATGTGATTAGATTAACTAGTCAGCAACCCGTGCCACTGCACGGGCTAGGAATTTTTGGAAGTAAACATAGATTATAGGAGGGTCTATGTAATAGTACTTTTGGGTTTTTGAATTCTTTTTAATTAGATTATAGGGAAACAAAAGAGTTGTGTTTCAAATATCATGTAACCATTAATTAGTTTGCTCTATTTCCATGCACGAAAAATATATTTGTTCTAAAAATATATTATAGGCGGGACTATGTAATCGTACCTTTTGGTTCATGAATTCCTTTTCTATTAGATTATAGGTAATCATCAAAAAAATTGTTTCAAAGTTCATCATATAATCATGTAATAGTTTGCTTTGTTTCCATGTAGGAAAAAATATATTTCTTCAGCTAAATTAAGGTTAGAGGTCTGATTCACCCCGTGAATCTCTGAGCTATGATTATCTTGTGATGTATATGAAAGAAATATGATTCTTTTAACGAATAGGTAAAAGTGTTTCTACAGGAACACAATGTATAATGAAGTTCTTATGCTTGTGAATGTCAGGCTCATGTACTATAATAAAGACAAACATACATAATCTATCTAGATAGCTTCGTTTAATTCATTCTTATTAATGTATTTTTTTCAGGATGTTCTTAGATAATATAACTATTCAGCAATAATTAAGCGTCAATAAGGAACTATTTAATCACTAACATTTAATTTGATGTGGTTAACGATAGAAATTAACTTTCATATTGACGAGGGAGTTCCATCACACCTGCTTCTTTAGAATTCACCATCTGCTGTCTTTCATAAATCATGCACCGGAGCGATCATACCCCTATGTGTTGTGTATGATGTATAGTCCATGTAGAAATGTGGACCTTCACAGTGACAAATTTAAGGTCTCTTAAAACGTTCTAAATGGAAGTCATAGTTTAAAATAGAAATTCAATTAAAAACAACATAAAGGGCACCACGGACATATAAGGAAAACATATAGGAAAAACAGATTTGAATCTTTTAGCTTAGTGTGCGCATGTCCGTCATGGCATCTTTTCTGATGCACCACTTATACTGAAGAAACCACCATAGACTACGACGTACTGGTCTATAGAGCCAGATCAGTTTAATAACACCATCCGTTAAACCTGTAGGTTAGTACTCGTGCTTTGGGCGTGTGGGTTGGGATTATTTGGGCGTCGGCAGCTGAGCTGACAACATGGTCGAGCGATTTTTTTTAGGTTTTAAGGTTCGCACATCCAACATCATTCATGTACTACCTCCGTCTCGGTGAATAAGTCATTCGCGTAGTTCTAGGTTGACGATTTAACTATCTAAATATATATTATATGTGATAAAAAATATATATTTAGAAACTACATCCTTGTAGAAATCTAGTGATATACTTTTCATGACATATAGCACATATTTAATTCCTCAAATCGATGACCTAGAACTACGCGAATGACTTATTCACCTAGACGGAGGTAGTACTAATTCCATCCATGAAGCATTAAGCACCATTAAAATATGACAGAGATGAAGTGGTCCAACTCAGAAGAAGACAAACCTGAGGGTGAGTAGGCAATAGAATTACCCAAATTTTGCATCGTCATGATTGCTAGCTTGAATTTGTCCAAATATAAGAAATCCCCTGCCGCATCTGTCCTTCCCTACCATGATGTGGTGGCCGTTGGAGAGATGGTACCCAGTAATTGGCTGTTGAGGCACCGTAGGCTGATGGTCAACGTACTATATTGTTTATCTAGACTAAAAGGTAGATCACTGCGGCAAGCTGCAGAAATCTGACCATTGTGAGAGCATCCTGCCGTGGAAGATGGAGACGCGCAGGAAATTAGCGTTTCAGGTTTTAGCCTGGTCGATCGATTCTTCCATGCGTGAGGGACTATCGATCGACAGTAACGGAGAAACATCACAGACTTGTCCAAGCAGAGCGTGATTTACGTGATTTACTTTTCTCATCCAATGGCTTCTAATACAGATGTTTTTCCTTAAAAAAATTTATTGATAGAGTCTCATGGGTCATCAAGCAGAGCGTGATTTACTTTTCTCTTTCTAATAATCATCAGCGTTTTTATGGAAGGAACAGATCAGAGTTTTTATGGATGGAACGGATCTGTACTTCCTTGTTTTTATTTTACACCTTTCTTTGTTTTTGTTTCACTAACGTTTGGACGTGCCAGAGGCTTTTTTTGGGACGGGTGTTACGCAAATTTCCTTTTATCTTGAGCGTACATTTTACAATCCAACGATGTAATTAATTTTGATGATGTGAATTAATGAAAAGGCTTAAAAGATGCCCCCAATTAGTAAATATAAGATATAAGACTAGCAGGGCCGGGCCCACAGTTGTGCAGACTGTGCGGCCCGCACAGGGCCCATAAATTTTAAGGGCCCCAAATTTTTGTATTGCCAAATTTTTGTATAGCTGTTCCTGGGAGATGGGCCGTGGATGGCGCTGGCTTCAGCGGCCCAACATACAGCCCAGGCCAAGCCGTCCTATACTCCTAACGCAGGTACACAGTGAATGACCTAACGGACTGGAGGATGGGATGGAGGCGAGGCGACCTGCTCCTGCCAGTTCGCCGCCAGCCGCCAGAGACGTCTTCACGCTCCCCGGTCGCCTCCTCCCAACCCATCAGCCATGCCCTGGTCGTGCTGCTGCGGTGCGCTCCGACCCACGGCCTTCCACCACTGATGCGACGAGCCGACGAGCCCAACCTCCGCTTCGCCCTGCTGCCGTCGTGCTTCCATCCGCCCCAGCCGAGGCCACCGGTGGCCCCTGCCTATGCCTTCACGTTCCCTTGTGCCTTGTGCAGAAGATGGACTTCAACAGTATGGGAATCAGTTGTTTTTTGAAGGAAATTCCCAAGGAGATGCGTGCTTGAAGATGGGTCGATTTGGATCCATTAGAAGAACGATGGAAAGCCAAGGCATTACAGAACATGCAGATACAGAGTTAATTCAGTGGTGTTGTGATCAGCAGATGCATATTAGGCTGAATAAATAGGTAAACTGTAAGTTTCTAGTCCACAATGACACTGAAAAATTAGGATATTGGCACTTTATATTTGAAGAGTGAATATTAATAAATATACAACTGATTCTAAAATGACAATGCTTGAACAGAAGCATACATTTTAACCTGAAATCATACAACCTTAAAGGTCTCGCAAATGGTTTTCATATCAACCTAATGGTAAGTATTTCAATTTATATCAATGATAATCATTTCGCCTTGATGATTATGCATTTTCTTATGGAATTATACTTTTGATGCCTTGAAGGTGTTGGTTCTTCTTTTACTGTTGATCTGGTTATGGGAGCTATGGATGAAGTAAACAATTGATTTGGTACTCTTTTCATCCCTTTATTATTATTTGCAATTTTCCATGTTTATCTATTTTTTTGGATCATTACCCGTTGTGTTTAAACTCTAGATTTATTGAGCAACTGAGCTTTATTTGGTATGTTTTAGAATGGGCAATTCTTTGGGAATGTTATGTGCTATTTTTGGGTAGTAACAACTTGCCAAAATTTATCTGTGTTGCCGGAAAAAATGGCCGGGGGTTTGCTTCAACCCTGGCTCCGCCATTGCTTGCCTCCTCGGTTAAAGATCAGAATATAGTAGTTCAACCGGACACGATACAAGACTAGGTGAGTTAGATGGTTCGTCTAATTGGCAAACATTGACGCATAATCTCCAATTGCTATCTGCTTCATTTTTTATAGTGAGATAGGGCCTCATTTTTGAGTTACGCACAGGGCCCTGGATTTTGCCGGCCCGGCCCTGAAGACTAGCACTGAAAGTTTTATACAGTACAGGGAGCAACCTTTAATCATGATGCATATGCCCTCATTTTAATCAAATTCTGAAAAACTCTTTATTTTATTATTTTCAACTGATTCCATGGTAGGATTGGATAAAGCTTATCTGAAGAGATATGATTTCTGAACGACAGACAGCCTATGTACCATGTACCGTCGACTGGATTTATTCTGGTTGTTCCCCAGTCATGTGGTGTCAGTTTGTCACTTCATTCGAATTATATCAAAGAGGTTCACCCTCCTTGTGTCTGACAGTGCAGAACAAAGTTCTGAAGCATGGAGTAGAGTCGATTTTGTATGGTAAATTTTGGTGAATGAACAGTCAACAATGTAGTGATTTCAAACGTGTGTTGTAATCTTGCTTGAGAATATGGCATGTTTTCATGAAACTGAACTCTCTAATTGTCGTCAGGGTGCTGGACAACCTGAAGGACCATGCGGTGAGGGCCGTTGTCAACGCCGTCGACCACCTGGGCACGGTGGCCTACAAGCTGACAGACCTGTTCAAGCAGCAGGCTTCCGAGATCTCGACCTTCGAGCTCAAGGTTGCGCGCTTGAACCAGGTATGCTTGTTGTCTATCAGTAAGGCACACGATCTATGCCGACAAAACTATGCTGCTGAACTGACACTACTACTCTGTTATTAACCCATAGCAAATCTTCACCTGCCAAATCTATGTGGACAAAGAAGGCTCGAGGCAACAGCAAATGATGGGGACAAGCATGAAGCACCACAAGAAATCATATCTCTTCAGATAAGAAATATTGTACTGGAGTTCAGAAATCATATCTCTTCAGATTTGTTTACGGCGAGCTCATGCTCTGTTATTAGCGGACACAAATATTTAGTGAGATGTTGGTTCAGCATGTAGTTAGGCTATGCTCTTGGGAGCTTCTGTGGCCCTCATTGTTGTTGGAAACTCTGGTCTTTGCTATAACAAAGCACAGTTTCCTTTGGAAATAACAATGTCCTCATTGATGCTGTTTAGTTTATACTAATTTTTTCTGCATGATGTCCTGAAGGAGTGGTATACTGAACTGTAATTAGCACCACTGGAACAAGTTAACATGTAGGTTATACTCATCCTGCTGCTTATTTGTATAACTGACAATTGAACACGAATTTTTTTGGCCTTCGTAATCTTATCATATTTTCCATTTCACATTTTTAGTTTTTACTGTTTTCATTGTTTCTGAAGAATGACAACTACTAAGTACTAAGTGATACTGTAGCGGCTGTGCTCTTTAGGATGGTATCAGAACAACTAAATTTTCAGTCACGAACTATTTGCTTCATCAAATTTTTCTGAATCATACTTTGGGATCAGCTTCTTCTGGAGCTTCTTCTAGTGGTTCTACACCGGCGGCGACGTCTGCGGCTTCCTCCAGTTCCCCACCTTCGGGCTTAAAGCCTGGAAGCAAATGTAACTTCCATATGACTTTTTTTTCTTGCTGAACAATTTGTAAGTCTAACTGGTTAAAAATGCACAGGCTTGGAAATATTCACGAATGTAGGTTCTTGTAGGTGTCCATGCTTAGAAAGATTTGTCAGTTTCGATTTTCTGCTTCGTTGTATACTTGTCTAATACCCTGCAAATATACAACCTACTGTCTCTTAGATAACAAAAAGAAATGTGACAATTGATAGCAAATATTATGCTTTCGATTTTCTTTTCTTGATTATGTTGGCATGATTGGATGATTTGTTTCTTGATAGTGTCATGTAGCATCATGCAGTAGCTCTGATGACTTATTAGCATGTATAGTTAGTTTCAATGCTATGTAGCATCATGGAAAGGTTCCGATAACTTGTTAGCATGTTTTGTTAGTTCCAGAGAAAAAGCTAAATCCCAGCTCCGGCTGCTTCATGGTCCTCTGGTTCTGCTTTTACCTCCCTGCTGTCATGTGAATTGCTCTGTTGTTATCTAGCAGTTCATTTGAGGCATGATTGAACAAGTGTACTGCTTCATTTGTAGGTCTAATCACTCTCATGGTGCATGTGTTGTATAAAATTGATGTCGTGCTTGCCGTCGCCACACATCAGTTGGGTTGTTAGGTTCAATCCCTTCTGAGTTCTTCGGAGTCCAAGCTTGGTCCATATATATACTATATTGCTGTTGTTCTTGTAAGGATGGATGTGTTGTGTGGTTGGCCAATATATGTTTGGCTGGTGCAAAATCCTCATGATATAAATTGCTGTGGTTTCTACTGCACTTAAAATTGTACCGAATATGCAATAAACCTTATGACGTACATAGTAGTTGTCAGTACCCCTGTTTCAGGGGGGAGTTATAGAGGCGTGGCCAGAGTTGTAAAATTTGCTCGTTTGTCTGAGAGTTTGGGTTCTATGTCCTGAACGGGACATAACACTGTTTGACTTCAAAGCTGGCTTCAACCACACATGAACAAGGATGAATGAGCACCAGCATATGTTATCCTAAAATTGGCTAACTGTGGCTCATATTGTTTTCCCCAGGTAGCTCATGGCGAGTGATGCGTGAGCCGTCTCGATCCTTTTGCCCTGTTATTATATTTTAGCCATGAAGGATTTACTGCTAGTCAGTTCGTAGTGGTTCCGGCTGTTTGCTGAACTTCTGTTCTTGCTTATGCTATTTTTTTTACTGTTTAGATGGCTCAATTTACTTCCAATTTTACTCTTGAGTTTTCCCATGCATGCATACTCTGTTAATTTATTCCGAGTGCCCATAGTTTCCTCTCTAGCAGCACCACCTGTGCTCTTGCCTCACCCATAACAAAAATTTACTAGTAGTATGTCTCTTGGCATGGGTGCTAGCTTAGGTCCCTTCTACTACTACTCCACTTAGTAACTTGTCTGTATTCTATTACTTTGTACCTATGTGTGTTAGCTGTGTTATATTCATCTTCCTCAAGTACTACAACACTGGTAGTTGTACACATATGATGGTGATTCACTCCGGCCATTCCAGTTTTGGCGGTGGTGGTGGTGCTGCTCCTATGATGGTAGACTCGTCTGATTCCCCTAGCCGCATCCATGGTGATGAAGCTCGGCCTAGGCTAGAACCCCCTCCAGTGAGCTCCTCAAGTCCTCTTATACCCCTCCTACTTGCTTGTTGGTTCTATGCTCTGCCTTTGTGAGGTGTAATTGTTCAATTTTGTTCATAGTCGAGCATTGGATGATATTGTATTTGTCATGATATACATGGTTCATGAACTATGCCAACCTGCAGCTTTGTTGTACTAGTGATAGTAGGATAATGCAAGTTTTGACACTCCATGCATATTTCCGCATCATAATAATCTTCTTCTTCTAGTCTTCTTCTTCTAACTTTCTTCTTTCCCATTTTACAGATTTGCTTAAGATCACGGAAGCTTGGGTTGATGGAGTGCTTGTATTTAGTTTTTGTTTTGACCTTAAGAAACTTGCTACCTATGGATAAAACTTTGTAATATTGATGAAACTATGTATATGTACGGATGAAACTTGCTACTATTGGTAACATGTGTTGGATATATATGTGTTCATGACTATTGGTAATATGTGTTGAATATGCTATATTGGTCATATAAATATATTTGTGTTTGATTTTCTGTGAGAAGGAACTGATATAAGAAAAATCAAAATTAAATGGGGCAATATAGTCACTTTGCCATCTGCTGGCAGATGGCAAAGAGCTTTGCCATCAGCTGGTAGATGGCAAAGAGGCCACGTGTCATCTACATGTAAAATTTGGTTGGTTTTTTTGCCATCTGCCAAATAGATGGCAAAGCTCTTGCCATCTGCCGGCAGACGGTAAAGATGCAGCCTTGCCATCTGTGCCGCGACAAAGAAGAGCTGCAGCCTTTGCCATCTGCCGCGAGACGGCAAAAGTATGCCGTTAGCCTTCTAACGGGCTAACTCATAAGAGGCTTTGCCATCGCCACCGATGGCAAGGCACATGCTCTTTGCGATCAGCCGCCAGACAAAGAAAGAAGCCTTTACCGCATGGTTTCGCATAAACTGTTTGTTATCTGCGGCGGATGGCAAAGCCTTTGCCTTCCGCCGACCATGCCTTTGCCATCTGCCATGGCAGATGGCAAAGTTCCAGATTCCAGTAGTGTTACGTGTTGAAATATGAATCTGATATAATGCTCATATTAATAAAACAGAGAACGTTTAATTGGTCACCTAAGGTTCCTATATTCGTTTCGAAAAGCATGTGCGCCACTCACTGGTCCAGCTAGTTCCACTTTCCTGATTTTACTCTTGATGCTTAGGGTTTTCCCCTTTTATCTACTCTACTATGATCTGCGTAGGTGCTTTACATCATACTAGCATTACTCCACCCTTCAAGCTAAACAACACAACACTCAAAATTCCAAAGCTTAGTTGTTCAAATATGATTGTGATATGATACTGATATTAGTTAACAGACACATTTAATTGGTTAGCTAAAGGTCCCACTTGAGTTTCCAAATGCATGTCGTGACATATAGAGAGACAGCAAAATTGCATTTCTTGGTCACTTGTTGACTTTACTTTCTTGTTCATACCAAATCTTAGTTGTTATTTCAAAGCAAATATCGGTTGCTAACTACCCTTTGCGCGGTTTGCAGCTTCAGATCTGCCATCCCACTGCCACGGTCAACACTATACTCATCATGCTTACGGTTTTCCCATTTTATGATGACCACGATCAGCCTACGTGGTTCGTGTCGTAATAGCACTGCTCTACCCATCGAGGTAAACAAGCTTAGTTGTACAAATTCAAATATGATATTATGTCGTTATTAGTAAAACTGAGAGATGTTTAATTGGTCAGCTAAATGTTCCTACTTTAGTTTCGAAATGCATGTGAGCCACATATGGAGAGATCGGAAGGAATAGTATTTCTCTGTGCTCTCTGGTTCACCATGGGTGGCCAACCGACATTGTATCGAAAAACTTGTAATATCTTCAATCTGCTTGCTCTTCTGTTCTTCTTTAAGATGATCCTCTTCTCTTGCGGTCGACTGGTCAGGTTGAGTTATTCTCCCTAAGTATATTCTGAATCTGTCAGGTCAGGTCAACTTGTTCTTCTTTACTATATGTTGAAGCTATCATCTGCGAAGTATTATCACTTCTGGAGCTCTCATATTTTGAGTAGTAGGCCACATTATATTAATGCACACACCAAATTACAGAATGCATGGCACCTCTTAGAAGTTGCAGAGATAGCACAAAGGGGTTTACAGGGAGGAAGTATTGGATTAGAATCACTTCTGCATTACAAAGATAATCTCACTTGTTTTTATGTTTTCATGCATGTCAGGTATTGAACATTATCAAAATGAATATGAGAATGGGCGCACGAGAGGAATATTGTGGAACGATCCACTGGCTAACAAACTTGGCATGGTGGAGGATGACCTATCTTATTCACCCATCAAGGTGCATGCTCTAACTTGGCAAGGTTATATTGGTTGCACATATTTTGCATCTGACCTCTTGCATTACTTCTACTTTGTTACACCATCTGCTTAGTTTAAGAATCATATATGAGTATATGCCATACCTATCCATTTTCTATACCTATTCCATGTGTCGTCATACTATGTTTTTCCAGTCAAATGTTGTTCTTTCGTAATAGATGTCCAAAAGGAAGAGGGTGATTGCAGATCCTCAAGGAGTACAAACTAGGTATTCGGAAAAGGTAGTGATACCTGTTAAATTAGATAGATCAGCAGCCACGTAAAACACAGCCCAATCAGTAATAGACTTTACCCTACTCCAAAGGGCCAAACCCTATTAGAACTGGCCGACAGCCCAGCGTCAGTAATCGTCTATGATATCAATTCAAAATTTGAACTCCTAAATTTCTGCATGTGCCTTACCTTCTCTCTTGTATAAAAACTAATTTCAGATGAATCTCCTTGCTCAAAGGATCATAGGATCTCACGACAATACTGGGCTCTGCATTGCTCTTGTTAGTACCTCTTGCCCTTTGTCAGCATACTTACACTCACTGCTGTTTGATTATGTAGCATCACTATAAATGTTCGCTTCTTTATCCTTCCTTTGCTTGAAATTATAAGATCTATATTTACTCTTAGATAAATGTAGAATTAACACAATGGTTATGAAGTTTTGGATTGCTCATGTAAGTACCTGTTGTCATGTACTCCCTCTGTATCAAACTAATTGTTGATCAATTGGATGTATTTAGAACTTAATAGCGCTAGATACATCCATTTGAGCGACAACTAATAACGGACGGTGGTGGTATTACTGTACATGCATCGCGAGATAGTTGATTGTCTAGCATTAGTCTGCATCTTATCTGCCCTGCCCTCCACTTTCTCCAATTATATTATCTACATTTACTCTCCAAAATGTTGAATAAAGCCAATGCCACTGCACATGTTGATGTCTGCATTCCTCTTGTCAGTACCTTTTGCCTTGTAACGTTGTACTTAATTAATTGCTATTTGATTATGTATCATCAGTCTGCACCTGAGCTTCATTATCCTCTATTTCTTCCAATATTATTTGATCTATATTTACTCTTTGCAATAAGTAGAATAATGGCAATTCTTATAAAGAATTTTCTTTGGGGAATTTATGGAATTATCTTTCCATCAACATGGGGAAGGGCTTTATCCAGCCCGTGTTAACATGTAATGTAAGTTCATCCTTCTCAAGCCTTCAAACTTTGTTCTAGTATAGATTTGGATAGGCCTCATTTCCTCCACTCCTGTTTACATCTGATTGGATGTTTGCAACAACTACCAGTTTTAAATTGTAGTTGTTAAAACATGTTCCTTATGCAGAAATGATCCATTTATTTGCTTATATAATTGTGAAACCTGTTACGTGTCTCCTTGTTTCTCTTTCGTAGTCGATCTCTTATGCCGAGCAGAACTTTAGGAAAGATAGTGAGCCAAACCATCTTGAGGACAGCGAGATGACCCCAAGGTCCTGTCTTGATGAAGACAGTGAGTTGAAGCTACTCACCAGCAGTGTGAGACAACCTCTGTGCGATCATTGCCTCAATCAGCTCGACTTCTTCGGCCTCAACTTAAACCGGAAAGGCTTGCTTCACTCAGCTCCGACTTGAAGTCAAAGATGTAATGAAGATGTCAGGGGACTGCATTGCGCACTATGGTGCCATACAGCTAGGGATGAAGCATCTATCGTTGACACAACTGAGGTCTCATCAGCTTGTTCGGCTGCTTGCGGGGGCCCGAGCTTGCCAAGTCTAGTGCCTTCTGAGGTGCTCTTAGTTCTGTATATTCTTTTGTCGGCGCGTTTATATGCACTGGTGGTGACCTTTGATACCCAGTGTATGTAATCCGCGGTCATGTTGCGCTTTATTATCACCGGGTAACGAACTTTGATTCCTAATATGCCGTAATTTCTTTGTTGTATAGTCTAGGTTTATTCTTTGGTCGGTATGTTGTAATTTAGGCCAGAAGGTTCAGTGGATCTCAGAGTTGTCGGTCTTCAGGCTAGCTCGTTACTCATATGGGCCAAAACGTGGGCCTATAATCAGCGTGGGCCATTAGCAGGTCTAAACATATAGTAGTTTCCCGCCTTTAACAGGCCATGGGCTACATATTTATCAGTAGTGACACTTTGGGCTTCCCACGGGTCAGAAAACAATGGGCCTTCTACGGACCGTAGAAACAATGGGCCTTCTACGGGCCGTATCATCAATGGGCCTTAGACGAGCCATATGATCGATTGGCCAAACATGGGCCAAAAACAGACCGCATTATGGCCGTAAACGGGCTAGAGTTGGAGTCGTCCGTTCATGGGCCGACCATAACAGGTCGTCGTTAATAGGCCGTATTTGATGACGCTATGAAAACGGCCCAACGTATTAACGGGCCACAAACGGGCCGACTGTAACCACGGGATGAATTTGGTCCACAAGCAGAAAATGGCAGAAACGGGCCGTAAGTAACCGAATGCTGGAAATGAGCCCAAGAATAAATGGGCCCAGAGAAGGCCGAAAGATAACATGGGTTGCAAATGGCCCAATGGATTAATGGGCCGTTAATGGGTATAAAGTGATACACTGTTCATTACGGGCCAGTTTCACCACGGGCCGTTAATGGGCCAAGAGTTACAAAGGGCCTCATATGGGCAGAAAGACGTCATGGGCCATACATGGGCTGAAAGTTAAAACGGGCTGGAATTATATTGGACGGCCTAGATGACGCTACTGGGCCTAATTCGGTTAGGCCGTAAACGGGCCCTGGGTTAGCGGGCTATAAATTGGCTATATGCAAACATGTCGTTAACAGGCTTGCCGTGGGCCGGCCCGCCACCTGTTGACCAAGTCAAACGGGCCGGCCTTTTCACAGGAATGGGCCTCTGTTGGGCCATGCCACGTGTTGACGTATCATAGGCGCTTTGTGTCCAATGAGTGGATGACATCTGTCCCAACGGTGAGTCGGCACGTGTTTCCTCCAGCCAACGATGATTTTACACGTGGAAAATCCCCATTGGTCGGTGCTGTTAATGGGTTATCGGATCCAAAAGTGGACCCGATAGCTTAACGGTGTTCCGTTACGGTGGATGCCACGTGTCAATCACCCTTGACGAAAGCACTTCTGTGACGCGCGATTTATCGTCATGGAAGTGGACACTTCCGTGATGATAATTTTGGTAATGTCATGGAACACTTCTACGACAACACATGTATGACTATCTTGATTCTGTCATAAATTTGTCATGGATGTACATGCATGACAAAAAATGTGACCTACTGTGACAAACACGTATCATCACGGAAGTGTCTTTTTTTGTAGTGAGGGGACGATATCGAAGATTAACTCCTCGCTTCAGAAGTTATCCGGAAATCCGAAGACAACCTCTAGTGTGATTAAGCCCGTACAGCGGGCCTCTATGCCTGGTATGACTCCTTTAAAGGTAGTCCTTGTGGGTTTGATACGTGATGGGTTAATGCCCATTTTGTGTACTGTGTCCTGATAGAGCAGATTGAGGCTGCTGCCACCGTCCATGAGGACTCGCGTTAGATGGAATCCGTCGATGATTTGGTCTAGGACTAGTGCGGTTGATCCGCCGTGCCGGATACTGGCCGTATGATCCCGACGATCAAAGGTGATCGGGCATGATGACCATGGGTTGAATTTTGGGGCGGCTAGCTCTATCGCATAAATGTCCCTTAGTGCGCGCTTGCGCTCCCTCTTGGGGATGTGTGTAGCGTATATCATGTTCACCGTTTTCACTTGAGGGGGAAACTTCTTCTGTCCCCCTGTGGTTGGCTATAGGGGCTCCTCGTCATCGTCCTCGCTCTGCGATCCCTTTTCCTTATTCTCGGTGTTTAACTTGCCGGCTTGCTTAAAAACCCAGCAATCACTGTTTGTATGATTGGCTGGTTTGTGCGGGGTGCCATGGATTTGGCACGGACGGTCAAGTATGCGGTCCATGCTAGATGGTCCTTGATTGTTTCTTTGATACGGCTTTTTCCGCACACCGGACTTGGAGCCGCTGAATCTGGTGTTTACAGCAGTTTCCTCGGTGTTATCGCCATTGCTTCGGTGTTTGTGTCTACTGCGTCGGAGCTTGCTGTTGCTGTTTTTGGCCTCAGAGGGGCCTGCCTCGCTGGCCGTTTTTGTACTACGATCCAGCCAGCTGTCCTCACCCGCACAGAAGCGGGTCATGAGGGCCGTGAGGGCAACCATAGATTTCAGCTTTTCTTGTCCTAGGTGGCGGGCGAGCCATTCGTCGCGGATGCCGTGTTTAAAGGCCGCTAGGGCTTCTGCATCCGGACAGTCGACAATCTGGTTCTTTTTAGTTAGGAACCTAGTCCAGAATTTCCTGGCTGACTCCCCCGGCTGTTGAACTATGTGACTTAAGTCATCGGCGTCTGGCGGCCAGACATATGTACCTTGAAATTTGTCGAGAAAGGCTTCTTCCAGGTCCTCCCAGCTGCCGACGGAATTTTCAGGCAGGCTGTTTAACCAGTGCCGAGCTGGCCCTTTGAGTTTTAGTGGGAGGTATTTGATAGCATGGAGGTCATCTCCACGGGCCATGTGAATGTGGAGAATAAAATCCTCGATCCATACCGCGGGATCGGTTGTCCCGTCGTATAATTCAATATTGACGGGTTTGAACCCTTCGGGGAATTCATGGTCCATTACTTCATCAGTTAAGCAAAGAGGGTGTGCGGCGCCTTTATATCGAGCGGCGTCGCGACGTAGCTCTGATGGAGTCCGTCTATGGTTATTGGATCGAGTGTGACTAGGTTTGTCACGTTCGAATAGGTAGCTGTCGTCGCATGTCAAGGCACGTCCTCGCGATCCGTAGATCGATCGGGTGTGTCCTGCTCTGCTATCCAGGGTCTGCCGGAGGTCGTATGTATGACCCCGAGCTGTCTCGCCTCTATTTTTACGAGGCGGTGGGGCAGGCTGCTGTTCGGCCTGAGTTGTCGCTCTATCCCGACCACGTGGTGGTCGGTCCGCCGCACTGTCCCGACCGTGTAGTGGTCGATCGGCCGCATTACGCGAGGGAGGTATGGGCTCCGGCGCCTCTTAATCGAACTGGGGTAGCAACCTTCGCTTTGGGTAACTCTTGGCTGGGCGTCTGAGGCCGTATTCTTTGGCTTCCAGGACATCAGTCCATCTGTCGACGAGCAGATCTTGGTCAGCTTGAAGCTGATGTTCTTTCTTTTTCAGGCTCCTTGCCATTACTATTAGCTGGCTCTTGAAGCGCTCCTACTCGAGGGGTTCCTTAGGCACGATGAAATCTTTGTTTCCGAGGCTTTCCTCATCCTCGAAGAGCGGACGGTAACTACCGTCCTCCGAGTCGTTTGGCCTGGCCTGTTCGTCGGGGCTAGCTTGCCCGTTTTCTTGCTCCTCCTATTCGGATGTTGCCTCAACAAGGTATTCATTGTTTTCGGCATCGTCCGGAGTATTATTTTCACCGGTGCCGGCATTTCTTTCTTTGGAACGATGTGACTTAGAGCGGCGCGGAGGACGCCGGTCTTTTGCTGTGTCTCAGGAGGTTTATTCTTGACTGGATTTTCTTTGTCATCGTCGTTGGTTGTTTTGGGTGTATCCACCATGTACACATCGTACGAAGAATTGGCCGTCCAACGTCCAGTATATGGCGGATTCTGGTCTTGCTCCTCATCGGCATCGTCGTCCATACCGTCGATGTCTTCGGAGTCGCAGTCAAGCGTGTCGGTTAAGTCCTCGATAGTGGCTATGAAGTAGGTGGCGGGTGGGAAGCAAAATTCCCAATCACCAGCCTCTAGTTCGAACCGTACATAGTTCAGTTGCGAGTCCCCCACCAAGGACAAGTTCTTCAATGAGTTGAGCACATTGCCCAAAGGCGAGTGCTGGAAGATGTCTGCGGTGCTGAACTTGAAGATCGATAAGCGATCAAGTTCAGCATCCGCGGACTCACATGGTTCGGAACTTATACCCGGAGAAGAGTCTGGAGTTCTGGTGACACGAGTATTGCATGAGATTAAGTCCATGTGCGGCTCCAACGCCGGGGAATATGTGGCTTCCGTGGTGGGGTTGAACCTCCAATCCTTGGATGCCGCAGTGTGCTCTGGATCTAAGGTCGGAGTGGTCACAGGAGCTATCTCCTGGATGCCGTATGACGACAGATTTAGTTCATGTTCATCAAGGTGACCGGGAGCGGTCACCACGGTCTCGAATCCGGCGAAGATCCAATCTCCACGGATGTCCGCAACATAGTTCAAACTCCCAAATCTGACCTGATGGCCAGGGGCGTAGCTATCGATCTGCTCCAGGTGGCCAAACGAGTTGGCCCGCATCGCGAAGCCGTCGAACACGAAGATCTTTCTGGTGAGGAAGGTTTCTCCTTGGACAACGTCACTATCAATGATTGAAGGGGCCATCGAACCTTTTGTCGACGGCACAGTGGAACTCTCAATGAAAGCACCAATGTCGGTGTCAAAACCGGCGGATCTCGGGTAGGGGGTCCTGAACTGTGCGTCTAAGGTCGATGGTAACAGGAGACAGGGGACACGATGTTTACCCAGGTTCGAGCCCTCTCTATGGAGGTAATACCCTACTTCCTGCTTGATTGGTCTTGATGGATATGAGTATTACAAGAGTTGATCTACCACGAGATCGCAATGGCTAAACCCTAGAAGTCTAGCATGTATGACTATGGTAATGAGTATATCCCTTTCCGGACTAAGTCCTCTGGTTTATATAGACACCAGGAGGATCTAGAGTTACCCAAGGTCGGTTACAAAGAAAGGAATCTACATATTTGGTCGCCAAGCTTGCCTTCCACGCCAAGGAGAGTCCTATCCGGACACGAGTGCAGTCTTCGGTCTTCGTACCTTCACAGCCCATCAGTCCGGCCCATGGCTAACAGGCCGGACGCCCGAGGACCCCTTAGTCCAGGACTCCCTCACGCACCACCCCTTGTGGGCTGGTGTGCTCCCCTCTCATGGCCCATATGGCCCATATCTTTCCCCCGGGGTTTCGGGTAACCCCCCGGTACTCCGATAAATACCCGATACATTCCGAAACACTTCCTGTGTCCGAATACTATCATCCTATATATCAATATTTACCTCTCAACCATTTCGAGACTCCTCGTCATGTACGTGATCTCATTCGGGATTCCGAACAATATTAGGTCACCAAATCATATAACTCATATAATATTAAACCGTCATGACCGAGACACCTCTCCGATCAATAAACAATAGCGGAACCTAGATGCTCATATTGGCTCCTACATATTCTACGGAGATCTTTATCGGTCGAACCGTTATGACAGCATACGTTATTCCCTTTGTCATCGATATGTTACTTGCTCGAGATTCGATCGTCGGTACCTGCACACCTACTTCAATCTCATTACCGGCATGTCTCTTTACTCATTCCGTAATACATCGTCTCTTAACTAACTCATTAGTCACTTTGCTTGCAATGCTTCTTATGATGGGCATTACCGAGAGGGCCCAGATATACCTCTCCGATACTCAGAGTGACAAATCCTAATCTTGATCTATGCCAACCCAATAAACACCTTCAGAGATACATGTAGAGGATCTTTATAATCACCCAGTTACGTTGTGACGTTTGATAGCACACAAGGCATTCCTTCGGTATCCGGGAGTTGCATAATCTCATAGTCGAAGGAATATGTATTTGACATGAAGAAAGCAATAGCAATAAAACTGAACGATCATTATGCTAAGCTAACGGATGGGTCTTGTCCATCACATCATTCTCCTAATGATGTGATCCTGTTATGAAATGATAACACATGTCCATGGTTAGGAAACCTTAACCATCTTTGATCAACGAGCTAGTCAAGTAGAGGCTCACTAGGGACACGATGTTTATCTATGTATTCACACATGTATCAAGTTTCCGGTTAGTACAATTCTTGCATAAATACACATTTATCATGAATAAGGAAATATAAAATAACAACTTTATTATTGTCTCTACGCCATATTTCCTTCAATTGTGGCATTTGGGATGCATCGTGCCTCCACACTCCTCAAACAAAGACGTACCTCCTACAATGGAGGAACTTCGGAAACACATCCTCATCCCCACTAATGAGTACTTCTATCAATTACTGTCGTTGTGCAAGCTTATATTGTGTTGCTTATTTTCTAGCATGTAGTTGTTATTGAGTTTGTCATATAGGTTGTCGACCTAGTTGATATCTAGACAACCTATTTTTTTTGTTGCCTAAAAGTTGGAAGATAAGTTAAAAATTCATAGTCGCCTATTCACCCCCCTCTAGTCGACCATACCGATCCTTTCAGGGACTCAATGGTCAATGGCGGCCCCACAGACTCTATATCCACCAATCTCGATATCCGAAAAGTTGAGCTCGTGTCGCAGTCGGCCAAGCACCCACACAGTGATGTCATAGGCGTGTGCGGCGATCTCCCCCGTCTTGAAGGTGGCCATTACCGTCAGCCGTTGCACTGAAACTCCATGCTGAAGCGGCTAGACTCCCGTGGCTAAATGCCGTGGTAGCCGGACTCATTCTTACCGCATTTTGGCAACTTCGAGTGGTGAGCCGTGATGGTAGATAGGATGCACGAGATGGCGGATGTGATGCAACGAGATGGCGGATGTGGCGCGATGTCGATGCGGAACGACACCATGGTCGAATCGACAGGGTGATGCAGCACGATGGAGGATGTGGCTTGGGTGGGGCGACGACAGGGCGGTGGTGGTGTCGCCGATTTGAAGAGGCGATACTGGGCAGCTGGGTGGTGCGGCAGTGGTGACGGTCGGCGAGGAATCGGCTGCGGTTGCTGGCGGTGGACTACGGAAAGTTTAGGATGAGGGTGGTTGGGCTGTGCATGATGCGGTTTTGCATGTGTGTCGGCCGTGCCCGTGCTGCAAATATGAAGCCGGCGTTGCCCTTTCTTTGGGTTATCCATTTTTTAAAAGTTTCCTAGAAGGACAGTTGTTGGAGACTTTTTTGGGCCCGAAAGCCATATAAATCTGTTAGGCCATAAAATTGGGTTGTTGTTGGAGATGCTCTCAAGTATAGCGCTGTAAGGGCAAGTCCGATGCGGTCGAACAAAATGAATACCATCAAATGTCTATGGACACGTCCGGATGTGTTGGCGGATAGGTATAAGGGGAGACCATCTAAGCACATATATCTGATGTCCGACTCTTTCATGAAAAAGAGTAAAACTAAACCAAATGATCGCCTTTGGTCACTTTGATAAATTTATCAAGATTATTAGAAATTCAACTATCCAATTAAATCCGAAAGCACTCCTCAAAAGATGCTCAACAATCAACACGTTTTTTTATTTCATCGATCCCAAAACTGGCATTCGTCTCAATTTTCCTCTCCTCAAGCTTCAACTTCTTCATAGGCACATGTTGTTGAACCAGTTGGCATGGCCATTGCGCTTTATCATTGTGAAGGGCTTGCGTTCCATCTCGTAGAACACGCACGCGCGTACGTGCTAGACAATGACATGATCAAGAAGTTGAAACAATGAGAAAATAGATGAAATGACCAACACATAGAGCAACAAGAAGCCAAACTTATGAGCTCTTTGAGTGAAATGCCCTTGGCAGCTGTCTTACTCGCACTTGTGCATACACACTGTAATACTTGTTGGCGGCATTTTGAATGGTGTACCATCAATGGAGGGCGCGTAGTGCTTATGCTCATTGAAACAAACATGCACACTTCGTCAAAGTGCCACATTATGCTTCATGCCTTGCGGTCGTGGTGGCGAAGAGGCCGCGATGATCACCTCGACGCAGCAGGGGTGGTTGTCGGCCGGCTACTGGCCGCTCTAGAGCTCTCGTCGGAATCTGCCTCGGTGCCGTGGTACATCGTCGGCAGTCGTGTTCCCTCTGCCACCGGCAAAAACGGCGACGGCCAAACCTCCTTCGATCGACAGTCAAAACTACGGCGAAAGCGCGGGCGTGGTGGCGGCCATGTCGAGACGTGGTTTGATATGGACGGGCGGGGGCAGCGCGGTGAGGAGGCGGCCGGAGAATAGCCGCGGCGCCGGCGGCGGGGTGGGGCGTGGAGAGAGGGTGAAGCGTTGGATGCGGAGGGACTGATAGTGTCTCCGACAGGCGGGCCACAGGGGAGAGGGGACAAGGGCATGCGTCGAGGCCGTCCGCGCGCGTCCGTTTCACCCCAAACCGAGCGCAAGTTTGGGTCGGGACGGATCGAAAATGAACGGAATCCAGACATTTGTCCGTTTAAGGCCGCGCGTTGGGCCGTGCTATTCGTCCGTTTTACCTCAAATGAACGCACCCGAACAAGATAGGGTCGCGCCATGGAGTTGGCCTGAGACTGGGTGCCGGATGCGTACATTGCGGATGTACGGACTCTCAAAACCTTCCCTAAATTTGATATCTGTTTGGGAGATTTCGAACATCTAAAGTTTCAAACTAGACATGTTTGCTGACATAGCAAAAAAAAATGTCTGAACTGTCTGATCCAAACATCTAACAAGGATTTGGTGTATCCTTAATACTACTTGCACGTGCTGCTGAACCATTGAGGACTTCCTGGCAGTGGTCAAACGCCTGGGCAACATTTCCCCTCTCGCTCGTCCAAAAAGAAGGCTGGGGACTGAGACTGACCCGACATCCATGGATCCCACCAATAGTCATCGGACAGCTGAAGAGGATGGCCCAAGTCAGGTGAGTAAATGGAAAAGCTGCCCAGGGAGCAATGTGCATCTCTGTCCAAGTAGGCAGTCTAGACTCTAGAGAGAGATGGCATGTCGAGTCGCGTCAGCAGATCCTACGTTTTGTCCCCACGAGCACGTAGATCCACATTCACTCTGTTGTGTGCATACCTGCTGTGTTGACGATCGCAACAGACCTTGTTCCATCCATCGCCCATGTCCATCTTACGGTGGAGAGAGAGAGGGAGTCAAAGGTCAACAAAGAAGGCGTCCGCTTGGTCTGCCGACGGAAGGACGGCTCTGCGCAACCTAGGTAGAGCTAGGCTCTCTGCTTTTCTGCCACGGAAGAGTGGGGAGGGGAGGGGGGCCATGCTTTCTTCCTGCTGCACGGGAGAGGGCTGCCAACACGTAACGTATGTCTCCTACTATGCCGCTACAGTGGCGCTAGGAGGCTACGACGTGCTGGCGCCTAGACGTAGGACTAGTGGCAACACGAGGGCTCGCCGTTTTGGAAGACCGGCCGGCCGGCGTCTGCACCGCGCAGCGCAGCGCAGATCGTCTCCAGTTCGATCTCTCCGTGTTCATGTGACTCGGCGCGCGGGTCCGTCGTCGTCCACCACTGCCTGTTTCGCCGATATCTGCAGGCGCGTTGAAAGCACCAACACAAACGGACGTGAATTTTATCCGTTCGAAACGGCGTTTTGTGCTTTATCTGTCCCGTTCGTGTTTGGGGTGGCAATGCGTCCAACGAGCTGACACATTTTTGTCCACTCGGCCGCTATGCAGCCATATTTTTACTTTTTTTTCATATATATCAAAAACATTGCCCAAAGTTCGCATAATTCAACCAAATGTAAATATCATAGTTTCACACCAAAAAAAATCTCATTGTTCACAAACCAAACAAAATTTAAACTGACATAAATACATTTGAAATAAAAAATGGCCTATACATCTATTGGTTGCCAAGGTCGACTCACATATGCTCAACCAAATCATCTTATAGTTGAATTTGAGTTTTTCAATCACGTATTTGGTGATGAAATTCGCTGAACTGTGCAAATGTTGCCGCTCCTTCATGCTCAGGCACAACATTTCCACTCTGAAATTGAAACCCCTGACTCAAGATTTCATCCTCACGCTCATCATGTACGATCATGTTGTGCATGATCACACAAGTAGTCATCATTTTCAACAACTTCTTGGTGCTCCAAGTTCTTGCAGGACGACGAACGATGCCCCGTTGAGATTGAAGAACATTAAAAAAAAACACTCTCCACATCCTTTCTAGCACTCTCTTGTGCTTGGGCAAATCTCTGCCTATTCTCTCCTATCGGGTTGGAGATTCTCCTGACAAGAGTAGTTCATTGAGGCTAGATACCATCAACTAGGTAGTATGATTTGTTATCATGGTGGCCATTGATCTCAACATTGACCTCTGTGCAGTTGCCTTCTGCAAGCCTTGCACATACTAGAGAGTGTTGAAGCACGTTAATGTCATTGTGAGGGCCGACCATGCCGAAAAAAGATCCAGAGATCTTGTGAAGCCACAACCTCAAGTATGATAGTGCAACCTTTCACATGGCCCCTATACTGTCCCTGCCAAGTAGAAGAGCCGTTCTCCCACTCCCTGTGCATACAATCTATTCTACCAAGCGTCCCCGGAAAGCCCCTATCGGCATTAATCATCAACAAACTGGTTGTATCTGCATCAGTTGGTTCACTCAAGCACTCCGGGCCAAACATTGCTGCCACAACCTTGCAGAACCTGTACATGGGATTCCACGCACGTGGACTCACTCATGCGAACATACTCATCAATAAGATCACCTGGTATTCTGTATGCAAGCATCCGAATAGCTGCAGTGAAGAGCCCCGTGTCTCTCCCAGACCAGGCAGCAGGCCTGTCGGCGTGGTGACGACTGTGGCGGCGACCGACGAGTGAGGTAGCCGAGCTTAGAGCATTGTTGGCGGCGGCGGAGGCGACGGGGTGGCGTGGACGTGGGGGGGTGCTATGATAGCGGCAAAAACAACATACCAACATCGACAAAACGGTCGCCGGGTGTGCCGTGCTGCGGGGGGGTGGGTAGCGTACAACCGGAACTGGCTTGTGTCAGTGAGGGCGTGGTGGCCGTGTGTGTTGGTTGTCGATGGGAGAGAGGGGGATGGACAATATGCCATCGGCTGGTGGGCCAGAGAGAGGACAAGGGCGGGCGTCGCGCGCATCCGCGCCGGCGCAAATCCGACACAAATTTGGGTAAAAAATGGGTCGCGCGTGGACAAAATGCGGACGCTCGTCCATTTGCGTCGGGGCGTTGGGCCGCGGTTTCTATCCATTTCAACCCAAATGGACGTGCATAGACAATGTGTCGATGTGTTGGAGTTGCCCTTGCCATGAAACTCATCATGGAGGCTCGCCTATGGCGGTCTGTGCGTAGTGGAGAACTGGAACCGGTGAAATAGTGCTCACATGAAAAGGCGCACGATCCAGCAAAGGCAGAAGGGACAAAGAAAATAACACCCTCCTCCCCCCGCGTCACTCTCGTGAGTGACCAAGGGGGAAAACCCTAGCCGACGGCCAGCCCTCCGCCCTCCTCCTCCCTCCCCTCACTGCGGTCGATTCTTGCCACTAGGCAAAGCCCGGTTGGCGCTGTCGGTGGCGGGACCTTCTTTCCTCGCCGCTCGTGGAGCCTTGGCGCGTGCCGGCGGACCCAGGCGGGGATGCAGCGCTGGGCTAGGGTGAAGCGGCGCAGAGCTCGGCGGTGGCTTTGAATAGGGCATGGAGGGCTAGCGCGCCGGTGGTGCTGGGGGTGCATGGTCGGGATGGTGGCAAAGGCTCCAGCTGGATCTGGCCCGCGACCGGCATGGACTGCGTCGGCTCAGTTCGAGGTGGGCATGGCGGCCCGTGGGTGGCTCGGGCGATGGTTCTTGGCGGTAGGGCGCTCTGGCGTCACGTCGGTGGTGCCAGTCAGTGTGCTGGACCCTCTGGAGGCTTCTTCGGTGATGGGTGCGATCGATCAGACGACCCTCGCCGGCGGACGGGTGGCTGCATCTTCCTCGTGTGGATCTGGCCGGTGGCCGTGCTAGGGCATCAGTGGTGACGCAGGGGAGGCTGCTGCAGGGACGGGTAGCCCGGCTACCTGTCACAGGCGCAGGGGTGCGCCGGTCCGGATGAGCTTCGCTCCCCTCCCTTTTTCCACGCCTAGTGCCTCCTGGCTTCAGACAGTTGTCCGGACGGGGCAGGTTGGGGAACGTAGCATGCAATTTCAAAAAATTTCCTACGCTCACGCAAGATCCATCTAGGAGATGCATATCAACGAGAGGGGAGAGTGTTTCCACGTACCCTCGTAGACCGAAAGCGGAAGCGTTAGGTTAACACGATTGATGTAGTCGAACGTCTTCACGATCCAACCGATCCAAGTACCGAACGTACGGCACCTTCGAGTTTAGCACACATTCAGCTCGATGACGTCCCTCGAACTCTTGATCTAGCAGAGGGTCGAGGGAGAGTTCCTTCAGCACGACGGCGTGGTGACGGTGATGGTGATGTGATCCGTGCAGGGCTTCGCCTAAGCACTATGACGCTATGACCAGAGGAGTAAACTGTGGAAAGAGGCACCGCACACGGCTAAGAGAACAACTGATGTGCTATGGGGTGCCCCCTGCCCCCGTATATAAAGGAGGAGGGGAGGAGGCCGGCCACCAGGGGCGCGCCAGGGAGATGGGAGTCCTACTAGGACTCCAGTCCTAGTAGGATTCGCCCCCTCCCCCCCACACTTTTTTCCTTCTTCCGGAGGGGGAAAGGGGGGAGGAGAGGGAGTAGGAGAAGGAAAGGGGGGCGGCGCCCCCTTCCCTAATCCAATTAGGCCTCCTTCCTTGTGGGGTGCGTGCCAGCCCCTTGTGGGCCAGTTAGCCTCCCTCATATGGCCCATGTCTTTCCACGGGGGGTTCCGGTAACCCCTCCGGTACTCTCGTATGTACCCGATACACTCCGGAACCCTTCCGGTGTCCGAATACTACCTTCCAATATACCAATATTTACCTCTCGACCATTTTGAGACTCCTCGTCATGTCCGTGATCTCATCTGGGACTCCGAACAAACTTCTGTCACCAAAACACATAACTCATAATACAAATCATCATCGAACATTAAGCGTGCGGACCCTACGGGTTCGAGAACTATGTAGACATGACCGAGACATATCTCCGGTCAATAACCAATAGCGGAACCTGGATGCTCATATTCATTCCTCATATTCTACGAAGATCTTTATCGGTCAAACCGCATAACAACATACGTCATTCCCTTTGTCATCGGTATGTTACTTGCCCGAGATTCGATCGTCGGTATCATCATACCTAGTTCAATCTCGTTACCGACAAGTCTCTTTACTCGTTCCGTAATGCATCATCCCGCAACTAACTCATTAGTCACATTGCTTGCAAGGCTTATCATGATGTGCATTACCGAGAGGGCCCAGAGATACCTCTCCGATACTCGGAGTGACAAATCCTAATCTCGATCTATGCCAACCCAACAAACACCTTCGGAAACACCTGTAGAGCATCTTCATAATCACTCGGTTACGTTATGACATTTGATAGCACACAAGGTGTTCCTCGGTATTCGGGAGTTGCATAATCTAATAGTCAAAGGAATATGTATAAGTCATGAAAAAAACAATAGCAATAAAACTTAACGATCAACATGCTAAGCTAACGGATGGGTCTTGTCCATCACATCATTCTTCTAATGATGTGATCCCGTTCATCAAATGACAACACATGTCTATGGTCAGGAAACTTAACCATCTTTGATTAACGAGCTAGTCAAGTAGAGGCATATTAGGGACACTATGTTTTGTCTATGTATTCACACACGTATCAAGTTTCTGGTTAATACAATTCTAGCATGAATGATAAACATTTATCGTTATATAAGGAAATATAAATAACATATTTATTATTGCCTCTAGGGCATATTTCCTTCAGGGCAGTCACCGGCGGTGCCGTTGGTGCTAGGGATCTGCCGGTCGACTCAAAGCCCGTACCTTTGATGGTCTCCGGAGTGTTTGGATGCAGGGCAACGACCTTGGTGGTGGGATTTGTTGGCTCGTGGGTGGAGCTCATGGCTCGGGCGCTGACAAGCTCGCTGCCATGGCCGCGTAGGCAGCATGCGGGCGAGCTCTCGATGATCTACGGTGGTGGTGCGACCGACGCTCTCGTGTAGGGTCATACGCCAGGCGGAGGTGGAGGGTGGTGGCCAGGGTAAAAATCTTGTCTTGAAGGCTCCATCGCGGTCTCCCTGTGTCCTTCGTCTTACTCGAGGTGAAAACCTTGATTCCATGGATCGGGCGGTGGCGGATCTACGGTGTTGTTTCTTTTATGGAAGCACCGCTCTCGAGTCCCTGGTTCGTTGAGTGTGGACTTCGTCTCCTCGCGGTGACTCTTTCACGGTGGAGAGCTCCTTAGATCCTTAGCTATGCTCTATATGTCTACTAGTTGTTTGCTTTAAGGCATTTGGAGTAATGTTGTTGTTCGTCAGCCCCCTTGTATCTACCTTGGGTGTGCGCGTGGTGTCCGGTGGTTTGCAGTCTGTACGTCGATCGTAGTTTTATATATAAATTGGTGTGAAAGCCTTTTTCGGTAATAGTGCATACCCAAAGCAGCACGTCGAGGGTGCACCATGCACCCAAGAAGACATACTCCTAGGCGCAAACAAAAGAAACCAGTCTTGATAACAAAGTATTTGACAAAATGTACACATGTCAATGTTCGAGTTTTCTATATATGTATAAATTTGAATACAAGACCAGACAGTTGGCACTCTATATAAAAATGCTTTGAAATGTGTTATCCAGAGCACTCAACTTTCCTTTCAGGACATAAACATGTCTCATTGTTTTTTGACAATAACATGTCTTATTCTTCATAACATTTTTAGTTTCTTTTTCTTATGCCAATTCCTTTATATTGTTTTTTGTTGTTGTATGGTACTGTACGTGAGCTTGTAGACGGGTCTCGTTGGATGTGTGTATGGCTAGTGGCGAAGCTTAGTGTAGACCACCAAGGGCCATGCCTTTCACCCCTCCCCTCCCCCTAATTTTGCATTCATTGAAGAGCATGCTAGATTTTAGGCTAACTAGTGTTTAAACTAGAGATCAACCCCTTCTTCCCTACTAATTTGTTCCACTTCAAGTCATGCCCCTCTTAAATTTTGCTCAAACTCCGCCTCACACATATGGATGTTATCTATACGGGTCGGACCGTTCAGACCGAACCTCAAACCCAAACCAACCCCAATTGATTGATTGTCGGCTAATCTAATTTTCAGATTTTGAGTTTGGTGTCTCTTTTGTCAATATTGCCAATATTCGGTCTTCGGGTAGAAATTCTGGTTTGTTCTCTATACCGAATAGCCCGTATAACTTGAACAACGGGGAAGTTTTGAAATATTTCTCATGGGAGACTTATCCTAATAGGGAAACCCAGTACTCCAACTAACCCTGGTGAACACAACTATAACACTCAAAATGTCACTCCACGCTCCTAGTCGTTGCCCTTGCTTTACCCTAGATTCTCGTGGCGATTGCTCCGTCCCTCCTCAATAGTTGGCATCACCCTCCACCACGTTCCTCTGTCCTTTCGACCTCGATTGTCTGAACGTGCTATCCACACTCATTGGCGCTGACTCGCTCGCCTTCCGCCCCTCCTTGGGCAGTCCCTGCACATGCGCCCGCGAACGGTGCGCCATCCCCAATCGTAGATGTAACCTCCAAGTCGCAAGCGCTAGCGAAGTGTCGACGCACGTCCTTATTTTGCTTTTGCCATATGTGACTTCTCGCTCTCTTTCTTTCCTAGAGAACGATTCTCCATTCGACATGTGGACTAAATCACGTCCGTGTTTTGACGTGAATATGGGCGTATTGTGCCAAACAATGGCCACTGATCGCGACTACACCTGGCTCTCGCCAGCCCCATAATTGATCGACTTGAACCGGAAGATCCGCTGACAGGAGAGACCAACATCGCAAAAGGAACTCAAGTCAAACATGCAACCTCCTGAGGAGCTCCAAGTCAAAGCAGGATAGTTACCGCCACTGTAACATCCCAAAATTGTATAGATTTTGGAATGTTAATAAATAGATAAATAAGTATTGTTGATTGAATTTTCTTAGACTTTGGTTTCATCTTCAGCGGGATTTAATTTTTTTTGAATACTTATGTACAAAATCCAGACCATGTCATGAGAGTTGACAAACATTACCCAATATATATAATACTTGGTTGGAAATCATTTATTTAATATTAAAAGGATTTTCATTATTATAGAACTCTGTGAAATATTTTCAGCCTAAGTTTAAGAGTGATAATATAACGGCTTCCACAAATATGGTGGATGATATTATTTTTTTGAAGTTCACTTGTATTTAGAAGCATTTTGGATTGGTTTAATCAAAGAGAGGAGGTAAAAGGACTTCTCCAAATAGGATACCTTGAATATTTTGAGTTTAAAAACCATGTTAGGTATTTATAAATCTCTAAAACTATTTAAGTGAATTAGTATTCACCCTAACTGAGGTTTATATATGAAAAATAAAATGCATTTCCAGAATGCATGTGGGATAGACATATTTTTTCAAAGTCATGTATATTTATTTAGATTATTTTGATTTTCTGGATTTTTGTGATGAGGTTTGATATTATTTAAAATTTGAAACATAATTCAACAGAGATTTTTCTCAACTTTTATTGGACTAACATATTAATCTAGTGCACAATGCCAATTTTGGTTTTTGTTGTTTAGGGTATTTCAAGAAAACAACACAGAAAAAGTCTAAGAAAAAAATCATACAAAAAAATTCAGGAATTTTCAATCCGGGAGAAGACCATGGGCTAAGGCACCACCCCAAAGCCTAGGCGCCCTAGGGTTCTGGTCACCTATGGCCTGTGCTCCCCCCCCCCCACCGGTTTCGGCCTGTGATTTATAAATAGCTTCGGCACAAAAGACAAAACGGTCTCTCCAGCGCATAAATGGTTGTGAGTTTACGTTTTCATCATCTTTGGTAAAATCAAGTCCACCACGTAGACACTCATAACACGCTCTACCATATTTTTTTGCGGATAATCCCAGACCCCGAGCCGAGGTTGGAACAATTCTTTATTTTCTTGTTGGTTCCTTCTTTATTATGTATTCCAAGTTTTATCTTCCATTCAGTTCATTAGCTTTAGGAAAAATAGAAGCTGCGGAAATGCTCGCTTCTAAAAGGGTGTCAAATCGAGATTATGTGGGCGTTCAGCTTATTAAGCAATTCGTTCGTCCTCAATAGCTCAGTTCGGTAGAGCGATCGGCTGTTAACTGATTGGTCGTAGGTTCGAATCCTACTTGGGGAGATCTGATTCATTCTTTAATGTAAGAATAAAGAATGGAATTC